>CM039679.1:315506361-315792581 GCA_022537955.1 Schmidtea mediterranea | reverse complement strand
AGATATTGAGAGACCATAACGAGGCCAGATGAACAAATATTATATTAGATATAGAGGCCATGAGTGCCAAGATAAAGAAGAGATATGAGTAAAATGGAAATAGATTATGAATACGATGTTAAAATCACAGATGACCATAAGAGAGTTAAAGCCGAAGCGAAGAGCCAACGGAAATGAAGAGGGCATAAGCGCCAGCGATGGGATAAGCAATGCATTTGTTGGGAGACATAGGAAAAAATAATACAAGGATTGAATGAAAAGTATGAATATATGAGTTATATTATTGTTCTTTGAATAAATAATTGATACGACTATATAGATAATCTGCATAAGACTATAATAAAAGAACGAGATGAATAGATAACGATACGCGGTAAGATAATAAAATAGACTAAAAGAGGGGTGATCAGATAAAGAAGACCCACGGTAAATTGCGAACAAGGGACGATAACGTATATGAAGTAACTGAGGAAATAGTATAGAGTAAAAGAATATGGAGTGTATTAATTTAGGAATCAATACCGAACAATAGCAATCCAAGTCAAGTGCAATAAGCAAAGCAAAAGTAGAGATATTCAGAGCAAACGACAAAGCAAAGTGATAAAAAAGAAAACTGAATAAACGAGTAGAAGAATGGAAATAAACGTCAAAGTAGTTACGAGCAATAAAGCAACCAGACTTCAAAAGTAACCAAGCAAGAGAAAGAAACTAGCCAAAGTAAACGTAACGTAAACATTGATAGTATCAGCAACCATACGAGAAAGCTAAAATCCAAGAAGATAGAAGAAAAAAATTTATTAAAAGCGGAAGATAAAGAAAAAGAGTCGCACGGAAGGAAGTCAAAAACCGAGTATCATTACAGCAGCAACAGGAAACCGGCCACAGAATAGTTGATTGACGACGTTGAATTCAACAGTAGCGAAGAAAACAAATACAACGATATAGAAAACCGGTTGCCAATAATACGAATCAGAGAACCAGAAGAAATTAAAAAACTTAAAACATTACTCAACACGGCCAAATTTCCATAAATTCCAACACGACTTCAACTCCGCGACCCAAACCCGGATATAAAAAAATCAATGGTCAGGTAGAATCACCAGAAAAGAGTTAGAGAGCACATCGACGTAAGTCTCAACAATGGATACGTTTAATAAAAGGAATTGAATGTAATAAAAAATATCTGTCACTGGACAGATCAAATGGTAAAAGAGGACTGCCTTATACTTGAAAGAAGCGCACAGATATTCGTAGAGGACGAGAGATTGTACACGAAAATTGACACGCGTGACAAGAGATTAAAGAGTCTTAATAAAAAACGGAATAGAGAAAAAGGGAAATAGGAAAGTATTAGACTCCTACATCGAAACAAAGACGGATGTCAAATGCAAGATACGCATTAATAAAGAAAATTATTAAAGAAGCCCTCGAGAAACAGATTTGCGCCGAAGATAAAATGGTCAGATAGTCTTCATAAGAGGAATAAAAGAGAAGACATACGACAGCCAACTGGATGCCTGGCACAGAAACATTAGATAAAGCAGTAGCCAACATCGCAAACAGATGTGAAGCCCACCGGGACCTAGATATTCACAGTGGCAGTCTGGCCCACTAGAACCAAACACATCATCACTAGTCCATTCCACCAACTAATCAATAACGAACAATACCGAATCCAACTAGGAAATCAATTCATTCCAGAGAGCACAGCAGATGTTCAAGCACTCAGCCAACGAGAAATCCGGAGGATAGAGGTAATAAACGAGAGTAGATATAATAATATATTATTTCAGGTAAAAGCAATCCAAATGCAAAATGAAACAATGCTCTCACTAATGCAATAAATAGGACAGTTTCTGATCAAATAAATTTTTCCGAAATTACAGACGGCCAGAGAGATCGGGTAGACGAGGGTCAATACTGAAAGATAGTCAATCTAACTTATGTAGCAAATCATTCACAATTGTTGTCAACAAGGTATAGCTCGTCAAGGCGATGCCAAACCATAAGAGGATCAAGCCAAATCAATTCAAATACCATAAACCTATGGTAAATCCACAACTAAACGTGATCAAGAAATAGATCATGCTTACGAAACACCTAGCAACGAATATGCCCATGGAATTGAAAAAGAAGAGCAACAGAATCCTCACTCAATAACATACAACAAGCTGGAATCAATTAGAGAAAGCAATGAGGAGAGTCAACGAGCACGAACGCAAAGAATATCAAGAGAACACAGTGCTGAAATGGCAGCATGACTACCAAACAGAGGAATCTCAAGATATTCAGCAAAAGATGTGGAAAACGAAGACAAATCCCCGAAAAGAATCATAGCCCTGAGAATCGGAAACCCAGATAAATTACACTGCTGAGCATGGTGAAGAACGAAGGGGTTAGAAATGATGATAGCTGATAACGAGATAACAGTTGAATAAAGTACGATGAATAAAATAGAGGCCACAAAGAATTGCAGAGGGAGAAAATCAAAGACGCGACAATTAAAAGAGACGACAACGAAGAAAACGGAGAAAGCCGAAACCAAGAGATTAAACCTAGAGTTCAGATGAGAGATAACGTGAAGTATCAAAATCGAGAAAACAATTAGTGTACGATATTCGACGAACCGAAGAAAGTAAATTTGACAATCTGAAAGATAGAAGAGTACACTTGAGTACTAAGATATTAAAGCCAGAGGAAGCGTTATAACTATAGAAGAAGACTTCAATTAAAAGAAAAAGAATGCATCCTAAAACAAGAAGAAATGCTGTAACTAAGAAAGAAGGCACTTAATATAAATAATGACGGAGCGTTGAAACATTTAGAACATAGAACATTTTCAGCACTAGTATCAAAAAAATATGATAAAGCTAGCAAAGAGAGGCCTAACTGCAATGATAATGTGAAAGAACAGAATGTCGAACTACAAAAATATGATCAAAGAAGCATCTAACGTCAAGATGAAATAAAGAAAGATAACAGAACCAATAAAGACAAAATCGATAATCCAGAGGATTGATACTAAAAAGATAGAATAACAAGAATAGAAAAGAATAAGCCAAGTGAGTGAAGCTCATAAGTGAGAACAGAATAAAAGCAGATATGGTTCCAAACAAAAGGGCCAAACAAAGATAAAGAAAGAGAGGAAAAATAATAATCAATATGTTTGAGACAAATACCAGACGATCCAAACAGAGGAGGAATGAAACGAGATAAAGCAGTCTGGGTGGAGAAATATTCAATCATGCAGGAAAATAAACCATACAAAAATGAACCAAAACCGAATTAGAGGAATTTGGAAACCATTTCTGAGATAATATTTAGACTTTGAGAAATATTTTAAGTAGAAATAACGAAATTATAAAAGTAGAGTCGAAATTCAAATGTTCTAAACCTCGAAAGATATAACCGCATACAGCAGAATAATGAAAATGATTTGCGAAGAGAATTCAATTCAGATAAAGGACATTCTACGGCATCAGTGAAGATATGAAAAAAAGTACTGGTAAGAAAATCTGAAGTATACATAGAGTAAGAGTAATCTAGTAATTAATTGTTATTTCCCAGATATACCGAGACAGATAATAGCAACAGAGCGAAAGCACAAACGATGTATGGCTAGTGAAAAGCTTAGGACCCAAGGTATAAAAATAAACCTTAATTACCAAGGAAGGAGAATAAAGCGGCATACACGTCGCGAATGCTCTCGTAATCAGCCAAACGGAATAAATGGTAACGTAAATAAGAGGGAACGAAGATAACGACAAGCAGAAATTATGGCAGAAAATCCAAAATGATTTGTTAAAACAAAGAAAAAAACCTCAGATTAGAAAGATGAGAGACAAGATAATGAGGCAAACTCAGATCAAAATGAGAACAAGCAAAGATCAAGCTAGAAAATATATTAACCGATATCTGCTATAGAACCGATTAAAATCAATGGAAAATATTTGTGAAGCCGTAAGAATACAGATATTAAGGATTCGATAATGGAAGAACAGATAGTTGAATAGCCAAGAATACGGAGAACACCCAAAGAGATATGAGGGGAGACGAGGCCAAGTAAGGATAAAGATAAAATTACCAAATGGATGAAATAAAGAAAATATTGGTGGATCCGATTGCCAAATGCATGAATTATACCGACGGATAAAACCGAGAAATTATACTAGCCATATATCTGAAAGTTAGCGATGACGGTAATGGTAGAAGATGTGGCAATAATGTACCAACAACGACACATAAGTCTCGCGAGAAAGAACCCCGATATACGAATTAGGTATATGGGAAGACGGACAAACCATTAATATCATAGCCATCGGATGAACCAGAGAGAGAAACAACAAAAAAGGAAACAACAGAATCCAAGAATTTCAAGAGGAAATGAAAAGAAAGATGGACCAAAGTATTAACCATCTACCAGTTAAATGGAGACAAGATGCGAAGTTAAGCATGCAAAATTACAACGATAGACACTCGAGATGACGATCAAAGCGCCATGGAAAAAGGTGTTATGATGAAAAGACAAAGGAGTGGAATGGAAAATGGAGAGAACCGGAAACCAAAATGGAGAAAATACATACCAGAAAGAAGCGCCAGAAGAATGCAGCTAATGAAACAACCTTGAACTATATGAGTGAACCATACAAAAACTACCAGAGGAATGATAAACGAAATGGAAATGGCAACAGAGGAAAAGAGGAAAATAAATGATAAAGCCTCGATAAGCACCATACACATGGGAAAATAGGTGGATGGGCTGAAAAAGTAAAATCAGCCTGAAGAAAGAGAAAATCAATCGTAATCACAATCATCAATTCTAATAACAGAAATCGGAGATACCGATGAAATTGTGAGAGTGTACCCAAAACGGAGAGTGGGGTAGGAAAAGGAACAACACCTATCAGTGTATTTTCTATTAAGCGAAGTAGGCAGAATATGACGGAAAGCTAAAATGGCCATTTAATCGATAAAGTCACAATTTCATCGCTAAACCGGCCGGAAAATGGGGAAGATACGACATAGTGAAAAATTGGGATAAGATCCAAGATCAATGATAAGTCAGAAGCCAAAATCCACTGAAAATGTAGCGGGAGGAGTACCCGCGGTTTCTAACTGAAAAAATATGTAACCCTCAATTCGTGAAAGATGACGACGAATATAATATTACGATCGAAGTTAGAAACAGAACGGAGAAATGAAATTGCGAACCAACAAGAACAAGCGAGACCGAGAAATCAGTGTACTCGAAAACGATTCAGGAACAAGATACTTCCCACAGATATAGACGATCCGTGGAGGAAGGATTAACAGACTAACAGAAAAGCAAAAATGTAGAAAGATTAGCAGCAATATTGAGAACCGGCAGCAAGAGCCAAAGACGAACTTAACAGATTTGGCAAAAATGGAATAATCATTCTTGTAACAGAGTGGAAGAACCTGCGAAATATCGGTAAAGGAAATAGAGAGTATCGCGAGAATGTATGCGTGGTACCAGAGCAATTCCGAGAAATTATCCGAAATGGAAACACATCCGAATGGGCACCGAAACGATAGAGAAGTATAGTTTTAAAAATTATGACGCCAGATTTCGAACCAATTGAAAAGAGAATTTTACACCTGCCAAAAGTAAAAGTGAAGTAAAAAAGAAGAATACCGTACGAACCGCCATTCATTTACAATACGAAGGACGATCATTAGACGACGATCTCGAAAGTTGGAGTTAACGCAAATGCAATTAAGGACTAATTAATATATTAACGGTAGGCAAAAATTGCGGGTAGAGGAACTAATAAGAGAAATCAAAACGAACGCCAATAGGACGACAAGAGAGTTTAAATAACGCAGAAGTTCCCACCTGCAAAGCAGATGAAGTAATCGTTATCCCACAAACAGGAGACGAAGAGATACTGAACCGATCTAAAATGAAATCGGTAGACGAGGAAACAACAGGAGAATAATCCGGAATCAAAGAGATTTGTTAGTGACAGAATAACGAACCGATATGATAACAGATGAACCAGACAGATAGTATGTGATCAAAGACAACAGTCGAAATTAATAGAGCCAGAATACCGAAGAGGAAAATAAAAAGAAGAGAGAAGACGTCGAAGCCGACAGGAGACGAATGGATAATGGATAATGAACGAGGAGCTACAACATCCAGAGAAACAACAGACGAACAACCCAAACGAAAAGAAACAGCTACGGTAATGGAAAAGAAATCAGAGGACGACCAAAATTGATAAACCAGCTCCAGAAAGGAAAACAAGAACAAATGCAGTGGACCAATTGACAACGAAATTAAACAAGCTTAGCCAAGTAACGAAAGCAGTTACAGGGAAAACTGAAAGGCCAAGAACAAGGAGCAAAGTGGATCAACAGACTAATAACTGATATGCTGGGATTAGCAAATCCAGAAATAAAGAGAAATTTGAAGCTCAATAATATCGGAGCAGAAGCGAAACAGCTTTGGGCAGCAATAAAGCCAATAATAAATAAAATAATGGATAATAAAGTACGAACCACAACCAAAGATCCAGAGGAATTATTGTTGATAATAAATCACTTAACGAAACGATCTGATGACCCAAACAGATATTTAGTGGGAATGGCCTATCTGATGTACAATACGATAGTGATATACAGAAAGCGAACTCCAAGATACAATCCAAACGGATATGAATTCGCAATAACGGATATTATCAGGAAAGTAATCGAACCATTCATCCTGACTCAAGGAGGATGGCAAGCTTTTATAAATCTGGTAAGTAAAGATGATCAAACTGAAATAATGCAAACAAAGTTGAAAGAGTTATTAACAGAATTCGAGACAACAATTAATGCAAGCGATCCAAAAACAGCCAGAAAAGGGATGAATACGATAATCACTACAATACTCATATGGATGATGTGCGTAAAAGGAGTAGAACCGTTTGTAGTATATGATTGCGATAACATAAAGATTGGTGATAAATACTCACTAAAAGAAACGGAAGAATGCAAGGCAGCGAATCCCGGTAGATTACAGACAACAGCAACTGCAGTATCGTATAACGTATATCAAGAAGTAGACTTCATTAAACGGAAATCAAAGAATGTTCAGTAACAAAGAAAATTGTAGCATTTCATTGCGGACATCTTCGCATTCAACAATTATAGAAGCGGGAACGGAAACAACAGTGTTTCAGTAACGCGGAGCGAATGTGAGGAAGGATTCACGACAGGACGCATCTCAATAGCTGGACGAGTGAATGTAGCAGCCGAAGAAGGAAAGATAAAAACTACCCGAGTATACGCTGCGGGAAGAATAACGGCTGGAGACGGAACATGTCAAGGAGGAGAGTACACGCTATTAAATCAATTGGTCAAAGGAGTAGTAGTGATTGAAAGCTATCAAGTAAAGTTGGAGAAATACCAAGGATATTTTGATCCAGATACGCAAGCAATGAAAAATTACCTCAATGTTTAGCAACAGATAGATCATGTAATACGGAATGTCAACAATCGTATATCACGCCGATACCAGAACTTGTAGACTCACTTTATTGAAAAGCGCAATATTTGATGAAGTGCAAGGACAAGTGCACAGTGAAACAGAAACTAACACGCAAAAAAGCGCATTAGATGAATTACGGAGAACCGGAAGAATCGGAAAACCAACGATCACCACGACTATCGGATCAGAAGTCACGCCAACGGTAGTAATATCAACTGATACCACAATCGGAATGAGATTTATAAAAGGACGAATGGTGAGTAAATGTGACGAAATGGTAGCCAGTACCAATTATAAAGGAATATTCTTATCACGAACAGCAATACCGAACGCAAAAGCGCAAATAGACCCCAAAGATGTGAAACTATATCTCTATATAAATAACAAGATGGATTTCTTATATCATAAAGGATTGGCATCAACAGAGAAAATATACTACGACTTGGTTAAAAATGATTGTATCTTGAACAGAGAAATATTAAAAACAAAGTTAGCAATGGCAATCACGAATCCGGATAACGCAATTCCACTATTACCACTCCAGGAAGGATATTTTGGAGAATTGTTGGAGAAGTTATGTACACGTACAAATGCGAAAAGACAATTGCAAAATTGCCAGAGAATTCAACAATTCCGAGGGATAAATGCATAAACGAATTGGAAATAATGCATAAAGGGAAAATCAGATTCGCCCAACCAGTAACAAGGATGATAAATCCAGAGAAATTCGTACCTAATATGTTCAGTTGTAGTAATGTATATGGACCATTATTCGAAATAAGAGATGGAAGTTGGTTACAATTTCCAACCCGAGTAATAGTAGCACCACCAAAAATATTTGGACTTACAGAATTGGCCAGCGAAGCAGAATCAAACCAGTGGATATATCACAGAGTGGGATATACCAAACAAAAGATCTGGAACCGAGCCAGAGAACATCTACTATTTCCAGCACAAAGGCAAGCTATACTATCTAATATTGTGACGATAACGGGAGGTAACAACTATGGAGAGAAACCTAATTACGAATTGTGTTATCACCAGACCATTTCCAACATGCTACAGCAAATATGATGAAAGCCATGTGGGGAAGATTCTTAATCTTTGGACAAATGATGGCAGGAATTCTAGGAATAATACTTATCATTCAAATCGTAAGAGTGATCTTAACACAAATGTTAGCATGTTTCGATATTTACAA
The DNA here is from genome assembly GCA_022537955.1 of Schmidtea mediterranea. Classification (NCBI taxonomy): domain Eukaryota; kingdom Metazoa; phylum Platyhelminthes; order Tricladida; family Dugesiidae; genus Schmidtea; species Schmidtea mediterranea. The sequence goes on along the minus strand of CM039679.1, from coordinate 315,783,882 downwards.
AGAGAAAGAAAAATCAACTGGAAAATGGCAATTGGATTCTTACCGTTTTTAGCTAAAACAATGGTGTTACATGGACACTCAAAAGATATCCACAAGATAAAGAGATTAGTAGGAATTCTAACGAAAATGAATGGTACCGATGAAGAAGTTGGACGAAAATTTAAAGCAATAATGAGATTAGAAGCCGAGAAAACCAGAATGAAGCGACAGAAAACGAGCAACTGGAGACGATGGATGAACTTCAAAGATGATAGCAGCGATAACAGCGACAATGATGAAAACCAAGGAGGAACACAGATGTTAACTCAAGAGCAACTCAAACAATGGGAAAATCGAAAGACAAGACATAGTGGACATTATAATCATCCACCACCAGTATATGAATGTTTAAAGAAAGCAACAACATCAGTAGAGAGAAACACGCCGGTAGAAAGACACGTACCGACACCAAGATCAACAACATTACGAAACATTTATCCGATACCATATGAACCAAATTGGGCAGACTTAGTACCAAGAACCAGCCAAAGATCGAGAAGTGTGGATCAGGATCCAGAAACTCGAACCATAGCCATGTTACAAACATTAGCTGGACCAACATTAACGGTACCCATAGAAATAAATGGGGTAGAGATAAAAGCAATGATTGATACCGGAGCAAACATCTCAGCAATAAAAATGGATAAAATACCAGGAAGATTATGGCCATGTATAGAAGAAGCTAACATGGATGTAATAACTTGCAGTAAGGAATCAGTAGCGGTCATCGGAAAATCTGGTCGATAATAGAATATAAAAATGTAAAAATCAACACGTATTTAGCAGTTATCAGGAGATTGAGCGCAGACTGTATAATTGGAACAGATCTCATGCCAGAATTATTAAAAGAGATAATAATAGATCTAGGATCGATGGAGCTGAGAGATAAAACCGGACGAATATGTATGTTGAAATCAGAAGTGAGATGCTCAGAGAAAATAGTAGTGCCAGGGCGCACACAAATGATTTGCTATGTGAAAGTAAATGAAGAAACTAGAGGAGAAATGATTTTCGAACCTAACCACAAATTTGAGAAAAAGAAAGAACTGCCATTAGCCAGAGAAATAGTGTATGTAAACGACAACAGTGAAATTCCAATCAACATTACAAATTTTGACGAAGAAGATAAAGTTATCTATGAAAACGAAAGATTGGGGAAACTAACACCGATGATGGACATTGAACTTCCAACAACAAAAACTGAAGGAAATGAGGAAGAATTATGGACAATCGACAGTCAGCTACTAAACAAAAACGAGAAAGAACAACTACAAAAACTGCTAACAGAATTCAAAGATATATTTGCAGCATCTGACTTAGATCTCGGTACAAGCGATGTAACGCAACATACGATACCATTAACAGATGATACCCCAATAACACTACGGCCATATCGATTGGCAGAAGCTCAAAAATCAGAAGCAGAAAAAGAAGTTCAAAAGATGTTAGACGCAGGAGTGATCGAACCAAGTTGCTCGCCATGGCAATTCCCAGTAGTCATGGTAAAGAAAAAGGACGGAACACAACGGTTCTGTATAGATTATCGACGACTCAACGCGGTAACAAAACGGGATACATATCCGTTACCAGACATAAATGAAATGTTACAAACTCTACACGGAGCAGCTTATTTTACATCGCTAGATTTAAAAAGTGGTTATTGGCAGATAAAAGTCAAAGAGGAAGACAGAGAGAAAACTGCCTTTACAATTGGAAAAGATCTATATCAATTTAAGAAAATGCCTTTTGGACTAACCAACGCACCAGCTTCATTTCAGAGATGTATGAATTTTGTAACGCACGGCATTAAACAATGTATGGTATATATTGATGATTTATTAATTTATTCTAGCACCTTCGAGCAACATTTAAAAGATATCCGTAATGTATTCGTTCGACTGAGACAATGGAAGTTAAAATTGAAACCCTCCAAATGCGATTGGGCAAAGGAAAAAGTCACCTTCTTAGGACATATTGTGTCAGCAAAAGGCAAAGAACCAGATCCAAGAAACATCGAAAAGATAAAGAATTGCCCAGCACCAAAGACAGTCACACAAGTGCAAGAATTCTTAGGCTTATGTGGATATTATCGAAAGTTCATCAAGAGCTATGCAACCATTGCGAAACCAATACAAGAACTGACCAAAAAAGATACCCCATTTATATGGGAAAAGGAGCAGCAAACAGCCTTTGAAACACTCAGAGATAAACTAATATCAGCACCAATACTCGTACATCCAGATTTTAAGAAACCATTTTTGTTAGCAACAGACGCAAGCGGATATGCATCTGGAGCAGTCCTAGGACAATGGGATGACGAGAAAAGAGAACGAGTTATTGGATATTACAGTCGAACGTTCAAGAAACATGAAAAGAATTACTCTGTAACTGAAAGAGAAGCATTAGCAATAATCCAAGCTATCAAACACTTCAAAATATTTGTTATGGGGTCACGAGATATATATCACTACAGACCACCAACCATTGGTATGGTTGGGCCAACACAAAGAAGCCTCTAGCAGATTAATGAGATGGGCAATGCAGCTACAAGAATATTCACCGTATATCAAGTTCAAATCAGGAAAAGCTAACGCTAACGCAGATTGTATGTCAAGATTTGTATTTGAGGAACTAATGGATCAGGATGTGAGACGAATATGCATGATAATCGCAGAGGATATCGATTTTACAAAACTGAGAAATGAGCAGAAAGAAGACGATGAGTTGAAAACAATAATCGAATTCATGGAAACTAATGATATGAAAATCTTCGACAACAATAGTAAACTAAAAGAGCATATGGAAAAACACAGACACCGATATACCCTAGAGAAGGGATGGCTATTATTAATGGATGGTGAGAAACGACTTATGTGTTTACCAGAGAGTAGACGAAAAGAAGTACTGATGCAATATCATGATGGGAAACTTGGAGGACACATGTCAGCAAAAAAGACGGAAGCAAGACTGCGCCAAAAGTATTATTGGCCAAATATCGGAGAAGACGTGAAAGGATGGATAAAGAATTGTCTGATATGTGCAACCAGAAAAAGCACCGGAAGCAAATTGAAAGCGCCGCTAAAGCCAATGCCAATTCCACCAGAACCAATGACAATGATTGCAATGGATGTAGTAGGACCATTACCAGAAACCAACGACGGAAATATCTACATATTGGTAGTGACAGATTATTTGTCAAAATTCCCGGAAGCATTCGCAATACCAGATCAAAAAGCCAGAACAATAGCGAGAATCCTAGTAGAGGAAATATGCTGTAGATACGGAACACCCAAACAGATTCTAACCGATCAAGGAACCAACTTTATGAGCGAAATAATAGAGGAAGTAACGAATTACTTCAGAATTGCGAAGTTGAGAACATCGCCATACCATCCGCAAACAAACGGACAAACAGAACGATTCAACGGAATATTAATAGAAATGATGTCAATTATTATTTCAGTAGACACCAAAAAGATTGGGATAGATATATAAATCTATGCCTCATGGCCTATAGAATGTCAATACATTCAGCTACAAAAATGAGTCCATTCAAATTAATGTACGGTAGAGAATGTAACATGCCGATAGATTTAGAATATCAACCGCCGATATCACAGTATATGGAAATTGATGATTATGTAACAGGATTCAAAGAGCGAATGCAAGAGATCTGGAAAACAGCAGGTATGAATATTAGATTTAATCAAGAGAGCTATAAAGAACTACATGATAAAAAGCGAGACGTACGTGAGCATAATTTTCAGGTTGGAGACTGGGTAATAATTGCGACGCCAGAAATTATCCCAGGAGTAGCCAGAAAATTACAAAGAAGTGGTAAAGGGCCATATGAGATAATGTATGTAAACGAGAACAATGCTCGAGTTAAATTGGTCAATAACCCACTCACCAGGCCTATCTACGTAAACGTGAGTAGATGTAAAGCGATACCTAGAACAATAACAAGAGAACCAGAGAATCGAGGTATGCAAACCAGATCACAAACCCAACAACTGAGTATAAACGGACTAACGATGAGTCGAAAAATAGAAGCGACAGCAAATAATACCGTAGAGGAACCTAAACCAGATGAATCCAAAATAACTCTAAACGCGACCCAAGATAATGTAGACAAGATGGATATAATAGTAAAAGCTATCAGAGAAATAGTGCCAGAATGAATCGAAGGAAAAGGATGGATGAGAATAGTAAACAAAGCGGGGAAAATCGCAATGGATTACGCTAAAGGAGCTAGAAGTCCACCAGAAATGGATCGTATCAAAGAAAGTATACCCATGATCTTCACTATGGCAGATGTAGAAGGAAACGTACCTTTACATATTGCAGTACAGCATAGAAACACTCAAAGGATAATGGATATAATTCAACTTATGCAGAAATGCGGACACGCCTCAAATATACCAAACGAAGAGGGACAAACACCATTATTGTTCGCAGTTGCAGCAGATGCTTCTACAACAGTCCTGAGAGAATTACTAAAAACCGGATCATCGTTCAAAGAAAAAGACAATGGAGAAAACAATGTACTACATTATGCGCTGAAATCCAGACAGGCAAGTGCAATAAAATTTATAACCAGTAATGCGACAATTAGAGAAAGAGAAATGATGGGCAAAACAATTCAAACATTATGGGAAGCTATCGATGCCAAACAAGACGAAGCAGCAGCCAATCTGATGAAATGGACCTACGAAGGTTCATCACTTAAAGTATTCAACGTAAACTATATGGTAAGAAACAGAAACGTCCTATTAAAAGAAACAATATATGCTCACTACCCATTTCCAAAGACAATAAAAGCAATGTTGAAATGGGAAGGACTAAAATTCACCAATCATCCAAAAGAAGCAATACGAATCGGAGACAGAAAAGAACAGTTATTGATGATAATACACAGATGGCATCGAAAGCAAATAAGATTTCAAGCAAACAAACAAGAGATAAAAGAAATGGACGATATAAAAGCAAGAATAATAAAAGTATACGAGGAAATAATCGAAATAATAAATGTCGAGGACGACATTTCAAAGGAAACCCCGGATGGAAATAATAACGGGGAAGGAGATGGTGACAGCAGCGAAAACCAAGATTATCAAAATACTAGACCAAATACTAGAGACGAAAATAAATCCGCACAACAAGAGAAAAAGGAATCATCCAACGAGGAACATCAAGAAACGAGCAACAGCAATAACGAGGGAAAACGAAACAAAGGGATGATGTTACTACAACAAAGGAAAAATCAAAACCGACCGACCCTGCTACAAAAAATAATGATATTGATTACGTCTATCAAGTTAACAGAAGCCGACGAAAACATCACGAAAAAAAATAAAATCGTTCAGAATACGAACAATAAATGAGAAAGGAAGCGCAAGCAAAGGAATATGCTTACAACTGACGATGAATACAAGCATAAGTTGTCAATTCGATTCCATAGGAAAACCAGGAAAAATGGAAATACGATCCGAAAACTCATCATCATGTCAAACCACCAAAGATGTATGTAGAGATGCTACAGAAGAAAGAAACGTAAAAATCCAAGTAAAACCAGGGATAGGCAAATTACGAATAATAAACAGAGGAATAGAAACCATTGAACAAGTATGTATACAAAATAAAATTATCGATTGTTGGAAAATGAATATGAAAGCAGGAAAGAAATGTGAATGGGATAGCCTAGAAGGAAATGCGGAATATATAATATGTGCCAACAATGATATAATAATAACCTGCACATTGGCCAAAACCCTGGGAGAAAAATTCACAACACCAAAAGAAGAGCCATACAAACGTCGAGTACGAGAAAATAAAGAAATAATAATAAAAGTGGAAGCAGACCCCCAAAGAGTGGAGAAGAGATAATAGTCGAAAATATGGGTAAAGAACCCATTACAAAAGTTTGTGTATTTGAAACCAAAAAGAACGGAACGATGAACGAAAGAATCAAATGTCAATCAAACGAGGATATCAAAAATCAAAAATACCGTATTCCAACTAAAAGAAAACGTGGAAAGTATATAGTACACGTTCAGAGAGGAAGAGATGATTACTGGAAATCAATAACAAGAAAGTTACTAGAATCAATTACGACAAAACGTCCAGAAAAAAGAAACAAAAGAGGAACCGTATCAACGCCAGATCAGAGAAAGTAAAGCAGTAATAATAAACATAGAATCAAATGCGGCAAACGAAGAGGAAATATTAATTGAAAACACAGGTGAAAAACCCATCACGAAAATCTGCATTTACGAACCCAAAGGAAACGAAACAGTAAACAAAAGAATCCAATGCGAAACAAGCAAAACTATAACGAATCAAAAGTATCGTATCCCTACGAAAAGGAAACTGGGAAAATATGTAATAAATATCCAAAAGGGAACTCATGAACATTGGAGAACGATAACAAGGAAACCACTCAAGTCAAATGCGATAGATCAATCCACAACAAAACAATCTGGGAGAAAAACAAGAAACGAAGCAGGGGAAAAAGGAATGCTCATGGACGACAGCCACCTTTCAATCCACGAAGCATTACAACTCCAGAAAGCACTTAAAAATGTACAACCAAAAGAAGGAATAATGGAGACAACTAAAGCAAGAGAAAATACAACCATGCAGCCTAACGAAAAGAATTATATGATTAAAATGATCTGGATAACAACAGCGATAGTAAGCAGCGTAGTAATGCTAATAACAATTCAAGTAGTGAGAACTAACAAATGCAGAAAGAAACCAGCAAAGAGAAGATTATGGCCAGCAGTAGAAAAATTCAATTATGATATCGAATTAGGACAATATGATGCAGAAAGAACCGAAGAATATGAAATCATAGGAAATTCCAGCACAAGCGGACTCTGGTTAAAAGAACCGCCCATTATCGAAGCACAGCAATGGTCCAATGAATTCGATGTATACCAGATAACGAACGAGAAATACGGGGATATACGGACATTGCGTATAGAGTCCCCGGAGACGATGGTGTAAAACGAGAAAAAGACGTTGTAAATAGTGTAAAATATTATGTAGTATAATAGTAGTAATAGTATGCACGTATATATAAATATTGTACAAAATGTGTCAGAAATAGTAAGCAAACAGAAATGAATGCGATGAATTAATGATGTATTATAACCAACAGATGAATCCGAATAATGCAAATCAACAAAATCAAGTTAGAATACCACCGTTCACAGAAGGAAGTCAACAACCAGCAGCTGCCAATGTACCCATAGAGATTGTAGAATTAAATCAAGGAATATACCAAGATCAAGGAATCGAGGCAACGTGGAGACGACAATGCGAATTAATGACATTAATAACGAACAATGCGCAAACTCAGTGGACAAATACTCATCTAGTATTAACGGAAAGTGTGAACAGAGGTCTACAACAAGCCATAAGACTGGAAGAGCAACAAAGAACTATACTACAATTGCAGAGAATGAATGAACAATTAGCAGATCAAATTAGATGGCAAGCTGACGAAATTAGAAGATTACGTAGTAATCAACAGCACGTAGATCCAGCAAGTTGGGTGGAATGGATAGCATCAATGCCAGAATTCACCCCAGAACCGGATTCAACAGTAGAGTAAAATAAAGCGTACCGTGTAAATATGTAAAAATAAAACGATAGAAATAAAGCAACGTCAAGTAATTGAAAATTTTGTAGATATGCAGACGATCATCGAGAGAATTAGAGGAAGCGAGAATCCACCCGAAACTACGAGACGAATAATGAAAGAAAAAATCAAAGTGGTGAACGATATAGAAGAAAGACTAAAATGCTGTAAATGTAAAGAATTATTGATTGGAGCGAGACAGACGAAATGTGGATGCAGAATATGTACAGAATGTACGATAAAAGTAATAGAAACAGAAACAATAAAATGCCCTGGATGTGACGAAACGTTTGAAAGAGACGAAGATCCTACCACAATGGATAAAGCCACCAACAAAGAAATAAATAATCTATTAGTCCAATGCCGAGTAAAAGAATGCGAATGGAAAGGACTGATGAAGAAAGCGGAAAGTCACACAAATGAATGTGAATATAACGAGATATTATGCGAAAGATGCCAAACCATCACAACGAAAAAGGCTATGAGAGAACACCATAAAGTGTGCATCAAGAGAGAGGAAATGTGCGAGTTCTGTGGAGTCATCGACGAATGGATAAAAATAGAAATGGAACATCGGAATCCAAAAGAGGAACAAATATGTGATCTATACGAAGGAATATGCGCAAACAACTGCGACAAGAAAGATAAAGTCAAATTAAAGGAACATTGGAACGAATGTAGCGGCAAACCAGTCAAATGCCCGTTAGAATTATTCAAGTGTCAAGCACAACTACCAATTGCGGAAATGCAAAAGCACATGATAGAAAACAGTATAGAGCACACCGAAATCATGATGAAAACGATAGGAATGTTGGCATGGGAAGTAAAAAGCCTACGAACAGAAAATGATGCACAAAAGGCACTAATAAGAGAAATATTAGAATCCAGAAAGAATTTCGAGAGAAGCCAAGGAAATACCCTCAAGAAAATGACCGAAATGGAAAAGAAAGTGCAACAGATAACCAACAGCATAAAGGAATTAGAAACGAACAGCTCTATAGCCAGAAAACCTCCTACAGCACCATTTATATGGAAAATAACCGAATTCGCAGAAAAGCTTCAGAGAGCAAAAGATGGAACACAAAGAATTCTAGATAGTCCACCAATATATAGTTGGGAAAACGGATATAAATTAGGTATTAGACTGTATCCGAATGGAGATGGAAATGCAACAGGCACCCATATCAGTGTCTTCGTCAGAGTAGGAGAAGGAGATTACGATGAATTATTAACATGGCCTTTTAAACAAAATATGATATTAACGATGAAAGGACAAGAGGATTATCGTAACCCAATCAGAACAGGAAATGAACCACAGATGGGAAGACCAACAACCAACTGGAATACAGCGATTGGTACACCACGTTTTTATCCGCAACAACGATTGAGAGGAAAAGGATTCTTGCGAGAAGATAATCTGTATATAAAATTAGAAGTAGAGAAGCCGGACAAGACGTTGTAAAAAGAAAGGAAAGTGTAAATAAAATGTAAATAAAATAATAAAAAATCAAATAAAAATCAAAAAATTACAAATAATCAGAAAAATCAGAAAAACAAAAAATTCAAAAATAATGACGATATTTAGATGGCAAGCGGAATCAACGAAGAGATAACAATACAGATGAGAGAAGGACCAGATTCGATATGGACGAGACTATGGAAAAAACCAGAAGAGGAAGAGAAAGTTAATACACTAGCAGAAGCAATTATATACTACAAAGACTACGACGGAACAAGACGACCAACGCGAATCATAAAGGCGATATACTCACAAATGAGAGTGAGAAACGAGGAGCTGAGAAAAGAGGAACAGAGATATTTAACGTTTAAAGATAATAAAGTGTTTACCGACCGGCAAAGCAAAGAAATGGCTGCAGAAGGATTTTATTTTACGGGAACCCCCGAACTACCAGATGAAGTTACCTGTATCTATTGCAAAGGAAAACTCGCAAAATGGGAAAAGGGAGAGACAGCAAAACGAGAACACCTGAGGAAATTTTCAACCTGCCCATTTAGAATTAATATTGATGTCAGAAACCAAGCAATGAACAGATTAGAAGGACTTCGACAATCAGAAGTTGACAAAGATGAAAAGGGAGACGAGAAAAGGATAACGATAATAAAGAGTTTCGAAGACCCAACAGAATTAATATGGGAAAAAGAGACTATAAATAGAACCTTCGAAGAGAGAATTAAAACTTTCAAAGGAAATCCAAGAGCAGCGGAATTTGCGAGTCAAGAATATTGCCAAACCGCCAGAGGAATAATGTGCGAAGGATGTAAAAATCAACAGCCAATACCAGATCAGAATGTTAAAAAACTAAAGCATAAAGGAAAGTGTATGTATAAACAAGAAAAAGAGTCAAAGAACATAGAAGTAATAATTACAAACCAGCAAGTGGAAGATATTTTGGATCGACCAAAAACGAGAACCATAATGCTATTATCAGGAGTAGATACTCAAAGGATGAGGAAAATAATCAAAGAAAGGTTAGCTAATAATTTAGAATGGTATGACTCGACACAAGCAGTAATCCGAGCAATCAAGCGATACCAAGAGAAACCTAAAGAAAATCGCGACAAATCGATGATAAAAGAAGCTATTTTGGAGCAGTATCAATGTGTGACATGTTGGCAGAAACATGTCGAAATAATCTATACTCCTTGCGGACATATGGTCACATGTGAAGTATGCGGTTTAAAAGTTGAAATATGCCCAGTATGTAGAAAGCCGATCAACGGGCGGATCAAAGGATTCCGTTTCGCTGATCAGTAGATAGAAAGCGAAAACAATGTGTAAAAAGTGTAAATAAAGATAAACGTAAAAACAAAAAATTATAAAAACTCAAAAACCACAAAAATACGAGATGATGTAAATTATGATAAAATTTTGAGATGATTGAAAAGAGAGAATAATCGATTATTAATATTTAGAAAACAATTATGAATCCAAACGAGACAAAAGAAGTTGTAAAAGAGGCTGAAGAATCAAAACCAGCAGTCAAAGATCAATCAGAATCAATAAAAGTAACAAGTGAAGAAGTAGAATTGTGGAGACAAAGGACGTTGCAACTAAAAGAAATGCTACTAATCGCAGAAGAGGAATTAGTGCAAGAGACTCTAAAAACGAAAAGGATGAAAGAAAAGTGGGAAAAACAACTAGAACAAAAAATAATTTACCCGGAAGGAAAAGAGAAAACGTACCAAGAGCGAGAAGAGGAAATGATGAAGGAATTTATGCAGAACCAAACCAGAATCAAAAACCAAAGGAAAGAGATACAAACCCTAGAGCAAGAGAAGCAGGATCAACAAAGTGAAATCGAAAGATTGCGAGAAGTGATAAAAGATAAAGAAGCAGAGATACGAGAAGAAGGGAGGAGACGATAAAAATTATACAACAAATGCAGGAGGAAATTGGGCAAATTAGCACCCAATACCGAATAGAGAAGACAAAGAGAACCCATATGGAACAAGCCAAAGAATGGGCAAAACGGCAAGCACTTCACTGGAAAACGAAGTGGTACGGAGAGAAGGAGCGTACAAGGAATGACTGGGAAGCACGCGCTAGACATTATATTCAGCAAATAGCCGAAGAGGAGGACCGAACAAGAGCTTATAAAGCTAAATGGGAAGATGCGAAAAAGGAAGTCAACAGACTGAGAAATCAAGGGCCAAAACCATCAAGGAAGATAAGAGAGCCCAGAGACGATAGACAGGAAAGAATGGTGATCCAAACAACAGGAGAAGCGAGAAAGTGAAAAGACAAGTATAGATTGTCGAAAATCGAGAATGCGATGCAATGGGAACATATACAAAAACAAGATCACGAAATAGTATGACAACAAACGAGAATGAAGGAGATGCTAATAGAACAATAAAAGACTCTTAAACAGAGACAAATACAACAAATAAAAACGGAAGACAAAGAAAAGTGGATCAAATCAGAAGCAAGAAGATGGAAGAACCAGTACCAAGAAGCCAAGAAAGAGATAAGACTGTTACCCAAAAAGATATTGAATATGGAAGATTGGGAACTATGGGAACACAATTTTAAACTCTTATTAGAATTTTTTAAAGTTTTATTTAATTTGGTTACAACCTTAACTACCCGTTCACTAGAGTTTGACTTGTAAAATAATAGCCCAAGGCTCTTTCTCGACAAAACTACTAATTGTTTTGTTTTAAATGAATATTATGACAATCCGTCTCATTTCAGAAATGAACTCTCCACAATCTTCCATGCTACAACGGGAGCTAGATAAAGCACAGTCGGCCAACCGGAATTTACACCAACAGTTAATCCAACTTACCAGGGAGATCCAGCAGATCAAAGGCACTTGGATCGAACCCAAGAGAGCCAAGATCGTCTACCAAAGGATGGAGGGTGCGCAAAAAGGTTGGGCCGGAGAGAGACAGTTAACGCAAAACCTGAAGACCCAAATTAAAGAGTTAGAAACAGCCCTGTCGGCGAGCCAAGAAAGGGCGGCGGTAACGTATCCATTGGTCTTCACCCCGGCGCAATTGGCTTATCGCGATACGATAAACCCAACCACATCCAAGGACAAGCCCAACCGACACTGGCCCGGAAGAGCCGAACGCGCAAAACGTCGGCGACTCAAGGAAACTGGTGGATTGTAAATCTATGAACGCGAATTTTCTTTTGTTATTGTTGTTCCTGTTAATAAAATAATGTCGTTGATAGTTTGTATTATTAAGAGACCTAATTCATCCGACAGATTCGACGTGCAAATGTAGGAAAATCGAAACAACAAAGAATTGAAGAGTCACTTAGGGACCCAAATAAAATCTAAAGCGAGCACAGGCCTTCTATCGGCAGCTCGTTGGACCCACAGATCGTTCGGTTAATTATAGCAATAGCAATAGTGCTCACTTTTTGCGGACGGTCCACCCACTCGAACACACTTCCAACGTTGCTTAGCAACGGGTGCCGAGTGGTAAGCGAAAGAATATTTGTATGGGGTTGTCTGGGTGGCAACCATATAGTTTCAAATATCAACACCCAGAAACCCACCAATATAAAATAAATATTTGATCTAACAACTCTTTGTCGAAATTTTTTCAACTCACAGCCACTCACGCACCGCAAGTCAATAAAATATACACACAATTCAGGCTGTGTAAGAGCAGTTTATCTGCCAATAGCCAATATTGTTGAGAATTTGCTTAATCTGTTCCATTAGCCCCATGTTGTTTAGTAACTTGGAGAATGGATTCAAAATTTGAGTCTTTTCTCCAAGTAACAACAATAATAAAAATTAATGACAAAAATAATGATAGAAAAATAAAAAAAAAGAATTTAACATAAAGTAAATGAAAAAAAGAATCAACATTTTTTTATTCATATATTAATTGGAAATTTGTGATTTTGGAAAAAAAAGATTGTGTTTTAATTTTTGGGGTAAATTATAAAAAATTGAAATTTTGTAGTTTTGTAATTTGTGAGTGTAATTTAAGAATAAAAAGGTGTAATTTGAAAAATAAATTTTGACTTTAAACCGTTCAAAATGTTGTTAATATGTTCGATTTATAATGAAATTCCTGAAGTTCTAGTTCTTAATAGATTATCAGGGCCTGTTTATGAAAAAGGCTTAATTGATGAATACTTAACAACCAGTGATTTAAATCCAGTCACTGGGGTACAGTTTTCTGAAGATGATTTGATTGAAATTAGATTTCTAATGCACGTGAAATCGAAACCACCCAGTTTTACACCCATTCCAACCTTATTGAAATCTTTTCAGGATGAATGGAATGCTTTGGTGCTTCAACAATTTATCATGAAACAAGAAAACCAGGCTCTTAAATGCGAATTGTCTCACGCTGTTTATCAATACGATGTTTCGTGTAGAGTTGTGACTCGTCTAATCAAGGAGGCTAACACAGCTCAAGAAGCTTTGTCTACTCTTAAACCACAAGTTGGAATTATATCTCATATTGTTTCTCCTCAAGCTGCGCAATTCGATAAAAGTGAAGCAGGAAAAACTCTTTAGAAACACACATAGACCATAATAATAGCACTCGACAGCGATTACAATCAATAAATAAAGTTCAAATGAGTGATAGTAAAGGAAAATTTGACGTCCTTGAAAGGCGGTAAAGATTTGCACACTCATCAGGGTCATCCATCATTTTGCTAATTCCTAGAAAAGATTTATTAGTATAATGAAACGATAAAATGAAAATCTAACCAAAAAATTTTGGCTGAAAGAAACCAATTTGGAAAACAATAACGAAAAACTAATAGATTGTTCATTAGATTAAAGGTAGTCAATAAAATCAATATGATCACAAATACACGATCGACGTGTCGAGACACAGTAATTCCACCAAGCGGAGTAGAGAATGTCCATGTGGCAGGAGACACCTGGCGCAAGTCGATTTCCGTAGTAGTATGTGAGGTACACAAATATATAGTATTTATGCACATGCAGGCAGGTAGTAGGGAGAAAGAGTTGGACGACACACATACCCGATAGAAGTAAGATATACGATATAAATAGACGATCAGTCAAAAAATTCTCAGTCATAGGCAACATGAACAATTATCAACAGAACGATCCACGGTCTAAGAATCATCACTCACGCTACTCGGATTCGAACGAAATTACAATGGAGCAAAGAACCGGCGCTCAAGGAAGTAGGAATTTATTTTTTAATTAACTAACTTTGATTTATAAAACATTTATGTACCCCGATCCACCTACTCCGCGAGAAAATTTTAACCAAATCTTACTAAAAGAAGGGCATTATAAATATCCTGGAAGACAAAAGGTTTTACATTCCAATTGTTGTTGAATAAATGCTAAAAGCCAAACTCCGTGATGATGAATTTTTGTTTGTACATAAAATAAGAAGCCTACATGAAACTCCACATTAATCAGTCACTAGTCCCGAGATTAACTAGTCGACAATATGCTAACTACTTTGTATGAGTAAAACAGTGACCGGCCAGATGCCTATAGTAGAATCGACAAAAATGATGTCACGTCTAAATAGCATGATAGATGCCCAAAACGTTATCCAGTTAAGGGACCAATTGTCTCAAGTAGTTAAATGCACCACACATCCGAGTATCACCGAAGAGTATCGAGGCTCAACCATACGTCCAAGAGAATTCATGAGAGCAAGAAAAATACTCTGTTAAACTTACCACAAAGGACATGAAGTTTCCCGATGAACATCAAGTAGCTACCCATGAATTGTGATACTCATCATTACGATAATTGATGGAAATAAGATAAATCCAGTATGAACTCTAAATGGACCACGAGCGAGAAATAACCCAAGCCACCCTGTTGCAAACTTCTCCTAAATTATTAACTTGATAGGATCCTAAATTAAGTTTACATTACATAGAGATTAATTTGTATTTTAATAATCCTACTCAATAGATTCCTTATAATTTAATTAACTCATGTTGTCCATATATTAATTCATACCAGATAAATGCATTATAGGTTAAGTAGTTCAGGTTGCATAAGTATTGATTCGTAGTTTAATAAGCCTACTCGATAGATTGGTTCTAAATTTAATTAATTCATTTGGCACATATATTAATTTCTATGTAAACGATTCGACTTATTAGATTACTTATAAAATTGATGTTATAGATTCCTGGGTGGATGAATCTCGTGTTACGATGAGATTCCCATCCCACACCGTCGCTAAATGCCGATAAGCGATGTGGGATGCAGGATATTCAATCTTCCCAGTGAGAAGATCAAGATTTGGGACGCAGGACGACACGGAGAATGTCGAACGGCCGTATGTAGCCATCAAACGGGAGCCTGGACGAAATCCGGCTCGCGAACTCCGAGGACAGGCAGAAGACATCCTAACACGGCTCGAAGCTCATCAAAGGAAGACTAATAAAGAGGTAAATCGAGCCCGCCGGCATCTTAACCAGATAAACAAGGATATTGCAGCTGGCCTGATCCCGAGCACGGATGGGTATGCCCCCTCATATGGCATCTCCTTCGAGCTCGATGATCCGAGAGTAAACCGGCCAATCCCGCTAATGACTGTGTCGATGCGAAGAAGATTCTTCCCAGAGAAAAAAGAGCAAGAGATGAGGACAGAGGACCGGAATGGGATCATTCCTATACCCGTTGGTCATCAAGACAGGATCCAAGAGACCAACCCTCTACTTCACGCTATAACTGATTAAAACAACACTAATTCACGCTATGGTTGATTTAAATATAATAATGCTAGTTTCGTTGTCTTCATATATTTATAGTTATTACAAAAATATTCACCTAAACAGAAAAAACCCTTTTACGACTCCAAATTAATACGTCTTGAAACTTTGTACTTGTAATTATATTCATTGTATAAACTGAAACATTCCTGATCTAATTTTCTTTTCTCAGAAATGGACACCGGTACAATCTTAAACAAGGCTCTGAAAAATGCACGAAAGGAAAATACAGACCTCCACCGAAAGATATTCGAGTTGACTCGAGAGGTCCATCGTATAAAGTCAACGTGGATAGAACCGTCAAAGGCAAAGGTTCTCTATCAACGAGTAACCGCCGCCCAGCGTGGATGGGCTGAGGAGAGACGATTGACGCAGGCCATGAAGACGCAAATTGACGGACTAGAAGTGGCGCTAGCAGCCTGCCAAGAGGGCCAAGCCGTCACGTACCATCTAGTCTTCGCACCAGCCCAGCTGGCGTATCGCGACGCCACAAACGTCATCAAACCGGCGATAAAACCACCCCAAGTCTTCCTGGAAAAATCGAAAGGGCAAGGCAACGAGCAATGAGATCAACGGGGCAATCAAACTGAAAAATATTATATTGAATAAATGTTTTGTTAAATTGTCTATACGTTTATAAAACTCATTAATTATGGCTAAAACTAAGTTATGCAATCAGTTATCAAAATTCAATCAGAGAGAGAGAGGAACGACTGACCGTATTTGTAAGCGAAAGGGACCAGGAATAGAAAATCGCACACATACCTTCTATCGGTGGTGTGTTGAACCCGCTATGGGATCGGGCCTTAGCAGTTCCTATATGGCGCTCACCTTTGGCGATCCTATAACCGGTGGTTACATTACCAACGTTGCTTGGCAACGGGTAACCATTGGGAGCAAGATGATAATTTTCATATGGGGTCAAGGACATTGACAACACCATAAACCCCACACTTATATAAAAATTTAGCCGTAATCCATCCTTATTTTACAGTTTTCGACAAAGTATTTTCCTTGAGTCGAAAAATTTTAGCAGCGTACCGCCCTTGTTTTACAGTTTTATAAGGATATTATACTAACAATTGAACAACATTCCACTTTTACTTTACTATTTTCGATAAGTATTTTAATTAATTCGGAAAATTTGAGCAGTGTTTCGCCCTTATTTTACAGTTTTACGATAAATGTTTTAACTATTTCCGAAATTTGCCCAGCGTTCTGCCCATATTTTTCGTCTCCATTCAACATAATTTATTTAATTCTTAAATATTATTTAAAACATTATTTTTCCTGATTTTAGTCGTTCGGATTAATCTTTTTCCGATGGCTATTCATTTTAACTGTTGCAACGATTTCGCTATTTGCCCCGCTATCCTTTCCCTCTATTTGTCTTTAAGATCTATGTATGTTCATGTTATATTTAATAAGTGCCCACTGGACTACTCGGTGTTAATGATTTTGAGCCGAATATTGTTAAAATATTTGCAAGTGCAAGGAAGTTGAGCCAAAAGACCCACTTTCAAGCTACTCTTTTTTGCTATTTAATTCAGTGATTTGACGTTTAGGTTCCTGCGTTCTCACGCCGGAACCTTCACGGGCACGACTGTTGGCGGACTTACACCGCACTTACACAGTCGATAGGGGTGTTTTATTTTTCTGTCTTGCAATATGTTTTGGCTGTGGGCCGAAAAAGGAATAATAAATAATTTTTACCATATCAGTTGAGTAAAAGTTTCGAGCATAGTACGGTTTATTTGACATGATTTATTTCACATAGTGATCGGAGGTATATTGGCATCATCATTGTTCATCGCTTCATCCGAATACATTTAATCAAATTGGTCAAGAAATTCGTGCAGTATTCGCTCATATTTCTTTACACTTGGTCAATAACTTCATACACATTCGTGCATATATTTTCGTAATTGGTCAAAATTTAATCAAGCAATCATTTATATCGCTTCACACCAATGTACAGCAACTGAAAGTTGTCGTGTTTAGGCAAAACACATACTAGTGTTAATTGCCTGAAAGTACGGCTAATAGCTGCAATGCACACCAACTCAGTTTAGACTGGAATTTTTTCTCTGAAAATTAAGACTGAAAATTTGTCAAAACACATCAGTATATATACATATAATTTAGCCTTAACCTTGCGTGTTAATTTTCTTGCGATTAAACAAAATTCGACCTTGAAATTATTTGTGTTGCCTAAATTAAATTTTTATTAATTTCTTAATTTAAATTGGTAATTTATTTTTAACATTTTTAATTAAATTTATTCAGCCAAAAATATTTTGTTTTTATTCATTTAATTCATTAATTTTTACTTTTATATAAATGGTCATTTTACGGTCAAATTTTTTTGTTATTATGTTATTTTTTATGTAAATTTCGCGCGGTTCTTGATGCATTTTGTATTTATTTTATTTTACTTTTATGTTTTTGATTTTATATTTATTTATATTCTCTCAGATTTTAAAATGTTTAGTTGGTGTTGTATCTTATATTTTTAGTTATCTTGGTGCTGGGTTTTTGTGCTGTATTACTGATGAATTTAAACAATTCTCAAGGCTATTTGTGTTCTGGCCCAACAATAGTTCGTTGAGCCCGAGCAGTTATTATCTTGGTAGCAATGCTCACCCTTTGCAAACAACCATAATCTTGAACACTCAAGTCTTTCCTAGCAACATGCGCCGAGTGATTATGGCCAATATTTTAAATTTTGGTGGTTTGATCAGCACATATATTCAGAATATTAACTGAAACCCACCAGTGTTACAACGCTCAAAGCTTTAACATGAGGAAGCAGAGCCATAAATATATTGAGATTTATATTTTTAAATATTTGTTGTAAATTTACTATCAATATACATTTCATGACTTGCTATGGTTTTAATTTCAAATCACTGGAAGTCAAAAACAAACATTTGCCATTTTCTATAAATTAAAGTTTTTTGCCCAACAACTGAAATAAACTGAAATTTTGTGCACATCTGAAATTATAAACAACTTTTTATATTACAATTAATTGATGCTTAGATCAGGCTTCCGCAAACTTTTTAAGTTGCGCCCCCATTTTCAACATATTTATTTTTGGCGCCCCGACTTAATATAAAATCATAACGCCACAGTAAAAAAGACATAAATAAAATAAACATCTTTAAAATAAACAATGTGTATTTTTCTATTTCTTGTAAATTAAACAAATTAAATATTATGAAAATAACAGTTCTAATGCTTTAGCAAAAACATCAATAATAAATATTCAACGAAAAAACCATACTTCGTTTATTATATAAATTATTATAACTTAGACACTAAAATTTACATATTTTGATTCATTTGACATTTAGTGTCTTATCCGTGTCATGATATTCAGTTAATAATGCCCAAATCAGAATTTAGAATAAATATTTCGATGTTGAAAGGGGCGACCTTTGTGTTCTGAACTCTAGCTTCAACTCAGTATAATTTAACATGGCACTTTTTACTTTGATTGATCGCGATCAATTTTACTAATTTAACCTCTACTTTTATTTTACATTTCTAGGAAAATTAAAATTTGAAAGTGGTTTTGAAATTTTGAAATTTGTGATGTAAAAGGAATTTCAACTTTAAAAGTTTCAGTCACTCTTTAGTTTTTTCATACATTTTACATTAAAAATAATATATTTAAGATTTTGCTGGGCACTGATAGGTAATCAAAATGTCAAACCTGTCTAAGGGTAACTACTTCCCACCCAGCGCCTGCATAAGAAATTTAACCGCTAGTCACTCGTCAAAATTGACGTTGGTATTGTGAACAAGTGGGCTGAATATTAGCAAAGGGTGAGCCTCTTTTCAAAGACTGCCAATGCCCTAATACTCATATGGGTTCACGAGGTGTCGTAGAAGACATTGTGCTCTAATTCTATCGGTCCCCGTCTCAACTATTTATCTATTTTAACATTTTAAATATTTAACCGTTTCAAATTATTTTATTGTCAAGATCAAAATTAAACACTAATACAATTCTTATTTAACTCAACAAATAACTACAACATTTAAGTGTTTAACAAAACGTTAGTCCGCGTGGTATTCAGAAACCTTGGTATTCAGAAACCCTACCATGCGGGCTTTATGGAGCTTGAATAACCGCTCACGTTCCTTCTTGTCAGGCCGATTTCTTTTTCGATTTCGCTTCGGCACTTCCTCTGGCAAACGTGAGGGTCCTGGAATGAGAATTTTCACTCCGATGTCTTTTCGGCTACATTTTTGATCACTACATTTCGGCCGATAGTGATGCTCCGCTTTGAACGAATACGGTGCGGATCTCATCTCTTAATTTTAATTCTGCTGGTGTACTGGATGTAATCAATTTGTTTAAGTCTGTACAAAGCTTATTCAAACTTATCCTCCTCGATCAAAATACCTTCTTTTCCTAGGGTCTATGCTGTCTCACCCAGACGCCCCACAGTTTTAATCCTACCACTATATACCCATGAGCAAGCTCATGTTGGTACTGTATATAGTAGCTGAAAATTCATGAGCAGTTGAGCTCCATTTCTAAAACTACTCCTCATGATATTTTCACTTTCGGGTTCCTGACTGCCGATGGAAGGTCTTACGTCTCTTTCTATCTATACACTTGTCTTACTCATTTAATTCTACAGTTCCTATATAAATTTGTCATCATTACTCTTTATTTATTAAAATATTTTTCAAAAATTTGGGCAGCGTTCCGCCCTTATTTTATGGAAAATTCCTTGTTTCATACAAACGTTAGCCTATAGTAAATTGAAATGAATGCATTATTATAATGTCATTATTTTAGTCCAACAACTCAAATTTGCTTTCCTATGGTCGCCACAATTACCATCATTCATAAATCTCTATATTATCATCTCACAGATCTATGCCAAAATGTATCATTTTATTTTAATTTTCCACCGCGATGATTATCAAACAATGTACGTGATTTAACCCTACTTTATACTTTCGTTGACCTAAATTTCTATCACTAGTCGTACCCCTGATAATATAATAATCGGCAGGAGTTAAATTAAAAATTCAATTTTCCTACTTAAACATTTACACAAATGTTATCCCTTTAATTATGGCGCTCTTCCCGCAGTTTACCCTCTTACCGCTCCAACCAACATTGTAATGACCGCCACAGTGAATTCCGAAGGTGTCCTGCCCCGTGATCAGTGCAAACAAGGCCTGACAAGACTAAGCAGACATTGAAGGGTGGTCAATGATAAAACGACACATCAACATCCTGCAAATTTAACTGCCGGAATTGAATGTCGTTTCACCACTTATCCACCGACTTAATATATGTAAAATGAATATAAATAAGTTAAGGGGGACCTGCCGAGCGATGCCAAAAGACATCGCGGCCATCCAGAATAAGTTAAATTAAACAAAACATTAACTTAGAAAAATATATTTATACAAAAAAAAACAATACTTACAATAGACAATGTTTGTGTCTAACACAAGTGTCTAAAACAAATTGACTCAACAAATGTCTAAAAATTTTGTGTCTACAACATGTCTAAAAATGTCTAAAAATTTTTTGTCTACAAAATTTCTTAAAATTGTTGGGCCAGAACACAAACGGCCTTGAAAATGTTTAAATGAATCGGTAACACACATGCAAATATAACATGCAGATTTAAAATCAAACCTATTAAAACACCAATTAACCATACCAAAATGCGAGAAAGAAAACAATCAAATATAAAATTATAAAACACAAAATAAATTAAAATAATAACAAAGTGCAACAAGATCCGCACGAAATAAATACAAACATAACACGAAAACCCACAATTTGACCGAAAATTTGACAATTTATCAAAAAATACAAAAATTCATGAAAATGAAATAAAAATCAAATAATTGAATTAGAAATAATTCAATTTAGAATTTAAAAAGAAAAATTGTCAAATAAAATCTCAAAATAATAAAATTAAAGATTAGAATATACCAGAAAATTTCAAGGTCAAATTTTGTTTTACTAAATCAAAAAGAACACGCAAGGTTAGGGTCATACAATAGGTATATATACCGATTCATTTTTACACAATTTTAATCGTTTTTACTCGTAAAACAGTTTTTCAAAACTTGAACGTTATTTTCACGATGTAAGTGAGAGTTTTTATTTGAAAACTCTCTCCACGTCGCATCCTCGCAACTTCAATTGAGCTCTGCTTGGGTGTCGGCGTGGGGAGAGCGGTGTATTTATGATTTTTAAATTTTTATGATTAATGTATCGGGTAAATCATATTTTTCTTTTAATAAAATATTTAAATAGCATAAATTTGTTTTATTTTGTCGAAAACACACTACAAGTCATTAAAATCCACCATACTATTCGAAATCATGTAAGTGCGTGGAATACCGCCAATGATTCGTGCCCGTGAAGGCCCCGGCGTGCGGAACGCAGGAGCTGGAACGTCAATATCATTCCGTATAGGGGAAGAGGGGGAAAAGGAAATAGTCTTTTGGCTGTTTCCTCTTCTCCCAATTCCCATAAACTCGACCTATCGCCAAGGGTTTTAGATGATAAGATAAGATTCCCACATCAATAGAGAGAAATCCCCGACAGCCTAAACTCCCTAAATAGACTAAGCGCGGAAAACCATTTTTGGACAACCTCGGCGAGAAGATAACAATTAGATAACAGAGACCCACATTTTCCCCACACGACGAAACCTCACAGCAATAAACGCAACTCTAAATTTCCCGACTAAAGATTCGGCTAAGCTATAACTATTTAGTAATATGACCGTAAAATAAATCAAAAGACACAGACACCAAAACCCTTACTAGTGATTGTGAAACGATAGGCTCTCGGATAAAATAAAACAACTAGTATCAATCCCAAAATTAATCGCCAACAACAAAATCGAAATCATTTATTAAAAAATAAACCCATAAACAAATGAGACATTTCAGAATGGTTCTTTTCTGGCCAACCGATGTCCATTACGAGTTGACCCTAAAAGAATAAAAGCTATTAAAATAGAAAGAACCTAATTATCCGCTAATACCTGTGATTTTGGTATTGCTCCACCAGAATAATCCGCCGATCCAAGCCAAGCGAGTGTGAATCTATGAAAAAAAATTGATAAATTAAATGCTGTAGATAGATTAAAATGCCTACCAGATAATAAGATGCGACATTTAACTCTACAAAATCAATAAAGCCCATCCCTTGCATATGACGTATTGCAAGCATAATTGCAGGCACACCCTAAGTGAAGGTGGCAGCTCCATATGCCAGGGACTGCCGGAAATTGTAAATCAGTGTGACATAAACCAATACACACCCATCCAATATAGAATGGTTGTATACGAATAAAAATGCTGAATTCCCGAAATGAATATGGAACATGACATTTTACGAGAATGTCACGATCAATAATTTTGGAATTTGTCCACGCACGACGCATCGACAATCGAGCGATAATATCAGCGGAAGAGTGTGTCTCCCACCACTGGCTACACTGGCAGACATACCCGCCCATAGGCACACATCGCCGCCAGATTACATAATATTGGGCCAGAACACAAACGGCCTTGTAAATGTTTAAATGAATCGGTAACACACATGCAAATATAACATGCAAATTTAAATTCAAACCTATACAAACATCAATTAAACCCTATCAAAATATGAGGAAAAAGACAATTACATATAAAATAATAAACATAAAAATAAAATTAAATAATAACAAAACGCACCAAGATCCGCACGAATTAAATATAAACATAACACGAAAACCTAACGATTTTGACCAAAATTTGACAATTTATTAAAAAATACCAAATTTCATGAAAATGAAATAAAAATTCAAATAATTTGAATTAGAAATAATTCAATTAAAAATCTAAAGAAAAATTGTCAAATAAAATTTCAAAATAATAAAAATTAAGATTAGAATACACTAGAAAAACCCAAGGTCAAAATTTGTTTTACTAAATCAAAAAGAACACGCAAGGTTAGGGACAAAAAATAGGTATATATACCGATGCATTTTCACATAATGGTTAATCGTTTTTTGAAATCATTAAACAGTTTTTGAAAATCTATATTACTACGTAAGTGAGAGTTTTATTTGGAACTCTCTCCACGTCGTACTCTCGCAACCTCGACAGAGCTCTGCTTGGATGTCGGCGTGGGGAGAGCAATATGTTATAATATTTTTGAATTTATGGATTGGATCATGTTGGTAATTTTATTTTGATTTTAATAAACTATTCATAATATATAAATTCTCTTTTTACTTAAAAATTTGTCGAAATTTTTCCGGCCCACAGCCAAAGACACACCACAAGATAGTAAAATCAACATGTTATTCAGATTCGTGTAAGTGCGTGGAATATCGCCGATGATCTGTGCCCGTGAAGACCCGACGTGCGGAACGCAGGGATCAGAACGTCAATATTTTCCCGTATAGAAGAAAGGATAAATAAGGAAGGGGTCTTTGGCTACTTCCTCGTTTCTCGATTTCTGTAAATTCGACCTAAATTAATCTACATACGGCTCAAAATCACCACACCGAGTAGTCCAGTGGGCACTCATTAAATATAATATGGACACAATGCGCCTAGGATCAATTCAGGGCAGGTGACGGGGAGTTAAAAATGAAATCGTTGTAATAAATAAAAAAGTTTTTCTTTGGTATTCTAAATGTAAATAAATGATTTTAAACTTCTGTAAATTAAATGGATAGAGTACTACTAAATTATCTCGCGATAACCCCAACTGACGATAAATGAATCCTACTAACTGGGTTGCGATAGATCAAGGACGCTCGCCATTGTTCGGAATTCGATAAGCGTGTTATGGGAAACTAATACAAGGGAAGGTTGACTTTTTGCATTGCACTAATACGATAGTAGTCGATGAGTTTTTGCACTCTATAGATTTACAATGTCATTCGGAGCATTCCAAGCCTCTGAGGCACCCAAATTAATTTCTATCATTCCCACCAACACCATAAGGAGCAATGGTTACATTGGAATAGTCATGAGTAAAGTCAATCGATTAGATCGGTGAACATTCTAACGTAAATGAGTGGTGTTCAAAGCAGAATAAAAGGACATGAATAAATTTATCTGATAACCCAAAAATCCGGACTAAAGTTCCTAAATTAGTTTATCGAATTCCGAACCCAACATAACCTCTATTCCCGCTAACAGACGGTTGATTTGAAATAAATATGAATACACTAACTAAAATCCCCAAAATTTTGAAACCCTAAATAAATACCACGACAAGAAAAATCCAAATCATGACAAACAAACCATCAGACATCCAAATATAAAATAGATCAATGAAGGCGAATAAGTAAATCCAAAATTTCGAAAACCAATGATTAAATCCACGATTACGAGGTGACGACCCCATTCAGCAGAGAGTCGAGATAATAGAGGAGATAGTTGTATTTGGATGGAGAAAGACGCGAGTTTCCCAGTAGGGGAAGTCTACTCAGCGACGATCATCTAAAATTAGCGTGTAAATAAAATAACAAAACAAAGTAAGATTTTACCACATAAAGCAATCCAAAACCTGGTCACGGAACGTAAATAGAAACTACCGATTCAACTACCATTGACACACCAACACAGTGCACACAAGTCACGTCATATCCAAGGAGACGAGAGAAATCCATAACGGTGGTTGTGTCGACCGTGCAAATCTAACCAACCTGCATAGGACACACCCATATAGAGTACTATTAATACTGCGTGACTAGATTTTTCGAATATTTATCATGACTTCCCAACGAACTAAGTACGATAAAGAAGCACCGCCTAGAATGCTCGGTGAGCATAGCAGGTAAAAGACGTAATTTTATTATTACATGATTCCTTTTTGATTAATTCTAAATAACATTGATTATTTTGAAAGGTTAACCAGCAATAGATTTAACTAAAATTCTTTAGGTAGAATAATAATTCCGGTTTTGGTAAGGATATTTCCATAGTTGAACAACGATTACAATTTAGATATGAAGGTTTGTACAATTAACTTCGGTAAACCTACATTATATTAAGCCAATCAATGAAAACAGATACGATATCTTACTCAGTACCTCCTGAATGACTTAATCTCTGTGTTAATCCCGTAAACCAGGCATATCTTCTTTGCCGAAATTACTAACTTCATCTGTCGGGTAAATAAACTATAGAACCTGTTGCGTAGATTGATCAATCCATATTTTGTCCTTTCCATTAGTTAATCGAAGAAATGAATCTGAAATATCATGAACAATACGAACCACCAAACAAAAATGCGAATTATGAACCGGGCAGACATGTTCCTAGAAAAAAATAGGTAATGTAAATAATAAATATAAGCAGGTAATGAAAGGATATAAATAGATTATTTAAACAATAGAAATAAAAATTTGCAATTAGTCTATCATATTTCATATGAAAGGAAATATGAGCTCCAGTCTATAAAAATTTTGGTAGTTATATTTTTCTATTTTCTTATTGTTTTCGATATAGATACTAATTAAAATCACTAGAATAAATAAGTTGAATTGTTAAGGTAAGAAATATATAGATATATATATATTATTAATATATTTTGTTTGTTTTTTACTTGGAATCATTTTCTTAATAGTAAAAGTAAACTGTATTGATCACAATATTATCCAGGAAAATCCGGGCCGATGGTCTATGTTTCCACCCATGTTGCCGATCGATGGAGGCAAGCGTGGAGACAATTCAGTCAGGACAGGTTCCCCGAGCTAGACCAATCTGGACCCCGACTGACTGAAGGACGATCGGAGGGAGGTAACGATACTTCCGGATTAGCTGACCAACCATGGGAGGAATGGAATCCGGCTTGGGAGATCCGCGAACATGCTCGCCATCTCCTTGGTCGCCTCGAAAACCACCAACGAGAAGTAGACGTACAGGTGATCCGGGCCCGCCAATACTTGGCGAACATCGAGGAGGACATCTCGGCCAGCCGGATCGCCAACGTCTACCACCACCCACCTCAAGGCAAGGCCCCGCGTAATTGTACCGGCGGGAGGCCCAACAGCCACCAGGAGGACTCCAACAAGCCTAAAGTTACTCGGGTTCGCAACACAAAGTGACCCGTAATGATATCCTCCAACTGTTCTCCGGAGGAATTGGTGGAGAGAGGGTTCACCGACTCCTGAACCGTCATTCCATGGTAGAGACACTCTAATCTGACTTAATATCGTCAACTTGGTTAAAAATTTTCTTAAATAAATAACTTGTTATTTTAGATGGCTATTTTGTTTGCGTGATTGTTTTAATAGGAGAATTTTCTTATGTTTAATGAAATGCATACTAAATAATTTTGAGTCAATAACTAATCATTTAAATGTCTTTAATTATAGTAATGGAACCCATTCAAATTCTGCAGAAAGAGCTGGCCCGTGCCCAACAAGCCAACAAAGCGCTGTATGAACAAATTATCCAACTCACTCGAGAAATGCATGAAATAAAAACCACCTGGGTGGACCCGTCTAAGGTCAAGCCCCTACGCCACAGGCTCACCGCTGCTCAAAAGGGCTGGGCCGATGAGAAGCAAATGAACCAAAATCTTCGAACGCAGATACGGGGGTTGGAGGTCGCCCTGTCCGCCAGCCAGGAAAGGGTAGCCGTAACATACCCACTTGTCTTCGCACCATCTCAAGTAGCCTATCGTGAATCAGTAACCAGCCCATCAACGGTCATAGCTCCAACACCAGTCCCAATCACCAGCTATCGGCCGGGACGAAAAGAGCGCGCCAGACGTAGAGCCGCTCGGTTAGCAAGTGGAGCCAAATTAACCTAGACGTGCTTTAACTTGTAAATTATATGTGCTCAACTACCAATTATACCGATTGTGTTATTCAAAATAGGGTTGTTTGTAACGATACTTACACTGAAAACCCCATAAGTGATTCCTGAGTTCTCATACTCCAACAGGTCATCCTAGACTTGCTATTAAGAATGACGCCATCGAATCCCGTTTCTACGGTACTAAATTCCAACCGTGAAAATCTACAATACTGTTGGGCCAGAACACATATGGCCTTGGAAAATGTTTAAATGGATCGGTAACATACATGCAAACATAACATGCAAATTCAAAAATTAAACCTATTGAAACACCAAGTAAACTCTACCAAATATGAGAAAAAAGAGAATTAAATATAAAATAATAAACATAAAAATAAATTAAAATAATAACAAAATGCAACAAGATTCGAACGATACAAACACAAATATAACACGAAAACCCAACAAATTCGACAAAAATTGATAAATTAATAAAAGTTCATGAAAATGAAACTTAAATCAAAAAATTTGAATTAGAAATAATTCAATAAAAATTCTAAACGAAAAGTTATTAAAATAAATTGAAAAATAATAAAATTAAAAATTAGAATACACTAGAAAATAACAAGGTCGAATTTTGTTTTACTACATCAAAATTAACATGCGAGGTTAGGGACAGAAAATAGGAATAAATACCGATTCATTTTCACATTAAAACACATCGTTTTTCAAACCGAAAAATTATTTTTGAAACTGTTTTAAAAACTATAAAACTTTCGTTGTGAATTAATTTTAGGTGAGAAATAGTTTATTTTGGAGCTCTCTCTCCACGTCACATCCTCGCAACCTCGGTAGAGCTCTTCTTGGATGTCGGCGTGGGCAGAGATGTATTTTTATGCCTTTGTGAATTATTGTTGGTCAAGTAATTTTGTATTTTGGTTATTTAATATGATAATAAATATTTATACTATTCATAAATTGTTTTATATATTTATTAAAATCATTTTGTCGAAATTTTTCCGGCCCACAGCCAACCCCTATTGCAAGTTAGTAAAATATATATAGTGCAGATTCGTGTAAGCGCGTGGAAAATCTCCAATGATATGTACTCGTGAAGACCCAGCGTGCGGAACGCAGGGGTCGTAACGTCAATATCGCTCCATATAGAAGAAATGAGAAATAAGGAAGAGGTCTTTTGGCTGCTCCCTCGTTTCTCATTTCTGTAAAATCGACCTAAATTATTTTACACACGGCTCAAATTCGTCACACCGAGTAGTCCAGTAGGCACTCATTAAATATAATATAAACACAATATGCGCCTAAGGCTTATTAAAGGGCAAGGGTACGGGGAATAAATAAATTTGTTGATTAAAGATAAAATAATATAAATTCGTTGAATTAAAAATAAATAAATTTGTTGATTAAAGATAAAACAATATAATTTGTTGATTAAAGATAAAATAATATAAATTCGTTGCGTAAAGATAAAATAAAATAAATTCGTTGCCTAAAATTAAATTAATACAAATTCATCGATTAAAACTGAATTAATCCGAAATCGTTGTTATAGAGAAAAAAATAGAATCGTTAATAAACTAAATTTGTAAATGAATTAAATTGATGAAACCATTGCGAAACTTGCGATCAGTATTAAAAACCCCTAATACCATAAAATATTAAATCAAGACGACGCGTGGCCTCAGGTAATTTCAGTGATTAAATTTTAATTAACAATTAATATGAATTCAAAGAAAAGAGAAACCATAATTTACTTAAGTAACTGAAGGCAAAATCCAATGATTGCACCCCATAATTTCAGCACCATAATCTAAATCCAAATCAAAGTACGAGAAAATACATTTTCCTGAACCATTTCATAAGAAAATAAGAATTGAATAAAACAATTGAACGTCATCGAAAAGTAATAAAATTTATTCCAATAAAAATGATGGTTCCATCGTCCGCTAAAGAGTAAGAACGTCATCGAGAAGTAATAAAATTCCATTACAATGATTAATTCAATAGTCGATAAGGAGTAAATCCCGAATTCCTATGACGACCTTAAATTTGTGCGAAATTAAAAATCATAAATTAGAATACCAACCATTTGCAAAACCCGTTGTAGAATCACCCTCGGCAAACCAAACAGAGATACCGAACAATATCTAAAGAGAATTAATAACATTAAAAACTGATACATAAAGCAGAAAACGTACCAAATCACGGAATGTCGAATTGTCGACAATCGCCGAAAATTAATAATCGACCATTGACCATTTCACTCCACAATGATCGGAAACCGACAAATTCGACAGGATGTATATTCTGACTGTGAATAGGGTCAATAATATAAATAATCAGGATTGGTTTACCATTAATAATCTAATAATTTCAGCATCCGGAGAATTGGCTGAAACGAATCAATAAATCTGATCAGGAAAATTTTCATAATGGAATTTACATCACATTCGGAGGAGACAACTATAAAGCCAGGAATGTTCTTGGAGGGAGAAGGACCGAGAAAATTGGTCGCTGTAAATAGTGGTAACTTATTTGGAATTTTACCATATTTATCGTCTTTAATGATAGTTAAATGATTATAATTGCGATGTATCTTGTTAATCTTATTAAATGATTTTAATTTTTCTTTTTACAACCAATGTTAATTTTATTAAACTGTTTAAATCATAAGACACCATTCATAAGATAGTTTGGATGCTAGTGTGTAGTGTTATCAACCTGGACGGTTTCATATCAATGTTAACAATATGTCGTTGAATTACGGGTAGAAGGAATAATTCCTGAGGTTAAAGGTTCTGAGTCTCATTGAGGAAAGCGATAGTTGATATTTGTCTCTTAATATTTACAAATCTGATTCATAAATTGTAGATTAAAATATTTATTTCAAGATCCAATTCACAAATGCATTATCAGATGCATATGGTGAATCAGTATTAGAATTAGTTCGCTAATATATTATCTCTAGTTTATATACTTATTACTTACTGATAAACCTATTGAATTAAAACAAAAATTATTAATATTGGAGGAGTTGCACATTGTTAAATATTTCCACAATCTAGATTCCGAACCCCTAGAGGATTGATGATGCAATATTTAGGGAAAAGATCTAATTAATAAGAGTCTTAATGGTATCTACGATAAGACAATATGATGTGACATCTTCCTAATCTATAGTATATTTAATCATGGAATACATTTTTCCAAAACCATAATAATAAAGGAAGAAACACTATGACGCTAAATACCTGAAATATATTTCAAGGGAATTAGTTCCAACATCAATCGTTAATCATAATTCGAGTCAAATACTGTTTACCAAAACTACAAGTTAAATAACAAATACGTCGCTGAGGCTTTCCCGTAAGTGGATACCCTATTGACAATATTTAATTTAATTATCAATTCCACAATTTCCCTCGCAGATCGCTGGAGATGGGCTTGGGCCCAATACCGCCAAGAACGCTGTCCGGATTTCCCGCCGTCGAAATTCCTCGACCGGGATAATCTGGGAGTGGGCACGTCTACTCAATGGAGCCCGTCGGCCGATTTTGTTTTGGGAATAATGATTTTAGTCGGTAAACTAAAATTGCGGTTCACTTAACAAGTATATAATTCTAACACTACCTTAATACCCGATGAAGGGCTTTTTCGACGTTAACTTCGCTAAATGGATTTTATTTTCAGTTCTCCGAGATAAATAAATTGTCAATTTAAAATCGAGCTCGACAAGTAATTTTTCGTGAAGATTAACTGATAACCCGATTCTTGACTTAGCTTTGCATTTAACGAGTTAGGTATCATCGACGGATAACCAGTTTAGTAAAACTAGGCAAAACCTAAGGGATTTCAGGCAAAAAACACGATATTTATCAGCCGGAGAAGTGGAAAGATTGACTTAATCAAATCTTGTTTAGGAGA
Source organism: Schmidtea mediterranea (assembly GCA_022537955.1). Taxonomy (NCBI): domain Eukaryota; kingdom Metazoa; phylum Platyhelminthes; order Tricladida; family Dugesiidae; genus Schmidtea; species Schmidtea mediterranea. The sequence continues at coordinate 315,752,227 of CM039679.1, read as the reverse complement.
ATCAAGAGCCATCATTCGACTTCCCGCACAGACCGCTGATCAATGGCGACCGGCCATGCGGGATGCGGGCTTCGCCGTGTCTCGGCCGAGAGAATTCCGATCGGATGTACTGCGAAGAATGAACAACGTTGAGCTGCCATTCCTGGCAATAAAGCGAGGACATGGTCGAACCCGTGCCCAGGAAATTCGCGAGCATGCGGTGCTCCTTCTCGCCAATCTCGAGGATCAACAGCGCCGAACCCATCTTCTGGTAGCCAGTGCCAGAATATATCTCTCGAACGTGGAGGAGGATATTGTCACCGGCCTAATTGCGAACACTGATGACTACGCGCCGTCGCCCCACTCCCTTTTCAACCGGGTGGATGAACATTGGAACGTGAATTCTCCGAACCCCAATGTCGATGTGCCCCAGAGGACTCTTTCCGGCCACAGAAGAAGGACAGAGAGGCCCATATTTCTATACCGGGAGCGCTCTTATGCTCAGCCGGCCTCGGAAGAACGCGATGATGGGAATCACCGAACCCCTCAGTTTCAATAACGACTCGATTACATTTAGTGAAAATAAATTTCAATTCTGAATAAATAATTAGTTGATTTTCTATTGGTTTTTGTTATTTTTTTCCAAATCGGTTCAATAATATTAAATACTTGTTTGATCAATTAAATAACTTAAGACTTGTGTACCGGAGTTAATTTCATTGTTACAGATATGGAATCACTGAAAATTCTACAGAAGGAATTGGAGCACGCGCGGAAAATTAACAAAAACTTCTATGAGCAAACTATTCTGATGTCAAAAGAAATCCAACAAACAAAAGCCACCTGGATAGAACCAAAGAAAGCAAAGTTGCTTTATCAACGGCTCACGGCAGCACAAAAGGGCTGGACAGAAGAAAGGCATCTAAATCAAAGCCTGAGGACCCAGATAAAGGGGCTAGAGGTAGCATTGTCAGCCTGCCAAGAAGGAGCGGCAGTGACATATTTCCTCGTTTTTGCTCCTGCCCAACTAGCCTACCGAGAGACAACGACAGATCCGAAGACTACACCAAAGGCTAGTGGTTATCGACCCAGACGTAAAAAGCGGGCTAAGCGCCGAGCCGCTCGATTATTAAACAACACGTAATTGACGTATCGGAATGTGTTGTTTCTTTTACAAAATATATATTCGTTGATATTTAAATGTTATTTAAAGAATTTGATAAGTGTTAATTCGTAGAAATAGCATGAGGACATTGCCCTGCATGAATGGGAAATTTACCCGAGAATTATGAATACGAATGATGACATTAACGACATAAGGGGACCTAAAAATCAAAAGCGAGCACAGGTCTTCTATCGACAGCTCGTTGAACCCAGAGATCGTTCGGTCAATTACAGCATTAGTAATAACGCTCACTTTTTGCGGACGATCTACCCACTCGAACACAGTTCCAACGTTGCCTAGCAACGGGTGCCGGGTGGCAAGCGAAAGAATATTTATATGGGGTTGTCTGGGTAACAACCATATAGTTTAAATATCAACACTCAGAAACCCACCAAAATTATGAAAATGACTGCTGTATATATAGTGTTTTCATGCCTGGGTGCGACCAATCAGAGTATTTTGAACCTTTTTCGGCTATTTTCGGGGGGTTTTATTGCTTTAATTTAATTTTAAATATTTTATTTTTCTCCTTATTTTTCTCTATTTTTTGATATTATTTTCTCAATATTTCGAAAATTTTTATTTTGTATTATTTAACCATTCTTTTTGATTGTTTCTCTTTTCACCCTTTGATATTTTAATTTTTGGTCGCCGCTTCCGCCTTTGTATTTTCTAAACCTTCTTTTGCAAGGTTTTGGCGGTTTTATATTTTGGTTTTGTGTTTCTTTCTGCATCTGTAGGCTTTTCAATGATTTTAATTAATATTTGTTTTATTTAATTTTGTTATGTTTTTATTTTGTTTTATTTAATGTTTTATTTTATTTTTGATTTCTACTTGCGGTACGTGCTTATGTTACAACAGCCATATTGATAATTTCCAAACCTCATTAATTATTTTGTTTTAATTTACACAATTTTCTCATTTTTGTTTAAATTATGGCTTATACCCCATCAATTCTAAAACCTTCTTCTTCAGCTCCTGGGCCTTCTGCTCGGCTTGCCTCAGGGCCACATCCTTTTGCGCCAGCTTGGTTTTTAGCCCTTCTATCTCTAATTTTAACTTTGATACTGCTTCTGGGCGGAGCCAGGTTTGTTCTAGGTGTCGGCACTTGCGCACCATTGCCTCCGCCCTTCGGCTCTGGATCATCGCTTCATGATGATATTCAGCGACGTCCCTCCTGAATTTTTCTATCAATCGTCGGTTCGATTTCACTAAAAGAAAATGAATTGATAATTCCTACCTCTATGGATAATTAGTTATAAAAATTTTATTTAAAATAAAATTATTTAAGTCCATTTATAGCTCTACGGCGGCACTCCTTTCAGGAATTTAATTATGCTATCTGGATAAAGGAAGGGATAGGCACGCGCATTTTATTTACCTTACAAGTTTGGGGAAAGTATCTACAACATTGTTCATAGACGTGGCACCGGCCAACGCAGCAGGAACATTGTTGGGGACACTCTGGGTCACCCCCTATTCCCACTAGGTCAAAATGATATCGTGAACCATGGCAATGCGGTTATTAATTACTTAAAATTTGATCCTTACATTCATATCAATACTAATAAAATAATAATATTAACAATAACAATAATAATTATTTTCATAATAATTATAAGTACATTTATAATGGTGGGTTACAGGGTTTCGAAACTTGCTTATCTTTATGGTTGCCCCAGTAACGCCATACAAAATGATTCTAGCTGCCACTTGGCACCCGTTGCTAGGCAACGTTGGAAATTTGTTCAAGTGGGTGGATTGTCCGCAAAAATTGAGTATTATCACTAGTACTGTAATTGCTCGGACAACCCTCGGGTTCACGAGCTGTCGATAGAAGACCTATTCTCGCTTTGCTCTGTCCCATGTGTAAGGAAGTTCATGATCAAATGTGGAATGAAGGTTTGAAACCGCGATGTGAGTATTCATAGTAATACGGGTACGCAAGTACATCTAGGAGATAATTTAACTACAAATGCAACTACTTTATTTAAATCAACAAAACACGTAGCCTTCGTGAGTTAATGGGGTGGGTTTGGAGGTTGTGCTGCTCGGCGTCGGGCACGCTCCTTGCGTCCCGGCCGACGACTACTCGATGGAGTGACGGGTGGGTTCGTAGGTTGGGTTGTGGTACTGTTGGAATCTCTACGTGGTATCTGTGACGGGGCAAAGACGAGCGGATACGTTACCGCCTCCCCTTCCTGACAGATAGCTAGGGCGACTTCTAGTCCCCTGATCTGAGTGCGCAAGCTCTGATTGAGCTGTCGCTCTTCCGCTCAACCTTTTTGTGCTGCTGTTAGCCTGAGATATAACATTTTCATCTTCTTCGGGTCTGACCAAGTTGCTTTGAGTTGTTGTATTTCACGAGTTATCTGGAGTATTTGGTTGAGGAGATTCGCATTTGTACTCCTTGCGCGTTCCAACTCAGCTTGTAAGATTTGGTTAGTTGTCATTACTGTAAAGAACAAAAATTTAAAATTTCTTTACGGATTTACATAATTAGTGGTTATGATTATCGCAAACATAATTATACAATGGGTCTCTTCAAGCAAAGAATTAAAACAAATGACAAGTTAACAAAGATTTCTTTTTTAAAAAAAACTTAATCATATTAATATACGGCTTATTGTTCGCGTTTTTTTTGGGAATTAATGTTCTCCCATGAACGGTCTCTGTAAGTTCTTCTTCCGAGGCGAGACTGGAAAAGGCCGTCGGGTGTCGCGGGCTGGGCGAGGTGGATGGGCCTTTGCGATACGCCCGGCGAGGATATCTTCTTCCACGTCTGCGAGATACATCCTCGCCTTAACCACATTTAGGTCTACCTGTTCCTGCACCCTTTCCCATTGGGTTAGGAGGTTCCGAGCGTGTTCGTATGTTTCTGCAGCAGGATACTGCTGTCCGGCGAGTCCACAAGGGTCCTTTTCGAAGCCCAACAGCCGCCAAGTGGTGGGGTATGGCCACTGTTGTCGAAGTTCATCGAAGATTTCTGTAGTGGACCGTGTCTTCTTCTGACAGTGTTCTTCAGTTACTTGGACTAGGGGTCGAATCAAGCGGCATGTCCTTCTCTAAAATATCATCATGGTCAGCTACTTGCGTGTAAGGAGTGAAAATCAATTTATTTAAATCGTCCGCTTGATTTTAATAATCATAAATGTGATAGTGCAATTACCAAGATCTAAATTGTATTAACTTCAATTTTTACTATAATTTGAAAAAAAAATACGGCCATTCACCCATAAATTTATGATATAACCTATTCAGTTGACTACCCTAGCTCGTGACTCTCCTGAATTTTGAAATGGTTATAATGATTTTCAAAATGAATCGACACTCTGTTACTATACCAGTTGGGTTATGGGCATTCAGGGTTTTAACAGTAGTTTATTTATAATCTAACAGCTTGACATCGAGTATGGTAAGACACGGTTATTAATTAATTCATTTTCGTTAAAAAGGACAACTTTAATGGTCACTAATTCAGTCTTTAACGTTGTTAAATTAAGCAGGGGAAGCTATGGAATGTCACCTTATGAGTTCGGTTTCTCGGATAAATCTATTAATGGCTAAAAATCTAGGTTGCGCGGAAATTTGACAATCGTGTGGAGCTATTGTAAGGATACGTGGATTTATTTATTTTGTGTCGAATCGACAAACGCTCTTGGAATGTCGATTTAGCAATTTGATATTTACAAGCGAACGGCGATCGTTGAAATCAGTAAGTCTATATCCGGTGTTTATCTTATTCATACTTTATTTACAGAATTTATCGATTTGCCTTAGGTATATTCACCGGAATTTAGTTCTACTATTGTGTTGAATTGATCTGGTAAGTTAATATTTCAGCTGTTTGGATACATTTTATCGACGTCTTTTAGAAAATTTTACTTGACTCTATAGAGGATCTCAGAACGGATACAATCGAATGCGTGTGGAATTTTATCATTTTATACTATTGGATTTTTATTCAGCATTTTTACGGGATATTCGAACCACATTGTTTGATTTAATTTAATTCATTGCCGTCGGTAAGCCTTGCTTGTAGTTTCAGCTTGTATGATGCTAACGTAACTCTATGATTGTTCGTTTGATGTAGTATCAATATAATTTTCGATTGTTACTTTAATTTATCATTCATCTTAAATTTTGGTTATTTTTGATTTGCGTTGATTTTGTGTTAATTCTCGCTTTTCTTAGTCAATGTTTGGGTTTTATCCGCTATTTTAAATTACATGTTATCGCCGATTAGGTCACTTTTGTTTTACGATGAATTGGTCAACGATTTCATATTAACACTTTTCCCTTTCCCTTAATAATGATATTAGTTTGCTTCCAAACAATGATTTAAATTTATATAGCCATTATCTCAGGTTAATGATTTGTCAAGTTATCTTGACGCAACGGTTTTGTGCTTACTTTCCATTAATTAATTTATTTATTTTTACCTTTAATCAACTAATTAATTTAATCAATAGATTACTTTATTCTAATCCAAGAGTTACTTTATTTAATCATTACATTACTTTAGTTTCAATCAAGGGATTATTTTACTTTTAATCGATGAGTTACTTTACTTTTAATTCAACGAATTACTTTACTTTTAATTGAAAAATTTCGTTATTTGTAATCAATAAATTTAATTAATAATCACTTTAATTTTTATCAATGAATTAATTTGATTAAATCAATGCATTACTTGCTCTTACTCAATGATTACTTTAATTTTATTAAAATGAATTATACTAATTTAATCAATGAATTACTTGTCTTTACTTTAATTTTAATCAATAAATTATAATAATTTAATTCATGAATTACTTATTTTTTCTCAATAATTACTTTACTTTTAATCAATAAATTAGAATAATTTAATTTAATGAATTACTTATTTTTACTCAATAATTACTTTACTAATGATTTTCACCAATTTATTTCGAAATGTAATTTCAATTTATTTATACCAATGATTAATTCATTTCAAAATATTAATCCAATTTAGTTATATCAATGAGTTCAATTTAATTTACTCCCGTACCCTTTCCCTTTAATAGGCCTTAGGCGCATATTGTGTTTACATTATATTTAATGAGTGCCCACTGGACTACTCGGTGTGATGATTTTGAGCCGTGTGTAATATGATTTTAGGTCGATTTTACAGAAATGAGAAACGAGGAAGCAGCCAAAGGACCTCTTCCTTATTTCTCGTTTCTTCTATACGGAAAATATTGACGTTACGACCCCTGCGTTCCGCACGCTGGGTCTTCACGAGTACATATCATTGGAGATTTTCCACGCACTTACACGAGTCTGTACTATGTAGATTTTGCTAACTTGCGATTTGTGTTGGCTGTGGGCCGGAAAAATTTCGACAAATGTTTAATTAATTTTAAGAAAAACAAGTTTTAAACATCATAAATATGTATTAATATATATTAAAAACAAAATACAGAATTACTTGATCCATTCAATCAAAAATTTCATAAAAATACATCTCCCCCCACGCCGACATCCAAGCAGAGCTCTACCGAGGTTGCGAGGATGTGACGTGGAGAGAGAGTTCCAAATAAAACTAATTCTCACCTAAAATTGTCGTAATAGATTTTTAATCAATAATTCGAAAATCAAATTTTGATTCAAAATGGTTTTTTGGTTCGAAAAACGGTTAAATTTAATGTGAAAATGAATCGGTATTTATACCTATTTTCTGTCCCTAACCTCGCGTGTTAAATTTGATGTAGTAAAACAAAATTCGACCTTGTTATTTTCTGGTATATTCTATTCTTTATTTTTATTATTTTTCAATTTATTTTAATAGTTTTTCATTTAGAATTTTTATTGAATTATTTCTAATTCAAATTTTTTGATTTAAGTTTCATTTTCATGAACTTTTATTAATTTATCAATTTTCGTCGAATTTGTTGGGTTTTCGTGTTATATTTGTGTTTGTATCGTGCGAATCTTGGTGCGTTTTGTTTTGTTTTTTAATTTATTTTTATGTTTATTATTTTATATTTAATTCTCTTTTTTCTCATATTTGGTAGGGTTTAATTGGTGTTTCAATAGGTTTTATTTTAAATTTACTTGTTATATTTGCATGTGTGTTACCGATCCATTTAAACATTTTCCAAGGCCATATATGTTCTGGCCCAACAATAATAATAATAATATTAATATTAATAATTCTGAGTTTTAAAATGTTAAAAATTTGTCCCTAATTTTCCCAAAAAGAACTATACTTTAATCGTTAAAATATTAATTTGTTAGCGTTAACAAAAATAAAATTAATTAATTTAATTGACTATATAGTAAATTATAAAGTTTTAACTTATATAATGTAATTAACCTTAGTGTAAGTAAAACTTCTTATTGTACATTACCAGTTCTCATCCTAACCCTTAAAAATCAAGGATTTAAGAGAAATTTCATTATATGCTATATTACCTAAATTTATTTCATTTTGCTTGCCATTTATTACCATGGCAACTTATTAAAGGATTTTCAATTCCTATAATAAAAGTAAGTTTCGAATTTTAGATACTTTTTAACTAATATTTTTCTGCTTTTCAGACTCCCCTCAGCAACCAAGCCCATTCGTCCGACTCCCAGCAATATGATCAATTCCCAAGAGGTTTGAGAATTAATTTAATTTAATGTTAATTATATTAATCTCTTAATTTCAGGAGTCCGAGTCACAGTCTCGACAATTGCTCGCAATTTAAAAGACAAACAAATAAAATTTCGATTTGTATTACTTTTATTTTAGGATAATAAATTTTTTATCAGTGGGTTTGTCTTATTAATCTTTCTTTTTAATTTAATTTCTCAATGTATTAACGATAATATTAATAATGATGAAAAACGAACATTTTCTAACAAATGTTAGTAACGATAATATTTCTAATATTTCTAATACTATTACAACAATAATTATTAGTAATAGTAATATCCACAGCTATCAGTAAAAATTATAATAAAAGTAATATTATTAATAAAAATAATAGTAATAATAATAACGTTAATAATAATGAAGTTGATAACGACAGTAACAATACACTAATAATAATCAATGGTAATAATAATAATAACATTGACAATACTAATAATAAAAACAATATTAATAATAGTAATAGCGATAATAGTATTAATATTAATTATAATAATAATAATACCAATATTAATAGCAATAATAATATTAATAATAATAGTACCCATATTAATAATAATAATAATAATAATAATAATAATAATAATAATAATAATAATAATAACATTGACAATACTAATAATAATAACAATATTAATAATAGTAATAGCGATAATAGTATTAATATTAATTATAATAATAATAATACCAATATTAATAGCAATAATAATATTAATAATAATAGTACCCATATTAATAATAATAATAATAATAATAATAATAATAATAATAATAATAGTAATAATAATATTAGTAATAATAATAATATTAATATTAATAATAATAGCAATAATAATATTAGTAATGATACTGGTAATAATAAAGTTAATAACAATGATAATAATAATATTCCGATCAATAATGGTAATAATAATAATTTTTATGATGGGTCTAATTGATGTGGTTTGTATTTCGACCCCGTTGCAAGGTAAAGGTGAAATTTTCCAATTTAACATTAATTTCGGTCATTTGGGGTAATAATATTGTTGAGGATACCTAAATAATGAAATAAAATAATTAATAAACATGTAAAATGATTGGGGGAAACAATGAGAAGTGAGTAAGATGTGGTTCTGGAGCTTAATAAAAAGAGAATGAAAAAGAAATGTTGAACAACGAGAAAGGAATAAGAGAAAATCAATAAAAACAGACAATTAAATCAAAGAAGGTCATTTATAATTAACAAGTGCAAATTTTGGAAAACAAAAACAAAATTCGCACATCATCTCAAAAGCCCTTTCAAGATAAAATCTGGGAAAGGGCATCTCCAAAAAACGATTTATCTGGACAGCTGTCATCGATCATGGTGGCCCAAAATGAATTAGCGGTAAGAGATTCTATTCGACAGCAGTAAGTGTTATTGAAGGATGGAGTATAAAAAGGAAGCGCAATTGAAATCAACAACACAAAAAATTAGACAAAATTGCGGGAGACAAGAAATTTGCAGGAGACAAAGAATTACAGAAGACAAAGAAAAACAAAAGGAAGTAAAGAGAAATTTGAAACAGAAATTAAGCAAGGTCAATAATGTTTATATCGTTTGGAGTTCGTTACTGTTGTTTAAAGCACGCTTGGAGTCAGATCGATAATAATTCCTATTTAAATTCACCGACAACCCCAATAATATCAAAAAATTTATAATAATAAAAATAATGATAGTATAAAAATCTGATTATCGGTCTAAACGAATGTATATTCAAAGTCTTACTTTAAGCTGATCTTTATCAGATATGGTTGTTTGTGGTCAGTCGTGGGGTGCTAATCAGAAATATATGTTAAAATTCGCAGTTTTCGGTTATTCCTCTAACTTAAATTTATGGAAACTAGTGAGTTGAGTTTTGTTTGTAATTCACCCTATAGTTGATTTTTGAGTCGTTTCGTCTAAATAAGCTTCTGTATATGTTTTTCATCGCCATTTGTTAGCCTTTATATTTAGACCTTTTCCAGGACCTTAACACTACTCTTTCGAGGGTTGGGCAATAGGATTTAGGAAGGGAGAATACTGAGTGGTTTTAGCTACTGCCTTCACCACGGGTTCCCCGCTAACCATTGGTTCGATCCGGGGTAACAAAAATCTCATTTTACTCACTTGTGTACGTGTGAGTTATGGTATATTAAAAAATGAAAGTTTGAGTTTAGTTCTCGTAATGGAGGTTCGATCAAATAGTCTTCAGATCAAAATAAAGTTTTGAAATATTTTAACTAAAAATTTATTTCCATAAAAGAGAATTTCATGAATAATAAAAACAAATCTGCAATCCCTTTCATATAATAATGTACGATAATAAAAAAAATATTTAAAATAATAATGAACAAAATAGTAAATGTAAAAATAACAAATAGCAATATTTACTTTCGTTAGAGTTCTCCACAAAAATTTAAAAGTAATAGGCTAAATCGTCCGAATAAAATTTCAAAAAGAGAGTATAACTGATAAGATTTTTAGATTTACAGAAATTGGAATAAGAGAGAACGTAGTAGATTTTAAAAATGCACTGAAATTTGTCTGCCCAGCATTGCCTTATATACCACGATTTTTCGTGTGTGTGTTTTGATAGTTTAAAACAAGGAAATTTCTAGAATATTCCAAAATTCTAATTTTTTAATTCCATTTGATTTAAAATTAAAATTTTATATTTTTGTGTACAAAAATTTATTTAATTTTTATTTATTTTATTTTTCTTTACATTTTCCATTTTTTTCTAAATTTAAGTTTTCCGCTCAAAAACACACAGGCGTTATCGTGCTGGTCAAACAAATATGGGCTTAATCAGTTTTTGCCAAACAATTTGAATTATAATTTCAATTCCGTTTTTAATGAAAAAGAAATGAAATTAAAATTAAAAGATTTAATGAAATTGAAGTTTGTTTAATTAATATATATTTCATTTACATATTAATCGATCAATTAAAATGGACAGAAACAATAACGAAACCGTGCGTGATGTCAACAACAATAACCAATAATTAACAAAACTAAACTTGTTATGAAACATATTCAAATTTGATTGCATTTTTGATTGTGTAATTTATGAATTTGTTTGAATAAATTGCTTGTAAAAATATTGTTTTTTGTATTGTTTTTTTAGTTGACTTAACTTAATTCATGAAACTAGTTTAAATTTGTTTAAACGTGTTTGTTAATATTAACATGTTAGTCAACTGATTGAAGTCCTTTTTTTTTGAAAAAGTCGATCAAAATCCTTTTTTTCTTTGTAATTTATAAAATAAATTATGAATTATATCATCAAAAACCAACGCACACTACAACTTGCTGTTTCACTTTAACCAGAAATTGGACGATAAACAATGTATAAACTCGTAAATAGAGGAACAAGCTGGTGACGTAGAGTTATTACGTTAAAGCGGGAATAGAAACGACAAGCAAACCCGATATAACTCGAGTAAACAAGTTAAGCGGTTAGAAATTAATTTTGTTCATCGTGTTTTACTACATAAAATTAATCAGATTTTAAATTCTAGTATTCAAAGTATTAAAAATAACAATTGTTTTATTAAAGTTATGATAATATAATACTATTTACGAACTTTCAAAGGGATTTAGAAATTACTGAAGATTTTTTATGGTTTTTTTCTTTTGGTAATATTTAGAAATAATGGAAACCTCTTCAATTATTTAGAGTAAATGTAAAGTGAAGGGATGTTGACAGAAGTGATCTTTATTTTCGGAACTCTAGCTTCAACTCAGTTTAGGGAGCATCCATTAAGGACGTCCTCCCAAACATAAGCAATTTTTGATTCCACCTCCACTTTCTCACATTTCATGAGCACCCACGGAGGTTATTTCTCCAAAAAATAGATATCCTTTATACTCAGAAGAAATTTATAATCATATAGGCTAAATTTAATTTCAACATTAAATGCAGTAGAACACAATATTGGTTGAAAAATAGAGAAAAACCATGCATACATAATTAAAATGATCAAATGGGAAAAATAGGGAACATGAAACATGCCGCTTACTTACTTACTATATATAGTACATAAAAAAGATAATATAAAAATTTTAAAAATCATTAATCCATTATGCATAATATTTAAACGACCAATGTTGCTGGGGATGTCCTAAGCACTGGGAACCCACATCCCTAGTGGTTTGTTACTGGGTTTCGCTATTTGTTTGAATCTTCTTATTGTTACCCCGGTAACACCATATAAATATTTCTTTAGCTACCACTCGGCACCCGTTGCTAGGCAACGTTGGAAATGTGTTCGAGTGGGTGGATTGTCCGCAAGAAGTGAGCACTATTACTAATACTGTAATTGCTCGGACAACCCTCGGGTTCAACGAGCCGTCGATGGAAGACCTATGCTCGCTTTGTAATGTCCCCTGTGTGAGAAAAGTTCAAGATCAGACTCATGTTGATGGGTAGAAATAATGACATTTACCTGACAAAGCGTGAACACTCATGATTTTTCTGTAGTAATTTAATATTATTTGCATTTTAAAATGTCACTTTAAAACGATTAGACGATGTTTGTAATTTAATTCAATTCATAAACCAAACAAGGTAAATCAATGGAGTTTATTTGCCAGGCGGGCCGCTCTGCGTCGGACGCGTTCCTTGCGTCCCGGCCTGTAGCTGCTTGCGGGTGCCGTTGATGGAGTCGCAGCTGGCGTTGGGTTGTTGACTGAATCTCGATATGCCAATTGAGATGGGGCGAAGACAAGAGGGTAGGTTACTGCCTCTCCCTCCCGACTGGCGGACAAGGCAACTTCCAACCCCCTTATCTGCGTCCGGAGGTTCTGATTTAATTTCCGTTCCTCGGCCCAACCCTTTTGAGCAGCCGTAAGCCGTTGATGGAGGGGTTTCAGCTTTGCTGGATCCACCCAAGTGGACCTCTTTCGTGAGTTGGATGATCTGCTTGTAAAGATCCTTGTTCGATTGCTGGGCGCGGGACAATTCTTTCTGTAGGATTTGAATAGGCTCCATTTCTAATAATGTGAATAATAAAAGGTGGAATATTACAAAAAAGCCATAATTACAGGAGTTATCTTTAAACAAACTCGACAAATGAAGAACTATTTACAAAAAAAATCTAAATCAATTATCAGAAAGACATTCCATTTATTTATTACACAAAGAAAAAATTCATTAAAACTTAGGTTGTTAATTAGTCTATGATGAGATGGATTAGGGAAAGCCCTTCTCCACCCATTCTTCCGGTGTATAGCCGGAGATGATCATGATTGGTCGTCTTGTATCCCGAATCCGGGCCATTGTTGGTCGGGAGGCTCATGAGGCAGCACCTTGTCGAGGGTGCCAGTAGTTGTTGGCGATCCGACCCGCCAGTTGGTCCTCTTCGACGTTCGCCAGATACTGGCGAGCCCGGACCACTTGTACGTCCACCTGTCGTGGGTGGGCCTCCAGTTGCTCTAGAAGACGCCAAGCTTGCCAATGAATTTCCTCGGCCGGGCTCCACTCTTCGGCCAGCCCTTGATCACAATTGTCCTCTGTGGTGTCGGTGAGTTGAAGTCTTGGCGGGGGAAACTCCGGGCATCTCTCCTGCCGGAAGCGTCCCCACACCCATCTCCATCAATCCGCAAGGTGAGTTGTGATGTGATTCCTCGAACTAAGTAGTGCTGAATACAAAATCATTAACCGAGTATGTATAATTTTATCAAAAGAAATGAATACAATTGATTATTTGCATCTAATTAGTTTTATTTGTTACCTATCCTCATATATATATAATTAATTTAATTCAAGTTAATACCAGTCTACCTATTAAATCATCAAAATCTTTTATTCAACTGTTTTGCTAATCGACATTTAAACATCATCTGTACCGACCTAATATTCTAAAAGTTATACGCAATTGTTGACATCAAAATCTTTGTGTATGAAAATTTACTTAACATGCCTTAATATTGTAGCGTGGAAAATTTTGAAACGGATGTCTATTTGTTTCTGTCCCATTAATTAATTCCCGTTTAGTCTGCAGGCACGGATGTCCCTGGATCTTTACGTATGATTACAAAAGAATTGTTTGGAAAATGAGGAGAGAGATAATTTGACGCTGACAACCAAATTATATTACAAAACTTTCCCCAGACGAATTAGTATCTTATCTACAGGACTCCGGTGGTTGTTACTAAGCATCATAAACTGTTCGCGAAAATTTAGGTAACAGGCATTCCGGTGAGGTAAAAATTATTTACAAAGGTTCATACGAGTCTTCCGTGCGTTGTTAGGAGGGATTCAGTCTCGTTTATAAATCTGCCATAACTAAGGTAACACATCCTTCTAAACTGGCTTCCAAGATTTTCTAACTATTACTACATGTTTATCAAAATCATCTGTACAAGGTTGATATGATGCATAAAAAAAAATAAAAACCCTTCAAAATTTAGCTAGATGTTCCTATAAGAGAATTTAATCGTCATTTATTAAAAGTTTGTGTCTTTGTATCTCCATTAAAACTGATAAACTATAAACATTAATAATGGTATTTTTATTTGAGATTAATTATCTAGTACTTAAGAAAATTATCAATTAAAATTTAGGTATGAAAATTGATTATTTACTACTTAATAATTATCGATTTAAAAACTTAGGTAAGTAAGATTTAAAAGAAAATTCTCAAATATAAATTACCATGAGTTGTTGTGCTCGATTCCCTTGTTGCGTCTCCTTCTGGCGTCGTGGTCGTAGGACTTTTATTTCCAAAATCTTGGGTTTGGTGCATAATAAAATGATTGGTTTGCATTTCACCATACCTAGTTATATGATCCAATAGAGATGTGTGTATATCCGTTGCACACCGCTAGGCAAGTGGTGTGATGATAAACATTTGCGTGAGGGAATTTTCACGTCAATGACAGTTTGGTTTGACCTATGTTCATTTATGTAAATTATTTATGTCAATTCGTCGACGGACTATTAAATCAATGGCTATTCTCTATGAGCGTGGCAGTTTTAATCTCTACATTGAGAGATCCGATTAATTATTCTCGGTTTAATGGTAGCCCTTATTCAGAATTTTTGAGGTTTGATTTTTATTTATTATCTTTTCCTATTTGATGTCGACGTATTTTTTAGTGCATTTTCCATTTTTGGTCTACTACTAATACACGCAATTATGGCTAGATTTGTTTAGATGTGAGCAAGTCGGGTACGTTTATATTATTTAATTACGCACTTATTAACCTATTCTAGGAAAGATTAGAGATTTGGAACTGATATTTGATTAAATCATGATTTCGGATTATTCGTGGTGACGGTGGTAAATTTGGAAATTCTTATGGTTGACAGAGCTACGGAAGGGTTATCAATCCAATCCAAACTTTGGAATGAGGTTCCTTTTAATGGTTTGTCGGCTTGAGTGGCTAGATATACTGGATTTTCTTACCTGATCGGTGTTTTGAATTTGATTATATTAGTTATTTAGTTTTGATTTAAATCTTTTGTGGGAGTTCCTTTGGGTCTGCGTTTGGACTTAACAAATCATAATTGATATCTACATTTAATTATGAAGGTTTTAAAGGACTTAATTATTGCTTTTATTGGTAAAAATATCTTGATTCCGCAATGTAATTTAAGTTTTTAATAATTATCATTACCTCTACGTCCTTACCAGGTTTTTGGGGTAACTACTTAGTAATAACTTTAATTTATATTTTGAAATTTTCATATTGAATTTAGATTTATGGGAATAATTACTTTAATTACATAGCAGTGATTTCGTTTTTATTTCTATTCCCCGTCACCTTTCCCCTTTAATAAGCCTTAGACGCATTTTATGTTTATATTATATTTAATGAGTGCCCACTGGACTACTCGGTGTGGTGATTTTGAGCCGCGTGTAGAATAATTTAGGTCGAATTTAAAGAAAGCTAGAAACGAGAAAGAAGCCAAAAGACCTCTTCCTTATTTCTCCTTTCTTCTATACGGAATAATATTGACGTTCCGATCCCTGCGTTCCGTACGCCGGGTCTTCACGGGCACAGATCATCGGCGATATTCCACGCACTTACACGAATCTGAATAGTATGTTGATTTTAATATCTTGCGGTGTGTCTTTGGCTGTGGGCCGGAAAAATTTCGACAATAATATAATTATTTTTATGAAAAACAAATTAATTTTATGCATTATAAATATTTATTAATATATTAAAACAATATAACAAATTACTTGCCAAAATCATCATACAAAAATTACAAATACATCTCTCCCCACGCCGACATCCAAGCAGAGCTCTACCGAGGTTGCGAGTACGGGACGTGGAGGGAGAGTTTCCAAATAAAACTTTCGCTCACCTAAAAATAGACTCGAAATAGTTTTTAAAAAATTAGTTCAAAAATTCGATTTCAAAATTGGTTTGAAAAATGGTTAAATTTTATGTGAAAATGCATCGGTATATATACCTATTTTCTGTCCCTAACCTCGCATGTTCTTTTTGATTTAGTAAAACAAAATTCGACCTTGATATTTTCTAGTGTATTCTAATCTTTATTTTTATTATTTTCTAATTTATTTTGATAATTTTTTATTTGAAATTTTATTGAATTATTTCTAATTCAAATTCTTTGATTTAAATTTCATTTTCATGAAACTTTCATTTTTATTAAATTATCAAATTTCGGTCGAATTTGTTGGGTTTTCATGTTATATTTGTATTTATATCGTGCGGATCTTGTTGCATTTTGTTATTATTTTAATTTATTTTTATGTTTATTATTTTATATGTAATTGCTTTTATCTCATATTTTGCTAGGTTTAATTGGTGTTTTCATGGGTTTGATTTTAAAGTTGTAGGTTATATTTGCATGTGTGTTACCGATTCATTTAAACATCTTACTTTAAAATGGTTCTTTTCAGTTTGTTTGATAACAGTCATTTTTCATCCAACTGAGCCAATTCTGTCGAAACTGGCGTCCGCGTCATAAATAAATTCCTTTGTAAAATCAGGGAATACCAGAATTGGAGCTTTTACTAATGTCTTTGTTAGTTCTTGAAAGCTGTTCATTGACTTCCTGAAGGAGAGCAGCGTGTTGAATATTGAACAGCACTGATGAGTGGAGACTTTTATTCTTATCCTATTTTTGATTCTGCCAAAATCATTTTTTATCGGCAGTAAATATTCTGCAATAATCTCTATAAGATCTTATTTGGCTATGACACACACACACACACACTTATTATAGGTTAGTTTATTGATTTATCATTTGAGGTGCAACATAATGATGTCCAGTGGCGTAATGCACGGGCTATCACCGATGACGGACTGGCCAAGGAAGTCACATCGACACCACAAAATTACCTATACTACTACAAAATCAATTATAATATAAAATAACAGCTTTTATATTTTATTTTTTGGCAACATCAACAAGTAAATCACAGGCAACTTTGTGCCGTTTCCAATGTTGGACTTGGCATTCCCTCCGGCAGTACCACTCGGCCTTGCACCGAGAGCACCTTTTAGCGGCCTCGTTGCCACACACAACGCACCGGGGAACCTCATAAATCAAATGATCGATATTGTCTAAATTGTACATGGCTGACCACGTTTCAGCCTGCCTTTTCAAATCTTCTTGGCATCGGGACGAATTTAAATATTCACAAAACCGCTGGATCACAACTTCCCATTTGTTGTCGTAGCTAAATTAGAAAGCAAATAAAATCAATATTGTAACGCATTTCCATGCTCATCTAGTTAGGTAAACATTTATTGAATTGGATAAATGCAGTCAACTGATTGCCCTAAATGCCCCTAATTCACCAGTTGTCACGGCAACCAATTACCCTTGTCTGATTGGCTAACTCTACTAGATAATCCCTACAAACCTCAACAGCTTAAATCATTAATTAAACTCATTTCAACTCGCAACCGAGCGAATTGCTACAGGAAATTACATCATTTAGCATTAGAGCGACAGAGACAAGTGACTAAAGGAAATCTAACTCCATAACAATGTTGCTTACGTTGTCAAAATTGTATCTCGGAATTCCGCGATCTGCTCGAGTATTAAACTGGGCTTGGCGATTGGCGATTCACTGATTGCCATTTGCTCTAGGAACTTCCTCAAATCCTCCAACATCGGCAGCTGATCCATCAAAACATTACTCAAATGACTTCTCAATCGTAAAATCGTTGCTTTCCGGTATCCATTAATCTCATATTTCTCCCTGCACTTATCCGACAAGATCAACTGATAAATACTCAGCCAGACTTGGCCTTCCAATTTCGTAATGCTATTTCTCATTTGCAGCCAATTATTCTGAATATTTCATCATCAAACATTTAGTAATGACAATAAAAATCACAAATGAATTATTATAAAACTAAAATCATTTGAAATCGATTAAAATATATTTCTCACAAAATCGATTACTAAATATTATAAAGTAGTATAAAAGAATTAAAAAATATTTAATTGAATTTTAAATGAAATTAAAATTTACCTGTTGAACAAATTTGTTGTCAATGAATTTATATAATATTCCGTTTGGCATTTCTACAATCCATGGAGATTTCTCAATAATTCCAACAAGAACGATAGGCATATCAAAAGTAGAAAATAACCGATTTGATACTGACAATGGCAATGATTTGATATAATTTATGAAATAATTCATTATCGACAGACATTTCAACGATATTTCATATTTGATCACTTTTTCTTGATCAACTAATTCTTGAAATTGAGAATTTTTATTTCGATTTTCGATTTTTTCTTCTGTCAATCCATCGGATTTCCCAGACTTGAAATTAACAATCTCAATCCGATGATCCATATTGTCACAATGAGACAATAAATTACACAAACGCCGATAACAATAATCAAACAAATCTAGAATTCCATTTTGAAGGCTTTCGATTGCATCTTCATGATATAGAACTGTTTCCAAAAGATTTAAAACCGTAGCTTCGTGATATAAAATCGAATAGATTCCAAAATTTTGAGATAAGTTGATATTTTTTTCAACGAGTTTTACGAATACTTTTTCTTTCCATATTTCAATGCAAATCAAACATTCTATTAATACGTCTAATTTTTGATGAGTGATAAGAAATTCTTTAATAAATTCATCAGTCTTATTAGTAGCACTAAGTAATGCTTGAAGATTTAGTTTATCAATATATTCTTGTTGTTTATACCATTCTGCATTTCCTATATCATCAGGAAGCATTGGCTTTAAGGACTGAACCATTTGATCCGCTTCACCAGGAAACAAAACTATCTTTAAAACTTCATAAACAAATTCACAATTTATTAAAATTACTTGATCCGAAGACATTTCTACTTTAAATAAAGAGTTGATATTAAGTTATTAAAAAATTAAATTGAAATTTTTATACTTCAATTGTCACTGATTTTTTTTATAAGAATTATTTAAATATTGACTATGTAACTATATAAGCTAAAAATCATAAAATTAGCGCAATAAAACAAAATGAAAATATAATATTTATATAAATCAAGTCAACCTTAATAAGACAACACATTAATTATGTGTTTAATGTTTTCTTTTTATTTTACAGAAATGGTAAGTACATAGATTTTTGAGAGTTTCATTTGGTTAATTTTGTGTTTGTTTTATTCTTTTGGAAATACTTATTTTGGAATATAACAAATTTTAATTTTAATTTAAAATTTGTAATTTTTAAATTCAATTTTCTTGATTTTATTTTTGTATTCTTTCTTAGTTAAAATAAACTATTTTTCCTTCTTTTGTTATCGCTCATATTTGAATTAATAATCTAAAAATTTTATTAGTAATATATTTTTTATTTTGATTTTAAATAGATATTATAATGATATTAAGTAATATGCTCGCGTGAAATTCAAATCCCTGTCAAAATAACTTTAAATATTTAATTAATAAAATTGAAATAAAATAATCTAAAAAAATATTTTAGAAATGCAAATGAGTATAAAATTATACAAATGAGACTTTCAGAGTACAGGATTTGAAAAGAGTACAAAACTCAGTAAATGAGTATAGTTGGTCACCTTAAGTTTAACAATGCTAATAGATCAATAATGAAAAGGATAAAGGATTTTACCGGCAATATTTAATTGATTTTCAATTTAATAATTTTAAATCCTTAAAATGATGTTTTCTCATTGGTCATAAATTACCTTATAATTGTAGCAAAATTTAATGTGATCTCATTGGTCATAAATCACCTTATAATTGTAGCTCTTTCATTCAAAGACTAAAGCTTCTGTATATAATTAGTTATTTGTATCCCAAAACTCGCATTTAAAATCGAAACAATGAATGGTAATTAATTATTTTGCCTCTGTAATTAAATTATTCAACTTTCTTCTCCCTTAATTTTTCAATAAAATCTAATTTTGAAAGAAAATTATTAATTTGTAAATAAAAGTTATTAAAGAAAGTTCATTAAAACAAACTATAAATGATTCAACGAACTGTTTAATTATAATATTAAAGCAAATATAAACTTATAATTAACTTAAAATAAAATTTTTGGAGGTTGAAATTGTTTTACCTTTGATCTTTATTTTCTTTAAAAAGGATCTTTTGAATTAAATCAAAAGATTGGTAAAATAAAAATTAAATTAAAAACATATTGCATAAAATATTTTAAAATAACCAATTTTATGGAAGTGTAACGTCACTTGATATTACGAATATAAAAATGAGAATTTTATTAAATTTATTTTTCAATATAACTTTCGTTGATTAACTTAATTAAAATAAAATGAGTTGTAGCATTGGATGATATTTTTAATGATAGACTAGGTTTTGGCTTATTCGGCCTTCATCGGTATCATGTAAAAAATTCTATTTTCCTCTGAAAATAACTCAGTGTCCTTGTAATTATTTTTATCAAAACTTTATTGTGATCCAGAAGCAGTTTTTTCTAAATCTTCTCTTACCTATAATGTATAATTAGAACACATTACTTATAATAATTTTAATATTTCTATAAATATAACAAATACTGAGTTCATATTTTAGGCATTTCTCCGTATTACATTTACACATAGAATAATAAATAAGCACTCATTAGAAGTATTCGGTGAAAAATGGAAATAAATACATATGTTGTTTTAATTGAGATTAAAAATACAAATATAAATGTCTGTATAAATAGTAAACTTTCTTTATTTTTTTTGTCACTAATAAGGGTTGCTATCTATGTAATTGGAACTAGATACTGATATTGCTAGGTATCATTTGATATATCCATCTTAAAGTTTGACATTTTTGACGGTATACGTATTCAAAAGACTTTGTTATACGGAAGTTATTTGCGTTATTTACAGTGACATGAAAATTAAGACCCAGTCATTATATGGAATTAATTTGCGAAAGCCGTTGTGCCATGATTTACTACGGCTTTTGACTTGGATTAACTGAAAAAAGTGAATAAACAAACTCACTTTGACTTTTGACAATGAAGCACCACCTGAAATAACTGGCCTAGTGAATACAACCGTGAATGCCGTTCGTCCAAGAAAGAATTTTAAGAATATTGTCCAAAATCGTCCAAAATCGTCCAAAATCGTCTAAAACTTTAACATGTTGTGTCATAAATTATCAAACTTGCTAACATTTTAGCACCGTGAAGGCTAAGAAAATTGGTAAATAATAAAATTTTAACTTTTCACAAATGAAATTTAATTAAAAATATTTTTCCTAAAATATTTATTTTTATAATTATATTTTCATTTAATTTTTTGAAATTATATCATTTCAGGTTATTTAAAAATATTTTTAACAACCATAAAAATTATCACTCTGAAAAATTAAAACAAAAATTATTTCTGAATTAATTCAACAAATTTGATTATTTTAACAATCAAATTATTTCTAAAATTGTGTTGTTTGACAGAGGGTGTAAAAATAAATTTACTTCGTCTGTTTAAAACTATTGAGTGAACTTAATTGGAAACCAAAATTAATTAATTAATTAATTAACTTTTTTACTTTTGAGTTTTTTAGTCATATAAAAGGATTTCCAAACGCTTAAAAAACTAAATTTTATTTGTTTGAATTTTTTAAAAATTATTATAAGCTGCAAATTTCATAAGTACGGAGTACAAAATCATATTTAGTACATGTTGCAGAACTTACTGCAGTGTTTCTCAACTTTTTTTTGGTAATGATACACTAAGAATATCCCTAAAATTTCGTGACACACCAAATAATTTTAAATTTATTTTTCGAATTTTTTTTTGTTTTTTTTTAATTTCACTGATTCTCATATAACAATGCTTGTGTTTCGATAAGTCACTTTTATATGAGAAAACTTGAATTTTAAGACGATAAACAAAAAAAACTTCATTATCGTTGTCGAGTGTCTCGGATTATAAAGTTTTTGTTCTTGCTTTATCACATAAGAACATTTTGCTTTGCTTCATTTAGTCTACATTTGAATATTAAATTTACGCGTGAAGAGGAAAAAAATGTCATCGATTGCTTTTTTTGCTTATTCAACTGAAGGAAAACGCCTATCAAACGGAAATATACAAAAAAGCGACTGGCCTGTATATTAAGCCTGAGAGCTTTTGTGAATTTAGGTATAAGCGGAATATGGTGAGAGGATTAGTATTTCGTGCATGGTCTCTATCTTCCACCTTTGTTAAATCAGTAAAAATTGTGAATTCGTTGGTTGCATTGCTACTTAAAAATGGATATTCTAAATATTTTCGTGAGCGTGTGACGAAAGAGACTGTATATAAGTGCGTGTTGAATTCTCATGATTGTTGTACTGATTTGTCTGGAGGTAATTTTCTTATTGACTGTGAAATTAGTAAGTTGTCAAATTTGGAAGGTGTACAAAATCGAACTAAACGCATTGAACCAAAATGTATGTTGGTATTACCTTATTCCGAAGGTTTCAGAGAATTTAAACACATGATCCTCAAACATGTAGATAAAACTCAGTTTATATTTGTTTCAACGTCTTGCAAAGTTAGTAGTATGTTCACTAATAAGTCTTCAACTCCAGTTGGTCTTTTTTCATAGCACATTTATCAGTTTTCATGTAATAGTTGTAATGCCACATACATTAGAAAGACTGAGCGTCATTTCTGTACTCGAGTTCTTGAGCATTGTCAACTGAAGGGATTGACACACATTAGTGATCATTTTATGAAATCTACGAGTAAGAAAATAGATATGTCTGATTTCAAGATAATTGTAAAGAATGGGAAAGAATGACTTGTAAAGCTTTGTGGATAAAATCTTTAAATCCTAAAATTAAGGTTTAAAATGTTCAGTCTACAGGTATGTTGAATGTATTTAAATAATTAAATGTGAATTGTGTATATTATGTATTTGATTAATTTGTTTGGCATGTTATGAAAAAATAATTTTAAATTTAATTTTAAAAATTTAATTTAAAACGAATGATAATTTTTATTTTTTTAAAATAAATAATAATTTTATATTTTGTCACACGATTTGATTACGATAATTACTGGCTAATTTGTTTCAATTTGTTTATTTTTATTTTCATTTAGATGTTGTTGGTGTGATTTGCAGTCTGAAGAGGATTGATATACGGTTGAAATATATAGTGAAATGTTATATAGAATATACAATTGTCGTTTTTCAATTATTAAAAAACTTTGCTTTCTTTCTTTGATCATTTATATTATTATTATTATTAAAAATAAAGGGAAAGGTTTAAAATAAAGGTATAAAACAGTGATTTTTAGGTAGCAGAATAAATTAAAATATCAGGTAAGTAAATGATAAAATAAACCCTTGCTGCAATGTATACATATATTTTCGATTATCAAAATAATATAAATAATAATAACCAAATAATAATCTAGTTTTTAAATAATATCCAAATAATAACTCACATAAATCAAATAATCGGAACTTTTTTCAAAAATATTATAAATACATTGCAGGAAGGGCTTATTTTATTATTTATTTATCTGATATAAAATAAAGGTTATGTTGTATCAGAATTTCGAAAAGTAGCAGAGAAAAGAATACATGGAAAAATGAAAAGGAAATTGCAGGAATAGGACAAGGTCGTTATTAATTAAAAACTACACATTAAAAAGAGAAAACAAACCACAAAATGGCAATAGAATTACTTTAACTCAATAACTTTCCAAGATAAACCACCAGCAAAATAGGAAAAATAAAAAATAAAAAACGCATGTAAAATGGCATATCTTGACAGGTGCTGAAGATGACAAGAATGAATGAAAATGACGGAGAGTGTAAAAAAATACAAATCGAAATTATTCAAGTCCAGCAACTAACAGCCAATTGAATGAAAAAACACAAATCGAAAAATAACAATAAAACCGAGAATAACATCGCGAAGAAAACAGCGAAGAAAACCTACTAGAAAAAAAGACACAAGAAAATATTTAAACATTTGAAGAAAGAATGTTTCAAGCAAAAGAAAGCAATCAGAAGTTAAAGTAACTCATCGATTAATACTAGTATATAGAGAAAGTTCGATTTAGGAAGCAGTTTGATGATTATTAATAAGACAATTACTCACTGTGTGGCGAATTAAGCCCTGAGTTTCGAGTCTTGAGTAATGAATCTTTGTGTAACTGTGTTAGCAGAAATCAAATTGATTGTGAATGATAAAAAATATTGATAATATCGTAAAATTTTCATTGTTGTTAATATTTGAAGACACACTTGGAGTCAGATAAATAATGTTTAATTGCACACTTTACCGACTATAATCAGAAGTTAAATAATAACCAAATTCAAATATTAATCTTTTCAATATAGTATTGTATAAATAAGGTATTCAACAATCATCATCAAATAACAACATACATTCATTAACTAAATTGTTAATATTAATAAATTTAATTACTCTATCACAACAATTTTGTTTCAAAACGAGTTTTTTTTTAATATGACACAATTCTTATTATATACATATATAAAACTTTCATAGTTGATTTATTCAATTTTCAATTAATTTTCTTTCAAATATCTTGAAAATATAAACAAAAAATTCGATTTTCTTAGTAGTTGTTTTTACAAAATTGTTTCTATATACTGACAATTTTTAGACTTTCCATCTGGTTTCATTTTCATATATAAAAAAAATCCCTTTAGTAATGAAATCGAACTTTTAGTAGGATAATTTATTTTCTTGAATCAATTTGTTTGTTTAAAACGATAAGATAAATATAGTTATAATCCCAGTACAATGTTTGTGTGCTTGTTTATATATGCAATTTATGATTTACTTGCAAACTGGGGAAATTTTATTTGAAATAATTATCATGAATTATTTTTTTTATAACATGTGAATTTCTTTTTTTTCAGATCAATCGGGCCGGTGCCAGATAAATATTTGTCGAATTTCAATTTTTTTAATCAACCATTAAAGTGTTTTTCATAGTCTCAGCTGTGCAGGGACTTCTTATCAAAACAATTTGATCCAGTCAAACATATATACAAGCGATTATTCTTATGAATTTTTGAAAAAAAAGAAAAAAATTTCAACCGAAATCAACAAAGTAATTAAATTAGTAGTCATAGTATTTTTATCGTCTGACTCCATTTTACTAAATATAAATTTAACATACAAAATTTATTTACATAAAACTTGTAAACAACTATTGTGTTTCTTTTCATGTTATTATTTAAACAAAACCTTGAGACAATTTTTTTAAATAAATCAAATAGCATTTTCATACAAATTCAACATTCCAATAAAAGTTAATACTAGTTGTATTGATACACCTTACTTGTTTTATTACTTCACTTTGGTGTTATTACTATTGTTATTAATGTTATTATTATTAAAAATAAACGCCAATAACAAACTCTTCGTACGATATATTTCGACAGTTTGACTGTCATCTTCAGGCACAAAAACCAACTAAAAATATTATGAACTAACTTATAATTTAAATTATTTTTTTTATATTAATTTAATTTTCTAATAAATAAACACTTAAAAAATATTTAAATACTTTTAACTCATTTTTTAAAATTTTATTATATAAATATTATAATGTTTCATCTATATTATAATTTTAAAAATTATGCAATACTTTATAAATTAAATTAAATTATTAAATATTTATTTAAAATTTTTTAAAAACAATACACAAACATGATTTAACATACTCAAACTATTTAAAAAAATTCAAAACATTTGTAATCATAGACCTTTGCACATTCATCTTTGGATCCAATGACCTTATCAGCAATGCTTCACATCACGCGTTCCCAATAATTATTAAAACTTTTCAACAAAATTCTAAAATCAGCCATTCCTATTTCACTTTTACAGCCTCTATTGTGCTCACTTAATATTGGTCAAACCCTTCAACCGACAATGCTCTAGAATTCGAGTACAGAGATGACCGGAAGTCTCTCCAATGTATGTGGCATTACACCCATCACATGTAAATTGGTAAACGAGATCAGAACACAATCCAACCAGAGTCTTTGATTTATTAATAAACATATTGCGTACCTTAAACGAATTAGAGAGGATCTTATATTCTAAATTTCTCATCTGTTTACTTAACTTACTTTTATAATTTGTAAAACCTTCCGAGTACGGCAATACTAACACAAATGTAGGCTCATTCTTTTTATACTCATTTTTACTATTATTTAAATCAGTATTATTGTTATTATTATTGTTATTAAATGTTGTTATATTTGAATAAATAAACCATACCCATATATTAATGAATTTAAAAATTACTATAGGGAAGAGAATTTAAAAGCAATCAAAAAACTAATTGAAATTATAAGAAATCAAAAATTAAAAAATTGATTGAAATTAATATAAAATTCAGAATATCCAACTCAGTAGGAAATTCAAGGATATTTTTGAATATTTATGTTGTCAAAGAAACTAATCAAGAACTTTGAATAACCTATATAATTATAATTTCGTCAGATCTATCAATAATTCTTTGAAAGCAGGAGAATACAAAATCATATATCAAGTGACAATTATTATAACTTACATATTTTGTTTTCGAATATATTTTATTTATTATTATCATATTGTTGTACTATAATATTGTTCATACAAACAGACACTCCAGATTGTTCCGATATCCTTTTACTGGTGACTCGGCTGGGTTCTTCCATCTCTCATACTACAGATAAACGCACAACTAAACATATGTTTTCAACGATCATCATACTAATTATAATTTAAGCACGAGAAAGCCAAATAAACAAAATCTTTTTGGAGGAAATTATCCTCATCATCAATTTACCATCATAATCTTTGTTAAATGTTATATACGGAAAAATAATGATGTAATAAATATGATTTAATAACTTAATTAAATAATTTCAAAAAATCTTGTTGATGATTGAACGTTTATTTTAACCGATTGTGATTTAATCACCAAAGCCTCACATAAAATTTTTTCCCACTTATTACTAAAGTTTTTTACATTTTTTTATGCAGAATAATGTAACTCACGTTTCTCAATTGGCTATGTTCCTGAACCTGTGTGCGAAAAGTCTCTCCAATGTATGTGGCATTGCACCAATTACATGAAAATTTATACACTAGATCAGAAACTAAACCTATTGAGGTTTGAGATTTATTACTAAACATTTTTATTGATTTTAAAGATTAGGCAATATTTTAAATACATCTGAATTGCCTAATAATTTTATGACAGACAATTTAAAATTTTTAAAACTTTCCGAATATGGAATTACTAAAACATAAGATTTTATGGGCTTTTTATGGGATTGCGTCTAATGAAAACAATGAAAATTACAGTTCACCTAATGATGGTGAACCCAAAAATATTTAGTTAATTTTAAACAATATAACAAGGCAAAGGTCCCCAAATAAATTTATACTAAAAAAATATTTTTTAAAACTTTTTATTGTAACATATATAATTTTATTAAAATTTTAAAATAAAATATTGTGGAATCAAAAATCAGTAAAATTAGATCTGATCAATTTTTATTATCGTAACTTAATTAGGATATACCACATAAAAGGTAGAAGTACCTTCAGAATATCTAAATTTATGTTAAATCAAGACCCTGAAAACCTCAAGTAATGATGGTGGCATGAATCGGCTTGACTAGATCTCTAAAGATACCATCATGATGAACAGATTTTATTTTCATGTATAATTATTATTTTGTTCTATAAATTATATCTAAACATGAATTTCTACAAGTCTCAACGATGTGCAATGTCCTTTGAAATCTATGTGGAATGACCTGTATGAAATCAGTATGGAATGACCTGAGATCTCTAGGAAAGACGAAAAATTGAATGCCATTTAAAACAACAATTGAACGTGCGCGGTCATAATGTCTTTGCTATTTATTTATATAATTTATTTCTATTATTTTTAAAATTATAAATTACAAAATAATTCAAAGATTATTCAACAAATTCTATAATATTAAACAATAAAACTTTGTCATTTGAACAAATGATTGGTAATTCTTATACTGATTTCAATCGAAAAAGAACTCATAATACAAGTTGACACGTAAATCAAATTTGATAACAAAAAGAAATAACAGAAAATAATGAAAATTTAGTGAAATTTATTCATCAGGTTTATAGAAATACAAATATGAGATATTTTGCATTTTTACAATTATACAGAGTTGGCATTCACCTGAACATTTTCACAAGTTTCTATGCATTTTTACTATGTGTTGCAATTATGTGTTAAATTTATTTTTTCTGTACAATCTGTCAGAATTTCCCATTAAACTAATAATTTTTCATATTTTAATTTTCAATATCATTTGGTGTTCTTAATTAAATTTAGAAACAGTTTATCATTTTATTTTTTTTCAATTTTCGGCAAAATTCATCATTATTTAATTTAATTTTCTCTGACACTGGAGTATTTTCAATTATTTATCATTTATGAGAAATAAATAATGAAATAATAACTAGTTATGTAACTAAATAATTGCATTAACGAACACCAGAATTTAAATTTTTTTAAAAAATATTTACAAATTGTATTTATTTTTTTAATTGTAAAATATTGTAATATATTATTAAATTCCATGAAAAAATAAAAAACCTACAAACAACTTGTTTGTTACTATAATTTTTATAAATCTTTTATATTTAGGTGAAAACGTCATTGAACTAAAATGTAAAAATTAAAAATATTTGGGTTATTATTATAATTATCATTATTATTATCACTATTATTATCATTATTATCATTATTATCATTATTATCATTATTATCATTATTATTATTATTATTATTATTATTATTATTATTATTATTATTATTATTATTATTATTAAAATTATTATTATTATTATTATTATTATTATTATTATTATTATCATTATTATTATCATTCTTCTTCTTCTTCTTCTTCTTACTATTATTATTATTATTATTATTATTATTATTATTATTATTATTATTATTATTGTTATTGTTATTATTATTATTATTATTATTATTATTATTATTATTATTATTATTATTATTATAATTATTATTATTATTATTATTATTATTATTATTATTATTATTATTATTATGATTATTATTGGTTGTTTGCCTGATTGATTTGGAATTGACTTCCTGAAATTCTTTGTATGAATGCTCAAACAAAAAATATAATATAAGTTAACAAGGCTTTTAGAAACTTATAGATTTTATCACATTGAGGACAGGACCATTGAGATGGTTTATATTTTTATTCAGTGTCAATTTGATCAAGTTCGTCCATTAGACAGTGTTTCAGTAATATTTTCTATTTGGCTTTCAATAATCAATTCCTTATTTAAAAATTATTCAAGATTGAGAGTTTGACTAGAGTTCATCAGCATTTGGGTTTCCAATATTTGAACTGGATTATCTTTATCATCCATTTTGTTTGTTACAATCAATGAATTTGCTTGTTAGGAACAAATAGAAATAATTCCCACATCACTCAAAATTGCATAAAGTACAATAACGCAAATGAATTAAAAAAACCAAATTAAAGTAATATTTTATTAATATTGTTATTTCTAAATTTACATTCAAATACTCCTCACTTTCAAAAACACTTTAAATATCTCCAATATTTACACACAAATTTTTCATAAATTTTAATAATTTACATTTTTTCACATTTCCATTTTTCTAAAAAGTTTCACAATTTACATTATTATTATTATTATTATTATTATTATTATTATTATTATTATTATTATTATTATTATTATTATTATTATTATTATTATTATTATTATTATTATTATTATTATCATTATTATTATCATTCTTCTTCTTCTTCTTCTTCTTACTATTATTATTATTATTATTATTATTATTATTATTATTACTATTATTATTAGTAAAAGTATTATTATTATTATTATTATTATTATTATTATTATTATTATTATTATTATTATTATTATTATTATTATTATTATGTTTAAATGACTTCGAACTT
The DNA here is from genome assembly GCA_022537955.1 of Schmidtea mediterranea. NCBI lineage: Eukaryota > Metazoa > Platyhelminthes > Tricladida > Dugesiidae > Schmidtea > Schmidtea mediterranea. The sequence continues at coordinate 315,721,987 of CM039679.1, read as the reverse complement.
TTCTTAAAAATGAAGTATAAAAATGCAAAAATTACAAAACTTTACTTTATTTAAATATCGTGATGAATTTTATATTTGTATTTGAGAAATTTCCAACAGAGAATTTTTAAAATTAAAGAAGAAAATGTTAAACAATAAAAATTATAAATGTTAATTTGGTTTTAAATACTACTAAAATTATATTTTAGCTTAGAAATAAATCATGGTCATAAAACCTTTCGAGTTTGTGGAAAAAAACACAATTCAGAAAATTAATATTTTATGTTCAAAATTGAAGTATTATCATTATTTGTTTTAATCAACATTAAATGTCACTCCATCATAAAGTAAATTGAATTAACTAAAACATGAAACCTATCATCAATATTACAACTTCTATTTATGGAAATCAAAAATAAACTTTATTTATGAATTTTTAAATTATTTTCATATTTTTATGATAATATTAATAAACTAAATATTTTGCTATTTTTATTATTAAAATTAATAAATTAATAATATTATTTTTATAATAAAGCTTATTTCTTGCACAAATTAATCTTGCTATTTTTATTATTAAAATTAATAAATTAATAATATTATTTTTATAATAAAGCTTATTTCTTGCGCAAATTAATCTTGCTATTTTTATTATTAAACTAAACCAGCGATACCCAAAGTTGACAATACCACCCCTTAGGATGCGCTGGAACGATACCGAGTGAGATAATACCTGCAGCCGCATTTTACTGGGGAGAGTGTTTGAGAATAAAAGTTGTCAGTGAAAGCAGAAAGAAGGAAGAGAAAATAACAAGAATTAGAAAAATTGTTCGTACATTTTCATTTGTTGTGTAACGTATTTCAACCTTATGAATATTGTAAGATATCCTGAGTAATTGTTTTTCTGTAAAGGCGGCGATTTGCCAAATAAGTTTGGGAACCTCTAAACTGGACAAATAATCTGCGCATAGCTTATATATTGCATTAGCTATATTTATAATTATAAATATTATAGATGAAAAGTATTCCATATTAACATTTATTGGAGAAAACTTGTCATTGAAAAGCGACATAAAATTAATTTGTAATAAACCAATTATATCACCAGATCACTATGGTCACTATGTTTAATAAATGATGCAGGAATGTTTCGTTTGGCTATGAAGTGAAGCAAATATGTATGTAATCTGTATGATTAATATCACTTAAACTTGTAATTGGAAGGATTTTGGATCCAAGTTGTTAAACTTTGTTGTGAGACATCAAGTTTCAATATTATTGAGTCTTAGCTTTTTGATTTAGAACATATGGAATCAGACTTTACCCTTGCCGAAGGATTATACACATTACAGGTCTTACGACTATTTCTTAAGACTGCACAAAAGTATTCGTTTAATTTCTATGTAGAAAAAAACATACATATGACACTGACTTAAATTTAAAAAATACCACCCGAACATCACTTAAACAATATATTTCGATAAGTTCACTATCATCAGGTAGAGACGAAAAAATTATATGTATTTAAAATTGCTTATTTAAACAAAATGATTATCAAATCTTAAAAAAAATTAATTAATTAATTTTAAAAACTTATTTTCTATAAATTTATATTTAAAAATTATACTTCGACTTTTCGAGTATTTAAAATCATATAAAAACAATCATTTTAACTAGCCAGGTTTGTTTGAGAGTTTGTATTCAACATTATAAGGTTGTCGTCGAGTCGTGTTGTTTGTATTTTGTGCTTATTAGTGGATTTCATATCATGCTTAGATCGTGAGCAGATCTTGATTATGAATTTAAATGTCATGAATGCAATGCTACATACATATAAATCACTGCCAGTCATCTCCGTACTCTTCATTGTTGTCGACTGAAGAAATAGATTAATATTATTGAGCACAATAAGAAATTAAAGAGTAGTGTGTATGCATTGATGTGTATGTATTGATGTGGTCTATGAACAACTATTGTGCAAAATTATGTGAATGTAAAATGATGCCATAAAAAATTTAGGACTTTTAATAAAATTAATAAAAAATGTTTGTGTAAATTAAAATCTTTGATCCCTTAATTTTGATTAAATGTTTAAAAAAATTTTATTTTTAAAAAATAAAATTTTATAAATTAATTAATAATTTGCTTTGATTTTTAAGAATTTTCTATAATTTTGTCAGAATAAACAATTTTAAGTTTTAAATAGTTTTTTTGTTTTTACCTGATAATAACAAAGGAACTGTTGAAATATGTTGTAAGTTGTAAAGATGTATGAGTGTCGTTTATAATATATTGTATACTATTCTGCTAGGTTTTGAAAAGGAAAATTATCAAAAATAGGGCTCATAAGTTATTAATCATTTTTCAATAAACCGAAGGAATCATACGGCCAAATTAAGGATATTTGAAACCAAGCAAACAATCAGGAGATGTTGAAAAAGCATGGATTACTGAATGCAATTGAGAAATTATTTTCTTTTTTTGTTTGAAATGTTGATTATTTTGAAACATTCTTAAGACTTTTATTAATTGAATTTTTTTTAAAAATCAAAATATTCATAACTTTGTTTCATAATGTTCAGTTTCTAATTAATAAAGGATAAAATTAGATTGGTAATTTCTTTAGTTGAATCTCAATTATTCACATTAAAAATCAAAAATAATTAAACAAATTCAAGTTTTAAATGTCATAAATTTACAAAATAAATTAAAAATAAATAATTTTATCAGTAAAATAATTTATTAAATTGAGCGGTTTTCATTTACAATTTCATTTATTTTCATTTTCTTCAAATGCTTAGATTTAAAACAAAATTGCGACACTGCTTTTCACATTTACATTTGGATTGAATAGTAAAGATTTATTCACTGTGAAAAACTAAAGGAAGATAAATGAAAGCAGATAAATAATTTGACTGAAAATTATCGGCAAATTAGTAATTAAAATATTTATTTTAAAATACAGTTTTTTATCTTTAATTTCTGAAATTTAATATTTTAATGAAAACAATTGATTGACAATGTTGACGTTTGTTTTACCACCGTAAATTGGATAATTTTGAATGAGGCTTTTACATTTATTTTTAAAATATAAAAGAAATTTAAGGGAAAACTGCATTTTCGAAAACTGAAGCTTTATATAGTTTGAAAAATATCAATGTTATTCAATTTATTTTGCAAATAAATGGATGAAAAAGTAAAGCTCAAGTGTTCATTCTGTGATACTTACGCATGTCAAAAACACTCAAATATTTCGTTCCATTGGATTTTGTAGTGTATGTTGAATCGTCATTTGATCAATTTATCGGGCCAATTTACTTTAATACTTTTAATTTTATTTATAAATTAGTTTTATTTGATTATTAAAGTGTAATTCAATATTTATTTTTATCAGAAATTTTCATATTGCATAGGCATTTTAGACATAATTTCATAAAAACATAAATTAAGTAATTAATAAAATAAAGTCATTTTTATGATTATAAAATATATATTTTGAAAAAATTTTCCAAAAAAATATTATCTTGGTACTATCGAATGCAATGATTTTTCCAGGGCTCCGACTTCAACTCAAAACAGTTTAATTTTCTATATATTACGCAATCACACACAGGTGCAATTGATACAAAACAATGACTGAAAAAATGCGTAACTTTACCGAGCAAAAAATGTATGTATTTCAAGTAACAGTCAAAACATGTATCAGATCTCGCTTTTCGACATAAAAAAGAAAGATATCAATAATTTACGTTGACTTGTATGCATTGGATATTCAGAATTTTGGTGACTCACTGTCTCGTTGTAACTCGTGACACATACACGTTTAATATTCATACGTTATACACATTCATTACTACGCAGTTAAAATTTTATAAATTTCATAATTAAAAAATGCATGTCACAGAAAAAATGGTGACTCCGACTCCGGCTCCAATTCTGGACAAAACACCGGGACTCCATGACTCCGACTAGACAGCCCTGATTTTTGTGATTATTAGTTTGGTAACGTTTTTTATTACATAAATGTTGTAGTGAAATTTGATAATAATTATTATACATGTTTGAAATATTTAAAAAATATGAATTAAAAACTTTTTTAGAATAAAATATAATTTTTTTATCTTTTCTACAAATTTTTACATCAATAATTTATTTTTGAACAAATATTTTGATAAATAGAATAAAGAGCGTGGGTTTATTTTTTTACTTAGAAATGAGATTACATGTAGAAAGAATCCGGACATTTTGTGAGATTTTATATATTATCAACATCAATATATGATCAGTATTATGTTATAGGTCACATGGATCAAGGTCATACTATATCATAGGTCACACAGTGCCAAGGTCATATTACGCCACAAATCAAGGATAAATGATGCCATCGATAATTTTGTTTTTGTTTAAGTTAGGTCGAAAAGCTAATGCTAGGCTCAAAACCCATGATTTCAGGGTGCTTTTGATGGCTTTGTTTTTGAAAAGGTGCAAGATGGTGTCGGATTTTGAACAAAAAGTCAGATTTCAGTCTAATTAAAGCTAATTTTATATTAAAAAATTGATTCTAGTGTCAAAATCCATGAATTATGAGTATAATGAGGTAATACGGTCAAGGGGATCAAGATTGCATTTCTAACAAAATATTATATCAAACATATATATTTAAGTCAACTTAAATATCAGTTTTATGAACGAAGGAACAAATCTCCTAGGCTCAGAGGGATAATTTTCGATAAAATCTTGAAGCTGGTTTAAAATGAGTATGGGTTGACAAACCTTGCCTATGGTGGGTTAATTGGGCATATTATTATTAATATTATTATTAATCCTATGAAGAAAAGATCAGACAAGATGTTACGTGAATAATTATACCTGACGCGTCACGGTCCTACTTCGAAAAAGAGCCATTTCCAGTAGTTAACTTAAAAGTTAACTACTCACACATACCTGCAATGGTACACGTGCACTTGACATATTTCTATGTAATAAGCTCTATTATTAGTTTACTTATATTAGAATTTTGTAGAGGCCTCCCACAAGGTTGAAAACTCTATTTATTATTAAATTAAAATCCTGTAAATATTACACAAAATCAAGGGTTAAAGACGCCCCCACCCTAATATATTAATACATCACATAATTAATTTTATAATTTTCAGTAAAAGTTCATCAGCAGTTGGAATAATCAATTCTTGAAAAATCTAAAATCTATAAATTTATAAAGTTATTTACAAAAATCATTTATTAATTAAATTTTTTTAAATAATTGATTTACTGTAAGCGGCAATTATTTAAAATTAATACTTCAAAAATAAAACTAAGTAATAACAAAACTAATTTAACTTATTTACAATTTATGATGATTTGCAAAATTTATAAAACAATTAAATTTAAAAATAGATACGAATTACAATTGTTTTAATTATTCGTTTACCTTAAGTGACAATTATTTAAAATACCTTCAAAAAATAAAACATTTAATAATTTAAAAATTTTATTACAAAAGTAGTTTAATTTATTTACAAACTTTATAAAATTATGTACAAATTTATTTTGTTTAAATATATAATTTCCTGAAAGTGGCAATTATTTAAAATAACTTTAAAAATAAAACATTTAATAATTTAAAACTTTTATTACAAAAGTAGTTTAATTTATTTACGAAATTTATAAAATTATTTACAAAATTATTTTGTTTAAATAATTAATTTACCATAGGAGGTAATTATTTAAAATAAATTCAAAATTAAAACATACTAATAATTAATTTAAACATTATTACAAAATTAAATTAGCTTATTCACAAATTTTAAAATGGTGAAAATTTCAAATATTCCTAAAATAAAAATTAATAAATTGATTTTTTTAAATTAATTTTTTTAGGAATATTTGAAATTTTCACCATTTTATTTAAGCAAGTAATTTTAATTTGTAATTTTTATAATTAATTTTATTTATGAATTAGAATTAATTAAAGATTTCAAGATTTTGTAATCTCAAATGGTTCTTCACATATTTAATTCTTCAAAATGTTTGTTTACACAGGTATGTTGAATCTTGAATTGGGTTCATTTTTATTTTTTATGTAAAAATTTACATTTAGTTTGTATGTTTATCTGAACTAGAGTTGTTTATGTTTGTGAATAAATTGTGAAAAGATTGTAATTTGGATTTTGTTAATTAAAAAGATTAAATTTGAAATTCGTTATTTTTATTTTCAAACTGATTTTGAGTAGTAATTAAAGACTTACTAAAATGGATAACGAACAAATAGAATTATTGGAAGAATTTGTTGATCTTTGCAATATCCAGCCATCTATTTTACAATTAGTTATTGAAGGTGACATTGTGTCAGAAGATCAATTTATTGGGGATGATTTTATTGAGGTTACTGAAGAGATGCAGGATGCAACTGATGAGAAAAAGAACGAAGCAATAGATAAATTTTGAGAGGGAAATTATGCCGAAGCTGTTACTTTGCTAACCGAAGCAATTAAGCTTAATCCTATTTATGCAATGCTCAATGCTAAAAGAGCAAGTTGCTATGTTAAACTACTCTGTCCAAATGAATCTATTAAAGATTCAAATAAAAGCCTTGAATTGAATCCGGATTCCGTTCTTGTGTATAAGTTCAGGGGAATAGCAAACAAATTGTTGGGCAAATGGATCCAATCCTACTATGATTCAAATCTTTCTTTGAAATTAGATTACTCTGATGACGCATATGAACAGATGTAAGATGTAGAACCAAAAGCTAAATATATCCATTATGATATAGATCAATTGGGCGCCGGTGATTACATGCAGACGGCGCATTCAAATGAAAATTAAGAGGTATGTTGTTCCAAAAATTGAAAGGTACTTTGATGAAAAGGTTTTGACATTAGTAAAGTCTTCCTTGGGAAAAAACTGGTAAAAGCCCACCTCTCCCATTTTAAATTTATCCTTAAGGAGGTCATTTCAATGACTTGCAGCTGCAATTCGTTTGGACTACCGGTCACATCTGCTTCAAATGAGTCTTGAAACAGTCTTACTTCTTCTGTTTGTTAACCCAAGTCGGAAAATAATTCTCGAAACTGCAACTGGAGGTCTTTGATGATCTCACAATCAAATGATGGGGAGAACTCAGTTGTTATATTAGCAATAAAGACTTTACACTTCTGAAAGTCTGTCAAATTGCTGGCTTGTATTTGTTCCAAAAATAATACAAGTTTGGATCTGAATGCCTTTAAGTGGATGTATAGATCAGAAAATTAGATTTTACTTTTCTTGTAATTTTAGGCTCAATAAAGTTAAATTACTAGTTATGTCTGCAGAAAAGGTAATTTTTAATACCCAATTTTCATGAGACAGTAATGGTTTATAAAAGAATTATTCTATTGACAGCATAAACAAAGTTACTCGCCGTTAATCTGTGCCATACTCTACCGCGATAAGTGAATTTCCGTGAAGTAAGAATCTTTGTTAAAAAATTGAATATTGTCCTAGTCAGATCATAGAAAACCTTTTGTACAAAAAGCATCTTCATCAGGCGTGCCATTGCCTTCTTACACTGAATGAGTACTAAGCATAAGCAGTTGGTGTATAACATCACGATTGAAGAACAATAAACAATGACTGGCACTTTCTTTTCATATTTACGAGGAGACGTTTGTAGCGTTGCATTCCACCATCATTGCACTTATCTCATAACTTGCGAGATAATCTCAAGTGTAAGGTAAACTTCCTCTTCCTGACTTAAAGTAAAACAGAGAAAGTCGAAGCTCGAAATGGTGAGGGATTAATGTATTTCAATAAATGTAAATACTTAATTATATTTAAATATAAGAAAACCTATATTTGTTATGCTTATTTTTAAAAAAAATAATTCAACAAATAAGGCAATTTAATTACAATAAATAAAATGTATGTAATTTGTTTAAATAATCTACGATATACAAAGTCTGTACTATCCTACTTGATATTGACAGGAAAAAAGTAGAAATATATCGTAAAACGTGAGATTGAATGGCGCTTTTTTAAATTATTTTTAAAAATTTAATTTTTCAAATGTTAATAAATTTAAATAAAATATGAAGAGAAAAGTAATATTTAACAAAAATATATTTATTCTACAAAAAATAATTAATTAATTTTCAAGAGAACAGTCTTAAGTTTTCTAAAACAAGATTTCTAAAATATTTTACTTTTTTAACTTCTAAATAACTTTGTCATTTTTTCTTTTTCATTATTTATATATAAAGGTATATAAATATATACATAAGTAAACCAAACGTAAAAATTTTTTATTTCTAATTATTATTAAAAATTATAATAATAATAACTAAAATACCTGATGGCTCAGCAGTAAATCATTTTCACTAAGAAAAGAGAGATTCTGATTTTTCTGAATTATTTAGACAAAAATAACAAAATTTGAAATAATTATAACCAAATAATGATCATTGTGAGATGTGAGTATTACAATTTAAAATTAATTAAAACAAGTAATTTTAAAGAAGTTGAATTTATTAAATTTTAAGAAATCTATAATATTAAGAATTTACGAATTTAAATTTAAATATAATTTTATATAAATTAAATAGTACGTTGAAGTGTATGTTTGGAATCATGGCTAAAAAGAATTATCGACACTTCGAAAATATATTTTGAATAACCTAACGAATACAAAATGTTCGTGGTGTGTTGTGGGATGAAAATGTTTCTAAATATCACATTTTACATAAGTACATCGTATTCACATGTGAAACGGAGAGAAAGTCATCAATTGTGTTATTGGATTTTTTAATTCAACGCAAAGATAAACATTATGAGACAGAGATTTATAGAAAACCAACTGATACTGGTCTTTATACTTCTCCAGAAAGCTTTTGTGAATTTAAGTATAAGAGAAATATGGTGAATGGATTATTTATCGTTCATGCTCTTTATATTCTACTTTGGCTAATTCGGTAAAAAGTGTTGATAAATTGGTTGAGTTGTTGATAAAGAATGGATATTCTAAATCATTTTTATTGTTGATAGTTAAAGAGACTGTTGATAAATTGATTAAAAATCCCTAACAATCCATGTTTGGGAAGGTCTGAGTGTAATTTGACAAATGAGTGTGAATTGAGTGTTGATAATAATAAATAGTAAAAAAAGTATATAAGAATAATAAGCCTAAATTTGTGTTAGTATTGCCTTACTCGGAAGGTTTTATAAATTATAAGAGGAAGTTAAGTAAACAGATAAAAAATTTAGATTATAAGATTGTTTCTAATTCGTGTAAGGTACGCAATATGTTTATTAATAAATCAAAAACTCCGGTTTGATTGTGTTCTGATCTCGTTTATCAATTTACATGTGATGGCTGAAATGCCACATACATTGGAGATACTTCCTTTCATCTCTGTACTCGAGTTCTAGAGCATTGTCGGTTGAAGGGTTTGACCAATATTAGTGAGCACAATAGAGGCTGTAAAAGTAAAATAGGGATGTGATTTTAAAATTTTGTTGAAAAGTTTTAACAATTATTGGAAACGTTTTATATGTGAAGCATTGTTGATAAAGTCATTGGATACAAAGATGAATGTGCAAAGGTCTATGACTACGAATTTTTTGAATATTTTTAAATAGTTTGAGTATGTTAAATTGTGATAAATTGATTTTTATAGTTTATAATTTTAATATTATTTGTATTATGTCAAGTAAAATGATTTATTTTATAAAATAATTTGTTTAAAATATATAAATTAATCCATACTATTTTAGTTGATTTTATGCCTGAAAATGACAGTTAAACTGTCAAAATCTATCGTACGAGTGTTTGAATGGCGCTTTCTTTTATTAAATAAATATTGTGGAATTTAAATTATAGTTGTTTAATTATGATTACAGAAGAAAACGATTGCAATGAATTGCAACTAACAACCATGGCCATAGTTAATATACTATTTACATAGTTGCATACATATTCAATCATTACATATTTAACTACAATCAGTTTATAAGTAAAATGTAAAGGTCTTTCAGTCTGTTTGTGGCCCATTGGGTGTAAGTTGCCCAACTCTGGGTTAAAAGATTATCAAAAAATATCTTCAAACATGTAATGCCAAAGAAAAAGCGTTTACTTTTTTTAAATAAGAATGACAAGATGCTGTTACTTGACATTAGTTGAGTTGCTTAAGAACTCATAACCGCTTTATAATTGAAAATAAAAAGAGAGATCATGTTTACTGCAATCCTGATTTTATCACTTCATTATAATTTGCGAAAAAGACACGATAAGTTTTCCTTTAATCCAAAAGAAAAAAATACTTTTATCGTAATAGAAAATCAAAAAGGCCGCAAGTCGTCAATTACCCATAACCCTCCCCCACTTTACTAGCTATGTTAGTCTATCAATTATAATATTTTGTTTTAATTGTAATAATATTTCTATAGATAATTATTAAAAGAAACTAAGAGAAATGAAATAAAAATATTTTAATATAATTATTTTATAATTTTATGGTTTTTATAACCAATTTGTTTCAATTTATTTTATTTTAATTAATTAAAATTAATCAACTTACACTTTATTTGGAATAAATATTTTACTTTATATTTGTTTATTTAACCTAAAAATTATTTTTAATAATTCAAAATATTTGAATTGAGAAAGATATTTCTTCATGCAAATAACATGCTTATAAACTATTTTTATTTTCGACAAAATCTTTTATTCTTTTCTACGTCAACAAATGTAAATCCAATCTCAATGTTTTGAATATTAATTATAATTCAAGTTAAATATAGCATGTTCACCTTTCCATTTGTTTTAATATAGTCTAAAAATATTTTCATCATTTTCTTTCGATTTCATCTCTCATGTATTTTATCAATTGTGCAAAGACTGATAAAGGCTGTGCCGAAATTTTGTGCACCACTTCAATTTTGTTTTTATTTTGTACATTACATATAACTTATGTATATATTGACTAACAATAACTAATTGCGACTCTCGAAATTGTGAGTTTTCAATTTTTGGCTCCCGCAGGATAAATTCTGATCCCCTTTATTATAGTCCTAAAAACTTTATTATAAAAATGTTTGTTTAAACTTGATATCATATTAAATTAAATATTTAATATTTGTTTAAAATGATTAAAATTTTATATTAAATTATCCATAAAAAATAGTCAAAATTTCCATTCTAATGCAAATATTTTGTTGCAATTTAAAATTGTAATTAAATTTGTCATTTACTAATAAAAGAAAATTAAATTTTAGTTTTGAAATAGATTTAAAGTTGACAAAACTGATTTTGAAGTTTATTAATATAACAACAATGACAACATTTTATCTGAGAAATTCTAAAAAATTCTAAATTTTTCTCTAAATTTTTTTAAAGTTATTTAATAATGCAAATTTAAAAATAATAAAAAGATTTGAAATTAATTAAAATGAAAAGTTAAATTTTTAAAAAATATTAATATTATTCTAAATTATATATAATATTATATTTATATTACTAGCCGTATAACCGCGCTTTGCTACAATTATAATTTCCAAATTAACTAATGTTTTAATAAATTACTAAGTTTCATTTTTTACATTATTTATGATTAGCATAATATTAATAGTTACAATATAAAATGAGTTTGTCGTTTTTGTCGTTTTATATTGTGTAGCAATACTATTTAACGAGTTTCAATTATTATTATTATTACATTAGATATTTTCTGTAATGTTAATTGTATTTTTATTGTTCACCTCGACCAGCAGCTTGGCATCGAAAATCTTATCGTTGGGGTTCATGGTATCTTGATATTTAGCGACATACCCAATCAATCGTTCTGTATCTATAAATGCAACATAATCTTGAGTTATGCGGTTTCCTTGATCATAACCCATTATTTCAGCTTTACCATGTCAAAATACACCAATAGATACTACTCAATTGAATATTAGTTTCAAAACAAATTTCAGAATAAAATCAGTAAGATAATGATACTAAATTCCCAAATTTTATTTATTGCCTATCACAATTGATAAATAAAACAAAACAAATTCTCGAGTAATTTAAGTTAAGGCTATACAAAAACTTAAATGTATAGTGAATCAAGTTCCCCCTATTAGATTTCAAAAATTTATATATTACCATTCTTCAGATTATATGTTGATTTTATTCTTGATAAAATCACAAATTATTGACAAATTATCGCATTAAAATAAATATTCATGGTTCAACTTTATCGAATGACATATTTAAGTTATTTTCTAATCACGATTAACTGCACACGTCATACTGTCAACTTTGTACGCGCCTGTGACATTGACGAGCGAACATTATATTTACTTACGTGGTTTTACATACTCGTTCAAGATGCGGGGGAGTTCTAATATTTGTATAGACATCTGTAATAAATACTTTTTCAATTACAAATATTCGATCATTTTTTGACCAAAAGTTCAAATTAAATGTGTATATTAAGTGGTTAATATGTGTAAGTTTGATAAAGAAAATGGGTTAGTTATTCTTGACCATAATGCGTATGTAAACAAGTTAAATGATGTTAATAATGCTAAGTGTTCTTTAGTTTGTGAAATTTAAAAAAAGTCGGAAGAATGAAAAATTGTCTCTTCATAAGGAGGAAGATTTTCAAAAAAAATGCTGAATGGTTTAATTGAGAAAAAACTTAATAATAAAGAGGTAGATAAATCTTTTCATCCAATAAGGTCACAACAAGCAAAAATGTATGGGCTTCCAAAACTCCATAAAGATTGTGTACCTATAAGACCAGTGTTGTCAATGGCTGGTACTCCTCAGTATAAAATAGGAAAATTTTGGATGAATTATTAAAACCATTAATGCGATCAGAGTTTGAACGTTAGGATAGCTTTGAGTTTGTTTCTTATATTGCAAAGTTGTATAGACAAAGTATAAATGAGGTTATGGTTTCGTTTGATGTTTGCAGTTTGTTTATGAATGTACGATTTGTTGATACAATTGACTTATGCTGTGTGTTGTGGAATGAAAATAATTCTGAACATTACATTTTGGATAGAAGGGCATTTCGTAAACATCTAGAAATTGCTACTTCAAATGTCTATTTTCTTTTCAATGGTATCAACAAATAGATTGAGCCGCAATGGGATTACTCTTTAGCACCAACGATAGCATCAATATTTCTGGCTATTTTAGAAAGGAAAATTTCTTCTTTCCAATTTGAAAAACCCTTTGTTTATCAAAGGTATGTCGATTATATTTTTATTGAAAAATACATTATAATCATCATTAAAGGCTGTCATGTTTATTAAATAATATGTTTCAGTTTTATTTATTTTTTAATAAAAATCACTCTTATTTAAACAAATATTTTAGTAACAAATAATAATTTAGATATCGATAATTTTAACAAACGTTTTAAAATGTCACATTCTACATTCTAAATTTTACATTTTAAATTTTAAACTTTGGTTTTTTAAATTTTTAAATAATTTACTTTTTTATTGTGAAAATAATTTTGATTCTTCAATTTTTGTTCTTTAATTTTCATCCGTATATTATTCATTCACAAAGCCTTAGAGATGTATTTGCAAACCGGTTAGGAAAGAATACTTGATTATGGTGCATGTTAGGTTTTGGGAAGGAGATTTCATGGCGACGTTTTCATTCACAAGGCCTACTGGTGACCTCAAGTAAAATTCTACGTCAGTGACGGAAAAGTCGAAAGATCATGTGAATGTCCCGCCTGCGAATCTTTGTAAGAAACTATTGTCTGTTTTTTTAATTAAAATAAATAAGTCAATTTTATTTTTTTTTATTTTTTAAATTTTTTAAAAATAAAGTAAAGAATATATTGTAAACAATTAATGAAATAAAAATTCATTTATATTATTTATTTATATTTCGAAAATTGCCCATATCAAAAACATCTAAAGATAATTATTATAATTAGTTATAATCTTTTAGAAATAATTTGAGTAAAGATTTATTATAATAGTCATAGAACTCATCAAAATAAACTGTCTTATTGTGATCGTAATACTTTTCCTAGAAAATCCCCTTTGAATATGTAAATAAATTGTATTTTCTTTATTTATAAATAAAAACAAATATTTTTAAACATAAATATTCGGGAAAATTCTATTTATTCAAATACAGTTTTGATGAATAAAATAAAAATAAAATTATTATTATATTTAAAATATTAATGTAAAATTGTTTGTTTAAGCTTTTTTTTAAAATTATTATTGACAATTTAATTAAAAATTGTATGAATAAATGTTGTTGCTAAATGCTGGTTGTTGAATTCATAATTTATACATTAATACATTGAAGGAGTTTTCTCAAAAGATTTTGTTTGAATAATATGATAGGGAAGATTATTATACAAATTAATAAAGCTTGTTATTTTATTTTTAATTATAGACAAAAAAATACGAAATGCTTCATAGTTAATATTAACTTTTAAAACAAAATTGTCTATTAAAACAAATGACTTCCATTTTCTACTGAATACGCGAATCTTTTATGAGTCCGACAACTAATATATTTATGTCTTTTTCTCTTTTGAAGTTTAGAAACTTAACATTTAAGGTCTCGAAATGTTAACACTCTTACATAAAGAATATAGAGTTGCTATATTTCAGTTTTTCTGTGACCACTCTTGCCTAAAACTTTCAATGAACATCTGAGACTAAAATGTTTTCAAGACTTTAAATGTGCTTGAGAATAACATATTCAATTATTTTGAGACATTCAAATAAAATTATAAGTTTATTATTAGATAATTTTATGACAAATTTCACAAATTATTTTAATTGTTTCAAAAACATTTTTGTATAATTGCATCGTGAGAATGATGAGCCAAATTTGTGTTGATATTGCCATGCAAGGAAGGTTTTACAAAGATGAAATTAAATAAGCCACTGAGTAATTTATATAATCATATCGTTTGTAATTTGTGTAAGTTATTAAGAATACGTTTATTAATAACTCATCGCGCCATTTCTGTATTCGAGTTCTTGAACATTGTCGATCGAATGAATTGATTAATATTAGTGAGCATAATAATTTAAAGAGCAAAAAAAAGAATGTCTGATTTTAAAATTTTATTAAAAATGTTTAATAATTATTGAGAACTAATAATTATTGAATTTAAAATGTTGCTAATTTTCATTAGATAGAAATAAAGTCATAACATCCAAACATCAATGTATAAAATATTGTGAGCACGTGTAATTTAAATGTTTTTAAATAGTTTGGGCTGGTGAATTGTTGATATTTGTTTATTTTTTAAGTTTTTATTGAATAATTCTTGTTTATTTTTATTTATTATAAATGTTTTTTAAAACATTTTAAAAATATTTATGAAAAATAACAATATTTTTTATAAAACAATAACATATAACTTGCTTAAATATTCTACAAGTTTTAAGCAGTCGAAATATATAATGTAAAGCGCGTTATTGAATTACGCTTTGTTGTAATATTAAAAATTGTTAATATTTCAATAAATAATGAAATAATTTCTATCATAAATCACAAATATATATGTAAAATGTAAAAATGCTATATAAACTAATTAAAATTCAATTAATTTTATAGCTCAATAAATGTTTATTTGATCATTTACACTTTCATTGCAGTCATTTTGTATTTCAATTCATTGAAACTATAATAATAAATAAATAAGCAATTAAATGAAATGAAAAACAAAACACTATTAATTGAAAAAGTGATATTATGTAGTGAAATATAAACACTATTAAATGCAAAGGTTATACTAACAGATGAGCAACTCATTATTATATCATAACTGTATTATATTCTAATATATGTTATCATTTTCAATATTTATTTTTAAACAATCAAATAAAATTATAAGCAAATATTAGATAATTTTTAAGACAATTTGACAGGCTTTCTATCAGCTATTAAATTATTTACCAAATCCCTAATTTCTTAAAATAAATGATTTATTAATAAAAGATTTATGGAATTATTTCTGCCATAAAAAATTAACATAAATTTTTTTTGCTTATACAATCAAATTTAAATTTTTAAATTTAATAAATTAAATTAAATCTATTTTCTTGAATTTTTATTAAATTTGTAGAAATTATTTAGTAATTTCAAAATGTATTGTTGTTATCAAAAAATTCCGACATAATCATAGTTAAGGTCAGTCAAATTATCATCGAGATCTTTTGTCTGGTGGCAAATCATTGATATGACGCTTCCTTGATGTAAAAACCGTCTTGATAAAATGTCAGCCCCGTGCTACCTTAATCTCCGAGAGCGTGAACGCCGACGTCAAAATCACTTTTGAAATGTATCAATCTCCATTGTTTGTTAGATGTCTCTTTCATTATGTTGATTTGGAGTTTGGGGGTTTAAAAAGTTTTAATTTTGTTTAAATAAAATAAAACTTAATTATTTGTTTAAATGAAGTGGTTTATATATATATATATATATATATATATCAGTGACGAGGCGTGAAATTTTATCTTAGGGAAGCAACCTAATAAATCATTTTGGAAAAACAAATTCACAGACCAAGTTACTGAAAATGTAGGACCTAGGAGTTGAAAATAATATTTAAAGTTTTTTTAAACAAATGAAATTTTATTGCATTTTTTTATTTAATAACTAGTACTTATATTTAAGAAAAATTCTTCTGTCCTTTTAGGAAAATATATTAATTACGGCATCATAAAAATTTTATGGGGATTCAAGTGTCTTAAGTAGTTCCTTTTCTATTGAAATTACGACTAGTGAACTTAATCTTTCCAATCCCATTTTGTTGCGAGCGTAATTTTTAATTCTTTTCATACTTGCAAAAACTCGTTCTGCTGTTGCTGTTGTTGGTGGAATTGTTAACACCAGCTTACAAAGTTTTGTATATTCATTAAAACAATTGTCTAAGTCACAATTCTTCATAAAGCTAAGAATTTCATCAGCATTTTTTTTGTTCTTAATGTCTGAATCACAAAATATAACTTTGAGTTCAGTTTCAAGCTTTTGAATATCAAAATATTGCAAATAATTAATTTTTAAGTTGTTTATAAGGTCCACAGGAAATTGTTTTTGAAAATTTTCATATTGGCTTGTATCAGTTAATTCAATGAATTTAATTTGTTTCAATGAATCAAAGCGAATTTCCATTTCCGAAATCATTTTTTGCCCAATTTTATTAATTAATACTTTATAATGCTGTAAAATATTTTTCCCAGAAAGTTCTCTTTTTTGCGATGCTAGTTTCAGAATATTGAGCTCCAAGTTAATTATCTCAAAATGTTCTTCGAATTTCTGAATCATTAACTCATTTATCATATTTTTAAACTCTGTAATTTTCGAATACAGTAGGACATGTCATAGATTTGTTTTTGTAATATATCGTATAAAACCTCAGATTGTGGAAAACCTTTGTTGCAGAAGTATAGTAGCACTAAAAAATCTGGATCTTGTAAGAACTGCAAGAACCCAATAGCTAAAATAAGACTATCTTTATCCTAATCAAAATCGGATGTTTGATTTTTAATAGATGAGAAATATAATTTGAGATTCTGTAAGTGAGTGTAAACGGTTTTGACAAGCCTTCCATTGTACTCCCACCACGTAGGAAAACCTTTTGGTAGTCGCTGAGAAGAATATTGATCAAATGCAGCGGCACGTTTTGATGATTTGCTGAAAAATCTTGCAAGACCAGATAAAGTGGTAAAAAAAACTTTGCATTGATTTTCCTTTTCGCATGATTTCTGCAATACCAAACTTAGCCTGTGAGCTAGGCAGTGAACGATGAGCTACTAATTTGTGATTTAATTTTTCATTCTCCAAAAAGGTCAAAATAATATCCAATAAAGCTTTAGCATCTCGAGTTAATGACACATTTATAAATTTAATGAATAGTTCTAAAATGGCACCGTCATTTGAAACATATCTTAAAACAATTGCTAACTGCGATTTGTTCGATGAATCTGTTGTTTCGTCTAGTATTATCGACACAAAATCGGTTTCTTTAATCTCATTCAATATTTCTTTCAGTTGAAATAGCATTGATTAGATCATTCTGAACATCACTTGATAATCCGGAAAAAACAGTGGCATTATCCAATTGTTCTTTTAAAAGCGGATTATATTCTGAAAGTAAATTTATGATTTCAATGTAATTTCCTCTGTTAATTGAAGCTGCTGATTCATAATTTCCACGAAAGGCCAATTCCTGTTGTCCTACAAAGCACACGACATCAATTAACCAACTAAGGATCAGTCTATTTTTTAAACTTTTTAATTTACTCCTGCACAGAAATTTTTCTCATAGTATTCATTTGATTCTCAATTCTCTGTTGTGCGCCAAATTTTAGTCAAAGCAATCATACACTGTAGATATGAGGCTGAAGCTGCTTGCCTTTTTACCGCCTTTTCAAAGTTATTTAAATCAGAAAATCAACTTTGTCATTCCATACATTTTCCTAATGTTTAAATAACAATCATGACCAACAATATAGGGCACAAAATGATTTGCACCCTGTTAACCATTCAATTTGTTGATACTTATCTGTTGAAAAATGTCGGACACATTTCTTTGTTCTGGTTCTTAAATTTGCCAAAGATGGTGTTGGCTTTCCATTCCTAATTATTTCCATTTTATCATCAAACAATCTTGAACCAAATGATTGTTCAAATAACTTTTCTTTTATGCAATTGCAGTTATCATCCTCCATATTACTTTTATTCAATAAAGTTCTGTTAAATGGGGGATTATATTTAGTTTATAATATTATTTGCAGAATATTCAAAATGCTTACCAAAATCAATTTAACTTTTAAAATATGAATAACGATAAAAAACAATTAAAACATAAACCGTCACGAATCACGATTGCTACCAAAAATTAAAATAAAACTACCTTGCGAAATTTATTTTTCCTATTAACTCAAAACTGGAAGTAATTTTAAAATTGACTCCTTGCATATGAAAAAACCAAAATATACTAATTACAATAAATTGTATCACTTTAGCGGTGAGCACAATAGCCTTAAACAAAATTAACAACTTACGTTATTTTTGTTTTTTTCGTTCATTTCATTACATTTTGATTAATTACTGTCAAAACTCATGAAAATTAAACACCACCATAATGGAATTAATCATATCGCATGAAAAAAGGTTACCCATTAATTTTTTACGGTTTAAACCGTACAAAATAAAGGTGCCAAAGTTTAACGAAAACTTGACGAAATTTTGTAAAAGTCCATTGTGGTCAATTATATGAAAAAACGTGTAACGTACCAAAATTAATGAAAAATTAAGTGTCATTAATTTTGCTTAGAGGCTATTGTGGTCACCGCTTTTCATTATAGCTTTTCATCGCCTACTATAAAAATTTTGCTCTAAGTATTAACAAAATTGATAGAAGTAATTTCAAAATTGATTCCATTGTTTGCATTTTGCATTGCATATGAGAAACAAAAATGTACAGTTATTAGAATTATATTACTTTTACTTATGTATCATTGAAATTGAATACACAGAGCCTACTTACAATATTTTTTCTGCGTATTAACAAAATTACTAGAAGTAATTTTAAAATTAATTCCCTTGTTTGTCAGAAACAAAAATATATCGCTATATTATAATTTATATATAATTGAATTTGCAGCGCCTTCTATACGATTTTTTTCTGCATATTAAGAAAATTAGTAGAAGTAGTTTTAAAATTGATTACCTTGCTTGCATATGAGAAACAAAAGTATACAGCTATATTATAATTATTTATAATTAACTATGTACCGACCTACTATAAAATTTGTTCTACGTATTAACTGACAAATCAGTAAAAGTAATTATAAAATTGATTCCTTTTCTTTCTTTACAATTTCATCATGTTGTTCTTTCTGTGAAAATATCACATGACCTATAACATTTTAAAGGAAATTAGGGGAAAAAAGTTGGAAACTGTAAGGGAAGCATTGCTTCCGTTGATTCCATGGATATTCCAAGTTATATATATATATATATATATATAACTTATAAATTAGTGAGTGATTATTTAAAACTTTAAAAAATTTATTCCTGTCCTTTTAGGGGATTGTTTTACTTTATGAATATTTCAGATGCTATGTCATAAAACGACGGTAGAAATGACATCAAATCTCATTTGCTTTGGGGTCCTTCCTAAACATTTCCACCTCCATTATCAAGCTCAATTTGCTATATATTTTGAAACATTTATCCCAGTTTCTTGAAACAATTCATCAATCACTGTCAAACCAAGTTTAACAAATGTTATGTTTTAATGACCATCTGTCGGATTTATTACATTTAAAATCTTTGGAAAATTTAATATTTTTTATTTTTGAATTATTTTCTATTTTACTGATATTTTTTCCATTATTTTCTTTGTAATCTTTAGAAATTTAGTAATTTTTAATATTTAAAAAAGAAATTAAATTTGAACAATTTGTACAATTATTATGAATTCATTACTAAATAATAAATATTTGAATTAATTGCATTTTTTAATAGTAGAATTCTAAATAGAAACAGGAAACATTATTTTAAGTAATAAATTATAACTGTTGTTATGTCAATTAGCAAATTAATTGTTTAGAAATAAACAAAAAAAGATTTTTATAAATAAAAACAATTTTTTTAATTGGTATGGACAATGTTTTGATAATTTTTTACAGATTCAAAGTTAGAAAGTTTAGAATTTATTTGCACAATAAATTATTTACAACAATTAAAACAAGGTTTTGAGAATTTAATGATTTGCAAAAAAAAATTTCGTAAGTTGTAGAATTTTAATTTTAAATAAATGTAAAATTTATGGGCAATCTCCCAATAATAATATAATTATTATTGGTTATTTATTTGTTTTAAAGGAATTTAAATTAATGAAATTTAAAAAAACAGCATTTAAAGTTTAAATTATTAATTAAATATATAATATATATATATATATATATATATATACTTATTTTTAAAATTAAAATATTTTTAAATGTAATTATTTAAAAGAACTTTGTTTTAATAATTAGTTAGAATTAAATGGACCGATTTTGAAATACAAATAAATCATTTAATAATTTTATTTTTAGTTTTATTCGATTGGAAAACAACATTAAATAAAATTTTAATAACATGTGAATAGTTGGAATAATGATGTTTTGCCATTCTTTTTAACTAATTTAAAAATTAATAAAAGTAGAAATTTAATCCGAAACTCCATCAATCAAAAATGTATGATTGAAATATATTTTATTTCTATTATTATAAATTTGTTTGAATTGAAAAAAGCCTTTGAAATAAGTTTTTATACTAAAAGAAGTCCATTTTTAATAAATTATTATTTATAAATTTATTCAAGTTATTAAATATGTAAAATAAAATTCATTATAATTTTATACATCATTTTGTTTAAATAGATCAAAACATTTTTTAAATATTTAGGACTTTCAAGAATAATAAATGTTATAAACAGTAATTTCTGTTATAATTAAATTAAATTTTATTTGAATAACATCATTGTCGACAAAATTCAGATTTTGAAAAACAGAAGTCGCAAGAGAATTTTGATAGAAAATTTAAAATTTCGCGTTCATTTCTTCATTAGCTATTGTAGCATTTTGATTGGCTGAAAAAATAATGTTTGTGGAAAAGCTCCAAAAGATCTGGTACTCGATAGGTCAGCTTTCTTT
Source organism: Schmidtea mediterranea (assembly GCA_022537955.1). NCBI lineage: Eukaryota > Metazoa > Platyhelminthes > Tricladida > Dugesiidae > Schmidtea > Schmidtea mediterranea. The sequence goes on along the minus strand of CM039679.1, from coordinate 315,700,336 downwards.
GCTTATGATCCCTAGACACAGATTGACAAAGAAGTTGCAACATCAAGATGGCTTACGATACGTTTCGTAATCAATTTAGTGGATGTCTTTCTTACCGACATGTAGCGACTGGCTATAATGGCTGGGATAAAGGAAAACAGAGCATTTGTACTTAGGTTACATTCCGGGGTTTTGAAATGAATCTTTCAGAAGTTTCTCGGCAAGCGCGACCATTGTTATCCCAAATTTTTATTTTTCGCTTTTCAAATCTAAAACAAAATATTTTTTCAGATCTGTATTAATAATTTTTTAATTTTATTCGCATCCATTAAATTTTTAATATTAGTGAATTAAATTTGAAAAATTTTGTTTAAATAAATAGATATTTTAAAAACAGTTGAGTGATAGAAAAAATCAATAAGGGAAGAAAAAAAAATGAAAGAGTTATTAAATTTTATTTATGAGAGATCATGACCTAGTTTATGTAGGAATATTTCATATTTCATTTTATGAATAAATATTGCCGAAATTAGCTTACATAGTTATTTATCTAAATTTTATTCCGCTATCAACAAAGGGAATATAATAAAAATAATATTAAAAATAAAAAATCTTTTTAAACACAACATAATTTATCGCAATTTTACATAATCAAACTTTTTAAAAACATTTTGTACATATATCTTTGTATCCAATGACTTTATCAACCATACCTCACATAAGTTTATTTATATAAATTTTAAAATATATGTAAAAATTGATAAAACAAATATATTTAATAAAAAATAATAATTTGTTTAAAATAAATAAGTCAATACATATTATTTTCCTTTGGTCCTGTTACCTGCTGATGACATCTAATCAATCAAAATATTTCGTAGAACAAGTATTTGAGTGGCGCTTTCTTTTAATAAAATCGTTACAATGCTTATTTTATTATTTATTTATAAATTAATTAATCTCTTATTATTCAAGAAAACTCCATTAACCATTGGATAAAACACGAAGCTGACAAGTTAAGTAATCTATCAAATCATCTGGAAAGCACTGTTGTTCCCTAGAGTGGAAATGACACGGTAATATCCTAATGATTAATATAGAAAATTATACTTTTTGATCAAAGACTACAAGTGCCATTGATAAAGCCAAAGGGATTTCTAGCCAATAGTGTAAAATCAGATTTGGAAATTGGTAGCTCAAATATAGGTGGAGTACTTAAGAAATATATCTAAGTTTATATATTATTTGATTATATGTTATACAAGCATTTGAAAATATCTGTCAAAACTTTGTGTTAAATAAATAAAAATATTGATCTACAGTGACAAATGAAGATTAAAAAAATTTTAAACAGATTTTAATTCATCAAAATTTGTCGAAAATAGTCAAATCAGACTAAGTTTTAAAAAGATTATTATATTTATTATTATATTTTAATGTTTTTTTATAATATATTAATATACAATTCTATAAATAACTTCATTTAACACCGACTTTCGGCACTGACTCTTACCAAGAGATGATTATTGAATATTTAATTTGTGCTAAATTGAAAAAAATATTATTCTATACTTGAAATTTAAATAAATGATTTAGTGGTAATTCCAGAATTGAAATATTTAAACAAAACAATTATTTAAATAATTGACATAAATAAAATAAAATAAAAATCAAATATTAAAGTAGTCAAATTGATTAAGTTTACAAAAATATATAATAATTTTCAAGAAAGCAAAGTAATAAACATTTGTTTAATTAATAGAAATCAGTGACATTTGCTAAGTCCTTGATATTTTAATATTTATTTTACCAATTACAAATCTAATATTTGGTTTCAGATTAAACACAAATGTTATAATAGAAATAATAATTATGCTCTAAAATTTTAAAAAAGCAATTCCATTAATTATATTATTTATTTAATTATATTAATTTAATTAATTAAAATACTTTTGATGTACAATATTAAATTTTAATATTAATAACTATAATATTAATTTAAAATTAATTTTGAATAAAAATTTTATTATTTACGAATTTAAATTAAGTTTTAATATAATGAATCATTATTTTTTTACTTTTAACAAGCTTTTAAAAAAATTAAAAAGTAAATAAATTGAAATAAAATTTTTAATGTTGCAATTTTTAAGTATTTTTATAAATGTAAAATTAAGAAAAGCTGATTTTTCAATTTTTTACATGTTATGATACAAAGGTGTGACTCGTTTTTAACGGGTAAGTTAATTAATTAATTTTTTCTACCTAATATTAATAATAATTAAATATTTATATTCATTTTGACGGAATAATTAGTAAACTAATGGCTTGGAGATGTATTTGATTAATGGGCTTATTCCTATTATAAGCAATTTTAAAAAAATAAGCAATTTACAAAAAAAAGTAAAAATAATAAAGTAAAATAAATAAAGTAAAATTTATTTAAATTCCATTGAAGAAATCGTTTTTAAAACATTTTTTAAAAATTTCAAACTTACTAAACTTTTTTTGAAACAAAAATTCAGTCAAATAACCAGCTAAATATGTTCTCTGGATCCAAATTTAATTCTCAACTTTCTTTTTGCTTGGGCCCAAGAATCTTCATGCGAAACCAAAAACATAGAATGATTAATAACATCATGAATATAATTCTCGTTAGTCTGCAAATTGAGATATGCAGCCCAACCATCACTAATTATTTGAGATCCTGGGAGAATTCTGCTTTTTATACCGGTCATTCTCTCAAAAGCACCAAAAACCCATTTAGAAGAACTTATTGTGCCCCTGTTACATGAGTTAAATTGATATATTTTTTAAATTGCTTATTTTTTTCTAAATTGCTTATAATAGGAATAAGCCGATAAACGTTTGGTTGGCCTTATTTTAAATGACAATAAAAAAAGAAAAAGAGAACCAAAATTAAGTAAAAATATGTGGTTCGAAAATCAGATACAGAAGGAAATAGTAGAACTATGATAACGTTATGCCGAAAAGGTTAATCAAAACAGTGTAAAACAATATATTAAATACTACTGTATCACGACTGAGGCTAGCATGCAACACAATAGATTCTACATCAAACTTCACTTATATACATTTTTTATAATATAAGAAATAAATCAATAATTTTATAATATAAAAATATACAAACTCATTTTGATATTATTGGAAGTTTAATGAAACACACAAAACTGTTAAAATTGAAAACATGATGTAGAAATTAAATACTCCACAGAAACACAAAAAATAATACAAACATGCATGCAAACATTTGATAAGTAAAAGAGTTCCACTTAAATATAATAAATTTTAATTATAATTAATTATACATTTCTAGAATATTTCAGGTATACAGACACATCTAATGTACCTGATAATTCAAAAAATTTATATTTTTTCGTATAAACGTTTTTAAATTTATCATTTTTTAATAGAATTTCAGAAGGTTACTAAATCAGATTAATAAATGCCATGGAAAATGACGAGAAATAAAACTTTGTTTTAATCCATAATTTATAAATTTAACAAATAAATTAGTAGACTTGTTTTTGAAATGTTTGAAATAGAAATAATTTATTCATTTGATATATAATAATTTATAATTAAAAATTGATCTAATTCACTTGATGTCAAAATATTTTCTAAAAAAATAATCATTTCTTAAAAATATTAATGATAAAAAATTAAATATCCGCATGATTCGTGCCCAGTGGTAATACGTATTCCCATTTTTGTTTTGGCCTGACAAGACATATGGGAATACCTTTTCCCTATATTTACTACTACTGCCATCTAGTATCGATCATTAGCTAATCGGTTAAATTAAACAAAAAATATTTTGTGCATATAATAAAATATATTAATACATAAGAATTTAAAATAAAAAGGTTAAAAATCCCAATATAAATAATTTGGGCACAAAAGGGTTACAAAAGTTGATTTTTGTGTTAACCACTTTCAAAGAGTATATCTCAATAGATTTTGGTGAATATCTCAGTGGATTTTGGTGTATTTTAGGATATGTTTGTGACGTGATAGATTAATCACAACTATGACACACATGATTAGTCAGTTCCACAATCATAAAGTACAGTTACTTCAAGCTTCATACAGTAGGGTGTAAAAGTAATCCGTTGACAATTTCTTTTGCGCATTTCTACAGACGATGATGAATAACAGAAACTGACCTTACAAAAATTTTGTTTATCTAATTTAAACTAAATAATTTTTTGGAATTTTTATATATTTCCAATTATTTTTAATGAATTATGCACGTATTAAACACTAGGAGTTCCGAGAAAATCTATAACTCTTATACACATTTTTATTAAAAATTATTCAATTTCTAAAAATTCAAAATAGAATTTAATAAAAAATTAAAAAGAAAATCGCTTAATTAGAATCACTTAAATGATCACCGGTCTTATTGTCTGTGAATTTTTGAATTTTCCATAGAAATGGTGATTATCATATTAGACCTTTCATAGACCGCACCATGAAATAAGATATACAGTTGTCATTAGCATAAATACATAACATAATAGTAAATACTATCTGAGAGAAACAAAGTCTGATATGTAAAAAGAACAATCAACAAAAAAACAAAAGAACTTACTAAAAATATATTTTTAAATATTTTATATATTCTCAATATTGTGAGCCTCTATAAAAAGTGAAGAGATAATTTTTATTGGAATGCAAGACATGCTCAAATCAAAATTAAAATAAAACGTTTAAGAAATTAGCTGACAAACTGTTCTTAGATTATTTATTTACACGTTAATTTGATGTATTAATATATATGAAAATTGAAAATAAAATTTAATTCTAGTAAATTGATTAATCAAAATTATTTTTGATTTGATACCGCGTTTACTGTAGCTTAATAGGAAAGCATTATTTAGTACGAAGTAGAGGAAAGATTTGTACAAATGTTAATAGATTCAATTGCGAAAATGTTAAAAGCGCTACATGTCTAATACGGAACAGTTTTCAGTTTTTTGTCTTTGCTATGAAGTTTTATCTTCAAGATATAAATTGTTCAATTTAACTTTTTCTTGCTTATTTTTTGCAGAATTTTTTTTACCATGCCTACCAGTTAAAAATTAAAAATTAAAATAAGTTTTTAATGCTTTAGATGATGTTTCACTTTTAAATAAAATAATTGATTAAATTAGATTTAATATGACAAAGAATTATAAAATATAACGTTTTTATTATTTCATGAAAAAAGAAGATTTTTAGATAACATTGAAATTAAATAAAATTTATATAGTCAATTAAAAAATAATTGTAAAATTTAAAATTAATTATGCAATAAACAAAACATAAATAGTTTTTTTCGATAAAAATAATAATATAAGCTTCTTTTTATATATTCTTGTATATTATACTTTATTTTAACTAAGTTAGAATTCATTGCTTTTGTTAACTGTATTAAAGTATTCCTCAGTGACGGATCCAGACCATCTAGTAAGGGGGCCGATTTATGTAATGACGTCATATATTGGTATCCCAATAGTCCGATATAAAATTCGCACCAGACTATTTTATTAAATTTCATATCACTTTTAAACAGTCTACTTAATAAGCTTAATTTACTTCCATTTTCAAACAACATGCTGTGTTAGATAAAAACTATAAATCTTTAATACAAATTACTTTTAAAATTAAAATTTTTAAATAAATTGTATTAATAATTTAATATCAATTTATTATAAAAAATATTACAGATTGTTGCTATAGTCAATAGTATTATCAATTAAAAATTATTAATATTTTTCGAGACGCTATGAATTGTTAAAATAATCAACAAATCAAAGTTTTAAATACATTATTAGTCTAACAATTACACTCTCTAGTCTCCATCAAATAAGTAAAAGCCACAATAAAGTTCTTTGCAAATAATCTAAGTGGAGGCGATCGCCCCAATCGCCACCATCGCCCCCATCGCCACCATCGCCCCCATCGCCCCAATCGCCCCCACCGCCCTCCTATAGATCAGCCACTGATATTCCTATCTCGTGTTGTTATTATTATATTTTATAATGCCAAACCATGAAAAACTTTAAAACGGTAAAGAAAAGTCAATTGCCTTTCACCAAATATTCCGTTACAAGACGGATACGCCCTATCCTAATATATTTAAAATTCATATAGCTAAATTAAAAAGAAGATTTTTTTAAAAAAAAAATATCATTTTTCCTTTATATAAACAAACTTTTAATGTTTCTATAGCTCAATGGCTTACAAGAAAAATGTCGCTGAATTACAAAAATTAATTAAATAATTAATAATAATTATTTTAATCATTATCTTACATTTGTAATTAAGATTGCTCCAATTTCTGTCAAAACGTGACTTTTGGCCAGTGATAACCGAAATTCTTACAAATTGGCACGAATGTAATTTTAATTCAAATTGAAGCCGAAATATGTCATGAAATATAAAATTTGCTCGGTATGCTATAATTTGTTTACGGAACGCAGATATGGCAGATACATATATCAGTTATCAATGTTTATTCAATTACCCTAAACAATTTTGCCTGTTAGGTAAAACGACCTTAGAGAGCCCAACCATGTTATGCATACCCCTGAAAGGGTCTAATAATTTGATTTTACTCAAACACGACTCAGAAGATTGGCACTAATATAGAGAACATGATGGACCATACCTTGAAAAGTTTTACAAAAGAAGGTCATCAAGTTAAAAAGTTCAACAGCGTAAAAACCAGCACATTTCAATTTTTAAAACATTTTAAATATTTAATGTAAATATTTGTATTGTTACATAATCTATGTATGTTCATTGATTGAGGATTTTTATATTTTTATTAATTGTTCGTATCAATCGCTAGACATCGAAAATCGTATTATCGGAGTTCATCATAACTTGATGTTTTGCAGTATTTTAAATCAATCGTTTTGAATCTGTAAATACAACGTAATTGGGTGTTGAGTGGTTTTCTTGATCACTAGCAATAATTTCAGCTGTCCATGTTGAAACATACCAACACATGAATAGGTAGTACTAAAATGAATTCCAATAGCGTTACCAAACATTTGGCATAAATTGACAGTAAAATTAAAAATAAAATGAAAAACGTTAGATACCAAAAATTCAAATTAAAACATTAAAATCTAAATTCATAATGAAAAATCTACAAATTCATACAATTGATCCGAATAAACAAATCATTAAAATCTATACAATTCCAAAATTTCACAATTTAAAGTTTTAATTCTAAAAATTTTTTGAAAACCATAAATTACCATTGCTTTGCGTCTGTGTGCGCACCTAAACAATCAAGAAACTACAATCACGAACAAAGACACGAAAAACGAAAATGACCTTATAATAATAATAATAACTATTATTATTATTATTCCTACCAAAGTTTATTTGTTAACCAAAATTATTAAATCGAAATTTTTACCTCGACATTCACAGATTTAGAATGTTAACTTCTCCGTTTTCCACCGTTTCCTTAAAGAAAAAAGTTAATCTGACAAGATAATATCTACTTGTCTAATTTTTAAATAAAGTTTATAAATTCACACGTTTTAGGAACCTCATAGCCATAACAGCATTTTGAAATTACTTTCTTTTTCCTCCTTTCCCACTGAAATATCATGATCTAATATATACAATTCAATCACTTAATTTATTCAATTCAATTCAAACAATTTAACACGCTTTGTGCATGTCATAGTCGAACAAAGCCTTATATCAAATACTTTAACGATTTAATCACTGTGTCTGACAACATCATGTTCAAAAAGGCCTGTTTGTTTTCATGGCAAAAAAAATTAAAAAGTTGTTATTGTTAATGTAGATCAGAGCTTCTTAAACTTTTGTAATTCACGACCCCATTTATGATTGCGAGTTTCTTGACGACCCCATACAAATATAAAAGAAAAATAAATTTATATTTTTTTAAAATTCCTATAACATCTTCTAATTCATAGTAAATGTTATTCAAGTTATTACAATACTCTTAATAGAAATGCAGGTACAAACAATCTTTCCGAACTAGAAGATTTTATGATATATTTATCTACGATAATTGTTATTTTATCTTTATAGCAATAGTTTTACAAGTTAAAAAACATTTTCTGTTAAATTGTATTTTTATCTCTCGCGACCCCAAATGGGGTCGCGACCCATGGTTTAAGAAGCCCTAATGTAGACAAAATTCCATATTAATTTTGAAAGGTAGTCAAATTGATCAAGTCATAATATTCAACCTTCATTTCTCATATGTAGAAGGAATATGATGTTGCAAAAGTGCTGTTAAAAAATAAGAATTTAAGTGGCAATGAAAATATATTTATCAATATTCAAAAGCTGGTTTGTCGAAATTTCAATACAGAAATATAAATGAATTAGAAGAATTTCTTTAGAATTTTAATGTGTTTAGTTTATAAATAATTTCTTTTATGTTAAAATAATGAGTTTTTTGGTGGTAGTTTTATTTGAAAATTATTAAATAATATTATTTAAAAAATAACGGGGATGGGGTGGCTAAAGATTATTATGTAATATGTCTTTTTTACATACTATTCATTTATACAGAAGTACCCATATCTGTTTATTCTTCCGTTTCTTTTTGAGTTTGTCCACTTAAATTGAAGGGCCTGACTATGTTTTCTGTGAAATCACATATAAATAGGATTTAGGCTAACCATAACATCACAGAAATCATCAACAGTAGGTTACAATATGTATAACATTTTGCAAATTATTTTACAGGTTTCATTAGATCAATAGATAATGTCTATGAGAACTTCCACAATTCTAAAAGAACTTACATTTGCATGACAAATTTCCTGAAGAATCGAGTACAAATAATCTCCTTCAAAAAGACTATGACAGTTTGTGTAATAAGAAAAAGAGATTTGAATTATGAACAAGAACTAGAGAGAAACTTGAGCAAGCCTACAAATACATATAATACTTAAATAAGGAAAAAATGAACAAAATATATCGAAATTAGGGAAAACCGATTACCAAATAATAAATATTAATTATATTTTCCATTTTATTTAGGATTTATTATTTTTATTACATTTTATTATTATTATTTTTCAAGTGAAAAAAGATGTGCCGAAAATTTGTGAATATCAAAATAACATCTGATTCATAGTCAATCAATAAAAAAATTCTTTATGTCATTGCAAAATGAAAAGCTATCAGAGGTGAAAACTAAAATAAATGTTCTTTCAATATTATTATTATTATTATTATTATTATTATTATTATTATTATTATTATTATTATTATTATTATTATTATTATTATTATTATTATTATTATTATTATTATTATTATTATTATTATTATTATTATTATTATTATTATTGTTATTATTAATATTATTATTTTTATTATTATTATTTTTATTATTATTATTTTTATTATTATTATTTTTATTATTATTATTATTATTATTATTAATATCATATTTTATTATAAATAAAAAAAATCAGGAAAAATAAATCAATCGTTACTATGATGATCTTAAAAAAGGTTCTAAGTTAAAAAATTATATTTTAACAAATTTCAAAATAATAATTTATTTAAATTTATTTTTAAAATATTTTTGAACTTCTAAGTTAACTAATGATTGAAATTTGTTTTTTTCATTTATCAATTAAAATCGTCACTTTGGCAGTTTTTATAATGAATTTTGTTAAATTAGAATTTTTTATTATAAGTGATTATAAATAATAAATAATTGAGAAAATAAGTATTTATTTATTTATTTTCCCAATGTTTATTTATCTATTTATTTACATACTGTTGAGTTATTTGTAAACATTAGAAATGAACTTGATTTGAAATTAATAATTATTAAATTATTAGGAGATTTATCATTAAAAATAAGTTACGGTGTAAAATATTACAAAATAAAGCAAAAATAAATTTTCATTTTTATTCTCATTCATAATTTGAGAATTTCAGATAAGTTTACAACGAAAAAAGCAATTTTTATTTAATATTTTCAATATAAAATGCAGGAAATTTCCTAAAATAAAGTAAAGGTGAAATATATTAAGTGATTTAATAAAAGACTTATACTACTTACAAAGGGATGAATTTTTGTTAGCGGCATGTTTTAAATGTTAAACAAACAAAAAAATGCAATGATAAGCCTTTTTGTAAAATATGTATTAAAACAAAAATAGCGGTTTCTATATTTCGATTTTAATATTCTTATTTTATCTTTTAATTGGTGGAAATTTGATTTAAAAAAATCCACTCATGAGGAGTAAACTTGTTGAAATAAATTCAAGTGAGTATTTTAAGTTAATTATTAAACTAAAACGAACAGAACGAAGAAAGTGATTTTAAAATTATAAATTAAAAGTAAAAATATTAAACATAAAATCTGATGACAATATTTGCAGAATTGTTATTTTAAATATATATTTAAAACATTATTTCGTTAATTTGTTGGCTAACTTCAGTATTAATTTACCAAAAAGTTTGATTTATTTTTTGTTTATATAACTGACTTTCCACAAATCTCATTTTATTTTTATTTCTGACAACTTTTATATTTTCATTATTTGTGAAAAATTTCAATATTATTATTGCAAAATTTTTTTTCAAATAATAATAATAATAATAATAATAATAATAATAATAATAATAATAATAATAATAATAATAATAATAATAATAATAATAATAATAATAATAATAATAATAATAATAATAATAATAATAATAATAATAATAATAATAATAATAATAATAATAATAATAATAATAATAATAATAATAACAATAACAATAATAATAATAATAATAATAATAATAATATTAATAATAATAATAATAATAATAATAATAATAATAATAATAATATTAATAATAATAATAATAATAATAATAATAATAACAATAGTAATAATAATAATAATAATAATAATAATAATAATAACAATAATAATAATAATAATAATAATAATAATAATAATAATATTAATAATAATAATAATAATAATAATAATAATAATTTAAACACTTTTTTCTAATTTTATTCTCAAATATATTTAAATATTATTTATTTTGAAAAAACTTTGTCAGAAAGATTTTATTGTCATACAATTTAAAAAAAAGTTAATGCTAAAATTTTGTGATAACATAAATACTGTATAACTACTTATATATCAAAGATTCTATTACTTATTACTTTTAATACTATTCTAATACTATTCTAATTTTATTCTAATACTATTCTAATATTATAATCTATGACAGTCATTGCGAACCAATGGCATGGAAGCCAGTGGGTTTATAGTAGCTCTTTGTACACACACACACACACACACACACAAAAATCACCAATACCCTTCCTCCTATCCGAGTGGGGATTAATAACATGACGAAGTAATATAATCTTGATTAATTTAATCTTGACAAAATAACCTAAAATAAAAACTGACTTGATTCGCCTATCGATAAAAAAGCCTATAATGCACTAAAGTCTTGGTATTTTTAGCTCTCGATAATAAGCCATGGGCTACATGGCTTTTCATAGGTAAATCGTCTACCAATAAGAAAGCCTAAAATTATCACACTATAGTAAAGCGTGTTTTATGGTCTCGACAATAAAGCCATGTAAATTAAAATTAATTAAAGTGCCTAGAGTAATTTAAAAGCAACCTAACCTCGCTAACAAGAATGTCTTCTATTTTAAGAAGAAAATTGATTGTATCAAAGAAAGTAGCTTATATTTCGACTGCTAGTTCCAAAAGCCAAACCAATGCAGCTGGTGTAGCTTTGTACACGATAGCTCTTACTTGCTCTGACGGTTGCTAGAATGAAATAATAAAAAACGTATAAAGTGCTGTGAACTTTGTAAAATATCTTCGTTAGTCTGCCGCCTGTTTCTACACAAAATTGTTCTCTAGGGGGATGCATTTGTAATCTTAATACATCTATATCACATGACGGAATAATCGACAACCAATGACTGTGCTTATCACCAAGAGTAGGATGAAAATTAGTAATTTTAATAATTCTATAAAATTATTTCTAATTAGAGCAGACATTAAAAATAAATTGTTTATTTTAAGGTACTAACAAAACATGTTTACATGTGACAGAAACGATCAGAGCTTTAAAATGAAACTTTAGCTTTGACCAACCTCAATTGATGAAAATGACATAAAACTAAAACAATGCATGTTTTGGAGTTAAACAAAAATGTATAAAATAAAATTGAAAAATGGAAATTGTTACAAATTAATTAAAAACTAATTAAATATGTAATAATGTGGATCAAAATGTTAAAAAGTGTCAAAAAAATGTGTGTGCATAAAATAATTTAAAATGGGCTGGAACCAAAACCCAAATTAATTAATTTAATTAATTATTCACGAAAAATGCCATATCATATAGTTTTCAGAGCTACACTACAAAATCAATTAAAAAAAGAGTCCAGCCCATTTTTAATATATAATTTTACTATATAAAACAAAAATTTTATAAGAAAAAGAAAAAGAAATTCATTGGAAAAAAAGTATTATTAAAGTATTTATATATTTATTAGAAATTATCAACTAATTATTATCATATCGTTTTTTTGGAAAAAATATTATGTGTGAATTAAAAAAAAACATTTTTGACAATTTAAATGTAAATAATAAAAAACACTGCGATTTTTTTGTTTTAATCGGATTTATGATTATCCATAAATGATTTAATTAATTAATTAGTTTTTATTTTTATGTTAGCTTTACTCTAGGACTCACATTAACTTCCAATTACTATATTCATCTTTAATTTTTTATTTTCTAACAGCAAACTATTGATTTTGATTTTAATTAACTTTTAATTAATAATAATTTGCATTTCAAGTTTTGCATCTCTAAATTTATTTGTGCGTTTTCTAATTGTGATTATCAAACAATTAATAAATATTTGTATATTATATGTAAATAACTGATGAAGAACACATTCAAAGTTTGTAAGGCTAATTAAAAATTATTTTATAATTAACAGTATGCAAAATTGCTTGAAAAAAATAATTGAAGAAAAATAATTTTAATAAAAAATTGTTTTGTTAATTTGAGCAACATAAGCTGTCACATAGACTGAAAATTATTCTTTAAATTTGTTTTAAGAAACTGAAAATTTATTTTGATTTTTAAATAGATTTACATTTATTTTACAGTGATTATTATTTGTTTAAATGCACCTAAATAATAAGTTTTCTACACATTTTTTGAAGAAAAGATTTACCAGGACTGATTTATTTTTCAAATACAAATTTAATCACTTTTCAATAATTTACTGTATATATAATTTTCAATAATATTTATAATTTAATAATAAATTTTATATAGAAAAAATATTTAAATGCGAAAAATTATTTTTAATATATTGTTTTAATATTACCGAGATGTGTTTTGTATATTTCAGTTTAATATCACTATTTTTTAATTTCAAAAACTATTTAATTTGGTAAATCTATTTGAGCTACGTTTTCCATTTATCCAGTTTTGAAAGAGCAGCATCATTTTTGACATGACATGGCAATAATGTTGTTTGGACAAATTGGCATTTGTATCTCGTCATTTTTAAAAGTTTTTAAATGTTTTAAATAAAAACAATTTCTATACTCAATTCATATCAAAATTTATATTTATTATTGTATATACATGTCATTTTGTATATGAGAAAAATGTCATAAATTTATTTATATTTTATTTTTTAAAATTTTTTTTTATAAAATATGGTAAGAGCAACACGCCATTGTATAATAAGAATACCCCCTAAAAAATTACATAATGATATAATTAATCCGGAATAATCCCAATTACGTAATGGCGTAATAATTATATTATCGATAAAAAGCCTGAAACAAAAAATGGTTTGAATCGCCTATCGATAAAAAAAAAGCCTAAAATGATCGCTCTATAGTCATAGCTATTTTATATTCTCGATAAAAAGCCATCTTAATTGAAATACCTAGAATAAAATGAATTAAAGTACCTATAGTAAATTAAAGTAAATTAAAGTGCCCAAAATGTCTTAAGTAACGCTATAGTTGAAAAATTACATAAGTTAATAATTTTAAAAAGTAAATAGCAGCTAAGTTAGAATTACATAACATAAATTTTAAAGTAAATAATAATAATTGATCAACATCTATATACTAATCACTCGGTAAAGTACAACCAGGCACTGTACATCAATTATTAAACTCTGTACACTAATCACTATGTATTGTATACCATTGACTAAGCACTGTACACCAATGAGTAAGTACTCACCAACAATGACTGAGTAATGTAAGTGATGATTACAGGTACTGTATACCAACAACTAAGTACTGAATTCAAATAATTAAGTCGTGTATACCACTAATTGAGTACTATATACCAATGACTGAGTACTGTACAAAATTAATCAGGTACTGTAAAGCTCACTTTATATACACTGTTGGGGTTTTGTCGGTGAATTCGAATAGAAATTATTGTCGATCTGACTCCAAGCGTGCTTTAGACAACAGTAACGAACTCCAAACGATATAAACTTTATTGATTAATTCACTTTATCTCCACTTTAAAATGACACAACGAATTATCAATCGATCACACTTAGTGCTTTGTACGACCCTTCTGGAAGAATAGCACTTTTCGGATCAATTAGCTTTACAATCAACTGACTACTGCGGTGAGTTTCTGAGATCGGTAACTCTGATTTAGTTGCTTCGCTATGCTTTGACCTTGCTTAATTTCTGTTTCAAATTTCTCTTTTAATTTCTTTTTTGTCTTTCTTTATCTTCTGCAATCCCTTGTCTCCTGCAAATTTCTTGTCTCTCACAATTTTTGTCTTTCGTAGTTTTTCTCTTAAATTTTTTGTGTCGTCGATTTCAATTGCGCTTCCTTTTTATACTCCATCATTCAATAACACTTACTGATGTCGAATAGAATTTGTGATATCTTTTAACGCTAATTCCTTTTGGGCCTCCATAATCACTGACAGCTGTCCAGATAAATCATTTTTTAGAGGTGCTCTTTCCCGGATTCCCAAACAACATTTCTTCCCTTATCTTGAAAGAGCTTTCGAAATAACGTGCAAATTTTCCTTTTGTTTTTGTTTTCCTAAATTTGCACTTGTTAATTATAAATGACCTTCTTTTGTTTAATTGTCTGTTTTTATTGATTTTCTCTTATTCCCTTCTCGTTATTCAACATTTCATTTTCATTCCCTTTTTATTAAGCTACAGAACCACATCTTAATCACTTATGATTGTTTCCCCCAATCATTTTACATGTTTATAAATCATTTTACTCTATTATTTAGGTATCCTCAACAACACTATGCATTGAATAACTGAGTACTAATAAATATGTATCAATACTTGATTACTGACCATATACATACTTACTGTGTCCCTAAATACCAGCTATCAACATCTATTTACTAACTATATACACAATATGTTATCAATAACTAGTTACTAAACAAATAAGTAACAATGCTAGGATACTAACCAACAAATTTTTAAATAAAAACATAAAAAGTTGAACAAACAAACGAAACACAATTTCAAATACAAATTTTATTTATAAAAATCTTCTTCACTCTTTTTTTGTAATATATCAATGCTGTCTCTGAATCGGTAATGAATTAAAAAACAATAAATGTGGGCGGATGTACAATAGAACAAATACGGGTGGATGTATTACAACAAATAGATGGAATGTAGTAAAAAATAAAATAAATATTGGAATATAGTACAACAAATAGAGGGATTATAGTACAGTATTTTTATTATGCAATGGTGTTTGGCTCCAGAAAGCCAGCGTCTACCTACCAAATATAAATAATATAGCAGTCTTAACTGGGCACTTAAAAATATTAAATAAAAAGAGGTATATATTCATGGACATTATACCACATGGTCTAATGATTTTATTCTGTGTAAAAAACAAAACCCACTTTTAACATTTGAGTCCTACTTTATTTTTTTCTCAAATCGAGTTATTTTACTAACCATATACAATATTAGCAACATAGATTACAGGAAATATTGATGAAAAAGGACTCACTTGACTATTTTCATAGATACAGCTAAAACATTTGAATATATAATCTATTTAACATTTTATAGTGTGACCAACATATTGATAAATAATTCAATTTTATTAGCTAAATATTTATTATAAAAATATATGCAAATAAAAAAAGTAAAAAAAAAACATTTTAATTAATTAGGAAATAGAATGAAAAATAATAATAATAATAATAATAATAATAATGATAATAATAATAATAATCATAATAATAATTATAATAATAATAATAATAATAATAATAATAATAACCATAATAATAATAAAATTAATAATAATAATAATAATAATCATAATAATAATTATAATAATAATAATAATAATAATAATAACCATAATAATAATAATAATAATAATAATAATAATAATAATAATAATAATAATAATTTTGAATATTCGATATTTCTAAGAACCAGGGAGCAATTACCGGTTTACTTTCTTTAAAACACATTTCGTATGAATAAATTCTAAAGAAAATTTATATAATGAAAATAAGATGTAATAAATAGATTTTATCATTAATTCAATTTATTTATAACAAAGTAAAAATTTTATTTAAATATTTATTTCATTAAAACCTCATTTTAAAAGATTCAAATTTTAAGAAAATCAAAATTGTCAAAGTTATTCTTGACTGCCAAAAAATAATAAAAAAAAGAATCATTCAAGAAATAATATAAGAATATATTAAAATAAAAAATATCAAATTATTCGAATAAAATTCCACAAATTTCCTGGGGGAATTAACTGTTTTTAAATCAAATTGAAGCTTACCAAATCAGGAAAACTATTCTGGTCTAAAATTTTTATTTTACATTCTTTAAAATTGCTTTTGTCGGTATAAATAATAAATAATTTGTTTTATTATATTACGAAAAACATTTATATTGCATTTGATAAGGAGGTCAAAAGAGCGATCTAACTATTATCTGATTGGTTGATGCTAAATGGACCGAATAAATATTTTTAATAATTAATATAAAATAAAATATGTTTTTTATCCATTTTTGTGAGATTATGAAATATTTATGCAAACTTGTTGTCAAAAACAAATTATTTATTTCCGTTTTAGTTCATTCTGATAGAAGATTGATTAATATTAGTGAGCATATTATATTAAATTAAAATGTCCATATTTATTTGTTCTAGTATTGTCTTATTCTAAATTAATTTGTAAAATAAAGTGAATGTAAAATTTGTAATGTTGAAATGTAAAAGAAAAATTAATCTAATAAAAAGACTTATTTTTAAAATTAAAAAAACTTTTGATTATGTGATTTAAAATAAATTAAATTTTAAATTTTTGAAATACATAATTGAGTAGGTATTTTTTATATTCTACTGAAAGTTTCTTATAAATTATTTTATCTTTTATTATTCTTTGAGAAATGAGAAAAATGACAAAATTTATGTCGTAAGCATACTATTGGATAAAAATACCACATACATTGGAAATGATTACTTGTCATTTCTGTTCTCAAGTTTTCGATTACAATTGACTGATTGAATTGATTGATATTAGTGAGCGCAATTTTTTGATTCAGGATAAAACTAAATGTAAAATAATTTAGTTAAAAATTCTTTTAAATATTTTGATGAAAGTTATATTTAAATTTTGTTAAAGTCTAGGTTTTATAAAGTTTTAGAAAATTAATTTTTTTAAATTTTGTAAATTTTGTGATTTATAAAAGCAACATTTTTAATTTTTGATAAAATAATTTGAGAATTTAAAAGCAGAAATTGATTTAAATAAAAATGGTTCATTTTATATAGTTTAAATTTCAAGACTACCTGACGAAGGCCGAAATTCTGTCGAAATATATTGTAGCAGAATATATATTTTGGATTGGTGTTTTTCTTTAATTTAAATCAAAGCCAATTTTGTGATTCTTTTAAATAAAAATAACGAATTAAAAAAATGTAATAAACAAAAAATTTAATTTAATAAAATAATTAAATAAATATATAAAACAAAGTAAGTAATTAAAATAAAATGTTACAAATAAAATAATTTTAAAAAATAAATAAAATGGTTAAAATTAAATAAATAAATTTAAATTAAATTAATTATCTAATAACTCTATATCACATCATCCTTGCATATCTTGAAAGGTTATTATAGTTCTTACTACTGGAATTTGGTTTGATTTTATTCGCCAGTTACATCAAAACATCCCTTGAACATTCAGAAATACACAGTTAGTCATTAATGACATGGTTCATTAAAACTACAAATGACTATATTTAAGTCGTTTTAATTTTATTTATTTAATTTTTATAATTTAAATAATTAAAATTTACGATATTATTTTCTGTAAATTTAATTTTGTAAATAAGATCTATAGATAATAAAAACTTATTAAATTAAAATTTACATGGTGAAATTTCAGAAAAAACAAATTGAGACAAATATAGACAAAGATAATTTTCGATATGAAGTTAATTGCTTTCAGTAAAAGGAGAATGAAAACAGTTTAAGAAAGGAAATCGGATAATTTTATGACATATGTTTTTGATGTTTATAAGAGAGTTTTGTCATTTCACCGATAGTCAGCAGGAGAAAGCCAACCGTTTTGGATTTCAATATTTTACAAAAAAAAATCACGATAATAATTTTGTTTTAAACAGTCTTATTGCTGGCTTCGAGAGATCGGTAATTGTCCAAGCTTAAATTTTGCGATTCCAGTCCGTTTCTTCGAAACAAAATTTGTTTGTTCGAGTGTCTTTTGAATATGTTGAGAAATTGAATCCGAAACTGAACTCCGGTTATCATGTAAATGTAAAACTTGGCTGAATAATGGGAGAGCGCTAGGGTTTCTATGACAGACTTTACGTTCACAGCTTTAAAATGAGCTTGCCATATTGGATCGGAATAGACCTCCGTAACGGTCAAGCATTCGTCACCGTTCCAGAAATTATGGATAATAAGCAATTGCATAATCGTCACTGGTAAGGTAGACAGAATGAAATAAAAGGAAATAGACAAAAGCATAACAGTCGTTGATGCGTTTCGATTGTCAGTTGTTTTACTGTTTATTACATTTTGCCGGTTTTCAATTAATTTGAACTTTACCGGAGCGTTACTTTGTAAAATTTTCGTTTCCTTGATTACAAAGAGATTGAGAATTAAAATACTTAGCGGAATCAATCCGAAAATCACAGTCTCAGTAATCAAATTCCAGTAAAACAACAGTCGATTTTGCCAGGTACCTTCTTGGACCACTGAACTCCTTTCAATGCATTCTTTTATTTCCTCTTTATATTCGAAGAAATATCCTTGAATTAGAGACAAAAGAAATGCGATTAAAGTAATCACTAAAGTGACCGTGATTGCTCTTGGAACACTGAGAAATCTTTCGCCTTTAAAAGGAAAACAAATCAAAATAAACCTTTCAAGAGTAAAGGCAAATGTAAACAATGGAGAAAGATACTGCAAGAAAAAATTGATCACAGCAAATAATTCACACAAAACTGGAACATTGAGCAAGTCAATTCTCCAAGCCGTCTTCAAGAACCAAACAAACTGACAGATGAAAAATCCCAAATCTGACGCTCCAAGAGCTGCCAAGTAAACACTTGACGTATGCAACATTTTCGGTCTCGTCCAGACAATGACACAAAAAATCGAGCCGGGAATGCCGAGAATTAACCAAATCGGAATAATAATTCTATGCAAACTGCCTTTTATTGTGAAGGCTTCATAGACGCCCATAAAATCCCCGAATAAATTTACAAATTTCGTGAAATTTACAGATTTATTCTGACAGTCATCAGAGAAATTCATTTGAATTTTCTTCTATTTTTTTTCAATTTTAACAAAAATATTAGTTTACAAAATCAACAAGACAATTAAATTTTTTTTAAGTGGCTCGCTGTGAATGGTTAATAATTCTACAAATTAAATTCTAATAAATTCCATCAATAATTCACTTGGCAGATATTGATACACGTTTTTTACACTTTTATTGAGAAAAATAAAATCATTATAATAATTATTTTTTAATAAAAAAAAATCAATTATTAGTTTTTTTTTTGGTATTTTTAAATGTTTAAATTATTAGAAAGATAATGAGAGGAATAGGTGTTTTGTTTTAATCTTTCAGGCACTATATATACATTAACATAAAGTATCAAAAAAATTCTGCACAAAACTAAAAAAGAAGAAAATATCAAAAACTATTTAATGCAATTAAAACAAACAAATATTCTGAGACATTAAATGCGATCTCATTAGTTATCAAAATGTATAAAGTTTCACCATTTCATATTTAAATTTAATTGTATATTTTTTTAATAAATTTTTTTAAATATTTAAAATATAAATATTTAAATATTTTAGGAATTAATTATAAAAAATAATATAAACACTAAAAATAATAAAAAATAAACTGTAATAAGCTTACAATTTCAACTTGATTTAAACACAAAAATATAAAATAAACAAATATATTTATTTGATGAAAATTGATACTTTTAATTAAATTGGTAATTAATTTTTAGTAATTAACAAAATTTCTATCAATATTAGTAAACTGATTTTTAAAAATATACTAAACTAAACAAATTATTTAATTAATTTTAATTTTAATAAATAAATCATTAAATATTTTTCCAATAAATATTAAAATACTTATTAAAACAATATTCTTTTAAATAATTACACCTCCGTCCGAGCTCAAGATTAACGTAAACATCCAATCAGTCTGCAGATTTTGAAATTCAAGATCATGATATCTTGATCCGAAGATGAGAACTCACTTTCATTCTCGCTTTCGCTTTCTTCGAAAGAACTGCTCTGTCTTCATTCATTTTCTATTGTTATTTATCCGATCCATGGTTATTGATGTTTCAGAGTTTACATCAGTGTTTCAGAGTTTTTCAAGCTCATCCAGGCTTTACATAAACTTTATCACCTGTCTTAAATTTGGATGTCAGTCATTGTGCAAAAGATTGGATTGGAAACTCAAGTGGATATCACCAAACATGTTGTGATCCAAAAATACTGCTTTCTCTGCGTCAAACCTGCCTCGTGTTATCGTTCTTTTAACTGTTCGGTAAACTTTCTCCACAATACCGTAGGTGTATAGGCATTTCGGTAAATCATTTTTACACAGAACAGTTTGTACAGCTATCTTATTTCGTTGGAATGAAACGTTTTACTGTCGTCCAGAGTATTTCGAACGAAACACCATGCTCCAGGAATATTGATCAAAAATTATAACAAACGTCTATTTCATTTTCCGATTTCAACCTCGGTCAGATTGAAAACATGGTTGTCTCACAATCCACTGCTAGTCTTTGACAGACTTTTCATACACTTAAGTGCCCTTTGGCCATTTTATAGTTCATGGATCGACTTGTTTACACGTTTGGCTCTGTCCTACAACCTTCTTAACTGATGATAACAATTTTCTATCTAAGAACATTGGACGATTAACTCCAAATCGATGATCCGTGTGGCAACCCCGTACTAAATCCATGTTTCCATCAAACCTGCTTTCACTTAACGCATTCTATACTTTAGATTCTAAATTTTTGCATCTGTTTACATTCATTACAACCACGCATTCAGCTTATCTGCTTTTTTAACTCCGTTGGCACTACATCCACTGCTCTGTTTACGTCATGTTTGTTTACTTGGACATTTCAAAGCGACGTTGAACTAATAATTTGGAGAACCTTTGACCTTTGTTCTGGAATCATCGTTGAGTACCGCATTCTACTAACTATGCACCAAAGCCGAATATATCTTGAGTGCAACAAGTTTCATTTTCTGACTTATGGCTATTTCAATTTTCTTCATTTTGGCGAGATTTACACCAAGCGAAGTTCAGATAAATTCCGCTATAATGCAAGTTGAAACATAAATCAACTTATTAAGTTTTATTTTTTGAGAAAATTTAATGGATTTCAGCCATTTCTGAAAATGCTGCAAAGTAAGTTATTTTTTAAAGTTATAAATTTTTAAGAGTTGAATTATGATTTTACAAAGAAATTAAATCATTATTCAAACTTATAATTATAATTTTTGATCTACAAGCTCATGCATATTATTATTTATAATGATAATGAATATTCAGGAAATGATTTATTTTATTATAACTTATTTTTCGGAAATTATTCAAAAAAACATGAGTTAAATTATTTTTGAAGTTATAAAAATTATTAATTGCATTAAATAATTATATTTTTTATACATATTTAGAAAAAAATCTTCGAATATGTACACAAAATAATTTGGTTTATGATTATTTTTTAAAACTTACTAATATAATTTAAAAATTTATGCTTTTTTTCGGATTTCAGGTTTTGCTTTTTTTCGACAGAAATATCTGAAATATTAAATTAATTTTAGGTGTTTTAGGGTAAATCATATGAAGATACATCCTCATTTACTCGAAATTTCCTAGC
The DNA here is from genome assembly GCA_022537955.1 of Schmidtea mediterranea. NCBI lineage: Eukaryota > Metazoa > Platyhelminthes > Tricladida > Dugesiidae > Schmidtea > Schmidtea mediterranea. The sequence continues at coordinate 315,677,849 of CM039679.1, read as the reverse complement.
AAAAACCTCAAAATTTAAATTAAAAAATTTTTCCGCCATTTTTCTTTCTAAAATTATCTCAAAAATGTCTTTAAATTAATTTATTATAGGGGTTTTTTCAACTTCGGATGGCTACATGTTAAAAGTTTACATGCATGTTTTATTATGGGTTGTGTTAATGTGCATTATTTTACTTCTCTATCACTTTTTGTGTTTCTATAGTGTAGGGTTTATCTCAGTGACTATTTTACAAGCAATCTCAAAGTGAGTTGGTGAGTTTATATGCTATTAAATTTATTGATTTTTGTTTTATATTATAAGTGATTTATCTCAACTTTGCTTGGTGTATTTGAGTTGTATTTTATTATTTGCGCAACCAGATAGCAAGTACTGTATCAAACAATTCCTGAATCAGCATGTATTACATTCCATTCTCCTCTTACCGGATTATGTTTCTGTACTTTATTCCTCTCATTACCGTTGCTGTCATTGTATCCATTTCTTAATCTCATCCTCTGTCACCAGCAAGTAGTTTAACAAGAATCTCAACTAACGTGCTACATGAAACTTTCCGATCATGAAAGCAATTGTCACTTGGTGAAACTCTGCTGAACGTCATCAACGTGATTATTACGGTTCCAAATCGATTTTCCATATTTCCTGACACATTTCAATCCAATAACTCGAGCACCATTAATAAACTCTGGATGCTTATATTAATTATGTAAAATATTATTAAAATAGCATTTTCAAATTAACATATTAAATGTATAATTTAAAATGTTTTATAAATTAAAAATAATACATTTAGTATGTTAATGTAAATTGAATGTATGAAGAATGAAATCTGTGCTCATCAAAAATATTTTGTGTTTTAATAATATAGTGAAATGATCAGTTTTTGAATTTTCACGAAATAAATTATTTTCAAGAAAGTTGTAATAATGAATGCGATAAATACAAAACCTAATTTTTAAAAAGAAGTAAAATTAAAACTAGTTTTTGTGTTGGGAGAAAATTGTATTAAATAAAATTTAAACATACTGTAAACTTAAACTTTATTTCTCTCTATGAAGGTAAGTTTTAGTAACTTACCAGTAATTTTAATTTGGTTAATTTAATTCAATTTGTTTAAATAATTTTTGGTAAATAAAAATTTTAAATTTGTGTTTATTCTTGGGTTTGAATTATTAAAAAAATTTTATTTGATTTATGAAACAACATATAGATCATGAATTGAATAATTTTCAATAAACGTCAGGTATGTCGATCAAGTGGATGGCATATTTGTTATTCATGAAGACCTCCTTAAGTTTGTACCTGTCACCGATACTCTTAGATCTTCTTTATCTCAGCCGCTAATTCAATCTTTTAGAGAGATAAGTCTTGATCTCAATACTTTGCGAGGTATGGGATTCAACGGGGCTAGTAATAATGAATGGACAATATAATGCAGCGAAAATAAGAGAAATATTCCCAAATATGATTTATGTACATTGTGCAGGCCATTGGTAGCTAATAACATTATAAAAGGCGCATCTCAGTGCAGTTTGGTTATAATACACACATCAAAAATGTAACTGAATTCATGTATTATTAAACCAATATTTTATTATTTTAATAACTTCTTTCGCATTTTAATATCATTTATTACATAAATTATTATATCAAAAAATAGCCTGATTTTGTGTTTTAAATTAATTGTTAATTAATGGAAATATTTTAATTATTTTTATTACATCTTTAGATAAAGAAAGGTTTTATTCCTAATGTATCTATCAATTTATATTTTTGTAATTGCTAGAAGATTTTGGACACATAATATTTATTATCTAAAACAAGCGAGAAACTCTCAGGAGCAAGATACACACATGCATACATAAATCACACCTTTGACATTCAGACATGTATTACATAATCGTCAGTCATACAAATTCAACATACACAGCCACGACATAAACAGCCACAGTTTTTATCTTCTTGACACATTGCTAGAACCCTTGTTTTTAGTTTTCCTGTTTTTGGTTCCTCGTGAATCGTTTGACATGCACTTATCACATTCAGTTCTCGACAGTGCATCTGCATTAGAATTCGTTTCTCCCTTACGGTATTCCATTTCAATATTTAGACCACTTAATTGATTGATCCATGTTTGAAATTGAGGTGTGATTGGTCTCTTGGTTTTCAACAAAAACGTTATTGCCTTATGATCTGTCCTCAATTTAAACCTTTTGCCATATAGATGGTGTTTGAAATATTCGGTAAAATAAATTATGGCTAATAATTCTTTCCGAATGATAGAATACCCTACTTCGTGTTTATTCATTGCGTGCAAACCATATGCAATTACTCTTTCTCTACCATTTTCATCCAACTACGATAATTAATTGTTTTTTTTAAATTTTGACTTTATTGTGGCCACTTTAAATTTTACTATTGTCCTCAGTTGAGAAAATTACATAAAAGTACATAAATCAAATTCAAATAAATTAATTTAGAATTAATTAAAAAAAAATTTAATTTTAAAAATCGATATTTTCAAACGGAAAGAGTAAAACAGTGATTCTCAAACTATTTTGGCCGGAGTTATACAAAATAAATCCAAAACCTTTTCTAGCACAATCTTTATGACATTAAAGTTGTGTGCAATGTAATTTTAATTAATTTTTTGTTGCATAAAAGGAAATACTGTATAAAATTAATTAAACTTAATTAAATAACTTTAATTATTTTAATAAATTCATTATATTCAACCGGAAGTAAACAAAATAACTATAGACGAAAAAAATATAGAATTTAGTAGTTTGCACGAATTTGCATAAACCTTTGCAATTAATTATTTTCTAAACTTCTCGTGGTCCACCAGGAAGGGTTTCAAGGCAGAGTCACTGGTTTCAGATTGAGAGTCACTGAGGTAGAATGAAGTAGAAATGAAACGAGAAAGACGAATTAAATAGTAAAAAATTTATAAAATTATTTTTTCTGAATAGTCTGTCATTTCTTTTTAAGAACAAAATAACCGAATTTGACAGTATTAAATATTTATATTAATTAATTAATCGAAAACGGGGAAAGGTTGTTGATCTTACTCACCGAACCAAAAAAAAAGAAAGTAAATGTAAACTTAGTAAACATTGCACATTCCAGCTGTGAATTTGTTCATAAAAATAAAATTTCTTATTTAGTGTAAATTTAGATTTTAATAAAAAAAAAACGCGAGCAGTTTCAAATTTAAGTTCCAATCTTACCGAAATCTTTGAAAACCAAACATTTATTTTTGGATTGAAAAATAATGAACAAATTCCAAAGCTTAGTAATTTTTTGTTTTAATTGAATCTTAATTCAAGATATTAAATTAATTCAATTGCGTAAAATGTTATTTAATAAAATCCATAGTTTTCATTAATAATGTTTTCGTAAAAAAATATTTATTTAAACAAATAATTAAAAACAAATTGCCAAATTTTATTCTAGTTGTTGGATTATAATTATTTATTTATAATAATTTCTTGTTAATCATTTTGTTAGTTCAGGAATAATAATATTATCATATAAATAAATTTTTATTTAAACGAGTAATTGAATAATTGCAAAATTAATTTAATATTAAATTTCAATTATTTAAACAAATGTAAATATAACTATTTTTTTATTTTATACATATTATACATATTCTGGAGGATTTCCTCGGCATCGTCGGTGATTTTTATCATATTCAAATAAGTCTTTTATGATTGTTGGAACTGAAACAGCTGTCAAAGATTTTCGGATTCGTTTTATTTGATTGGATTTTATCATTTAATAAATATGTCCATGAGCACTTTTGTAATTCTAAATGAACTTTTGTGTGGATTTTCGTTTTTTGTTTCGTTCTTGATCAACTGGAAATCGTATCTTCCTCGTTGGTAAATTTGATTTATTATTCTAAAATCTTTAAATTTTGAAATTTTCACCGAGAGCATATTTAATATCAATATTATATTATTTAAACCAGGCCTGGCCATTCATATGATCTTGTGGATTACTTTGGAAATGCATTATAATTCCGTATGCCTAATAGGTTTTGGGGATGTAAGTTAAAAACAGAATAAATAATTATTCATAAATCAACAATAGAACAGTAATTTAAAAGGAAAAAAACAACACACACACACACACACATATATATATATATATATAGTTATTTATTTATAGCAGGTTTTCATTGCGATTGCATCGCCATAACCTCACAAACAGTTTTGTGAAATTTTGTTTAATCTTGCGGACCGCGGGTTTGGGCAACCCTGACTTAAACATATTCAATTCAATAATAAAAGCACGGATAATTGAAAAACACGGTTCATCCGAACGAAAGTTATTTATTTCTAAAATACGACATATTACACATTTACAAAGCAAAAAATTATTTAAACATGTTTAATACTCATTATTTATTATCAAAATCTGTGATTTTGGTTAGCTTGTGGGAATCATTTAATGATTTTCTAATATCAGCTGGAATTATTCGAAGAGCTATTATATCGTTATATTCGAATTCACATTAGTAGATGTACTCCGACAAAGTCTGAACATAATTCAGGGCAATGCTGTGACTTAATTGATTGATAATTTCTTCTTCCTATCCACTTTCAACTTCATTTTCTCTCTCATCTAGTTGAATGAGATTGGAAATAATATCCGTGTCACTCATTACTTGAAAACCTCCATCACATGAATCATGTTTTAACCACTTCTTTATATTTTCAAAGCCATATAAATTTGCTATTAGCTCACATATTTCATAAAGTATTTCAATTGTCTCTGGCTCAATAGAACCAAAAGAATCACGTTCCACATATGTTAGAATTTTCATCGAGAATAGAGCAAGTGTTATTGGCTTTATTTTGTTCCAAGATTGAATTACACAATGTACGCATCCAGCAGTATCATTTTTTCCGAAATTTAATCAAATCATCATCTTCGTTACAAAGGCTTTTTAAGAAGGTTAGTAATGAGATAACCTCTTGATCCATCAGTTGAATTAGTAACATTAGATGGTAAAAAAATTGCAATCATAAGACCGTCGTCAGTTTTCAATATGCTTTCATTTGGATGAGAAAAAGCATTATCTAACAATAGCACTGCTTCAAACATCTAAATACAAGCACGTGCACTTATAAGCATAAATGCCAGATGCAATATTTTGCGCACCAAGCTACACCTGATTCAATTCATTAAAAACTGGTAAATTGCAAATGAGGTAAAAACTCAAAAACGTAGAGTTTCGATGGATAGTTTTGAAATATCTGAAAAGTTGTAAAAATATTGAATTGATTGAATTTCATGAAAAATCTTACGAAATTATTTCTTAATTTTCTCTACAACTCAAAGTAGAATTATTGGTATTTTTTGTCAAAAATTTTCGGCTTTAATTTAAGAAAAACCTTGTATAAAAAGTTACTAAAAATAGTTTTATGTAGTTTTTAATGAATTGAACATTTCTACATTTCGAAAGTTTGCATGCATTATTTACTATATATTATGTTTTTACGTTAAAAAAAATTTTTCTTCTAATTCCTTCCTTATAATATAAGTTTTTATTCAGTTGAACAAATTACATGCAGACACGGGTAAGTATGTAAGTCCCTATATTATAACTTTATTGATTTTTCATTTTATTATAGGGGTTTTTAATGAACTGAATCAGGTGTAAATCACACCAATCAACAAATAATTATTTTTTCTGAAATAATTTCATGCACGGATAATTCGCAAATCGGATAATCCACACACGGATAATCGGGATTCTACTGTACCAGATTAATTTTATCAAAAATAATTTTACACCTCTTTTATGTTTAAGTGTAAAACATCTCGTAAAAACAAATTCATTTAGCACTTCTTTATGGTCCATGATTTGAAAGGATTTTGTATGATTTTTCACTGAAGACATAGTTAAGAAACCAAAATATATATATTTTTAAAAATATAAAATTTGGTTAACGCTAGATTTGCGGAACCCGTCAATTTGACGGGTTTTCGATTTTATGCTAAGAAATTCTGAACATGCAAATATTATTATTTAGATATTAATTATTGGTTTTTAATTATTTAATGCAGCGAATGTAAATTTCTATTCATTCTCTCTGAAACCCCTTTATTTTATTAGTGTTAGAATTCTCCTGGAACCTGATTTCATTATGGCCTAAAATGTTTAAGTAAAATAATATTTTCAATTAATCAAATAACCTTTAATCAGGTTACCATTTAATCAATTACCTTTTTAAAACAAAAATTATTAAATTATATGTTTACTGTCTAAAATAAACTGTATTTTGAAAAAAATAAAACCAAAATAAAAAAATTTTATTTTAATAAAATATGTTTTCTTTAACCGATGATCGGTTAAAGAGAACTTTTACACTGAAAAATTGGGGAAAATGCCATTTTTGAACCAAAAAGTTCTCTTTAACCGATTTTGTTCTCTATAAGCGAAATCTACTGTAATACTAAATGTTGCATACCTATTTTTACGAAAACCCGTCAATTTGACGGGTTAAATTAAATAGGTATACAATGTCTAGTAATAATAAAAATGAAATAACAATGAATAAGAAACTGCAAGAAAGAAAGCAAATGCCTGCTATTTTCACATAAATAAATGAGCAGATATGTTTGAACTTGCTGTTTACAATTCGAGTAAACCTTATCATATCACAAATAGTCACTTCAACGGTGAACTTTGCCGAGAAAATAAGTTACTTATGGAAGTGAATTTATTTTTATTATTTTATAAAACAACTAGAGCAACGTGACAGATTATTTCAACAGTGTATTGTGTATAAAAAAAAGTTCTTTTTGGAAGCTTAGCAAACATTTATTTTCGTACTTGAATATCTCAATGTTATAAAGTATTTTCAAACCTAAAAAGAACGAACGAAGTCAGAGATAAAAAACCGATAAATTTGTTTTAATTTCTGCAATATGGAACAGATTTATCGAAAGTAGTCAGGTTTGTTACAAGCCTGGTGCGAATCATACAAGTGATCAACAATTGTTCCCAAGCAAAGCGAGGTGCCGTTTTACACAGTGAATGCCAAACAAGCCAGATAAATTTGGAATAAAATTTTAGTTGGCAAGCAAATATCTACTATAGTAAATGGCTTTTCGTATTTAGGGCAAAATCAAAAACAATCATCAGGTATACCTTTGGGCGAATTTATTGTGCTCAAACTTGCTGAACTACATTTGTGTCGTGGCCGAAATATAACTACTGAAAACTTTTTCACAAGTATTTCCCTTGCAAAAAAGTGAAAGCGGTATCCTGTAGATGGCGCCTTCATGTGTTTTATAACATTTTAGATTTGGCAGCCATCAATGTCTGGATATTGTACAAAGAGACCACCACTAGAGTAAACACATCTCGGAAGAATTTTCATTTAAAATTAGCTGAAGCACTATGTAGTGATTATTGCAATGAACAAAATAGCTACAATTTATTGCCTTATGCACAAAATCCAAATGTGCAAGGCAAATTGGATTATGTAGAAAAAATAGAACTGACAACCTCAGTATTAAATGTAACAATTATGTATGCGGAAAGTGTACACTGAATATAGAGATTACATGTAAAAATATATTGAAAATAACAATGAATACAAATCTATAGCTTTTTAATAAATAATTTACAAAAACATTGCATTTTATTATACCCGTCAGAATGACGGATTTCAGTAAAACAATGTATACAGTCAGCGCCAGTAAATTTAGTGTTAAAAGTAATTTTGTTTAAAATGACATTGCTAAAAGATTTCACTTTGTTCGAAACTAGTATTTAAAAATGATTATGACAATTATATCTACACTAAGTTTATCTTTCTCCTAAAACAACTCGAAGTAAATAAAAATAATAGTAAATTATTTTTGTCATATGTTTTTAAAATCATTTTCAAGGTCTTTTAAATTTTTCTACAAAACTTTTTTTAAAAGAAAATTTTCTCATTAAAAAAAATTCTCAGATATGATTTTGTAATCAAATATTCTCAAGGGAAATAAATAGCTGTGAATTAAGTTTCAATATTTTTTATTAATTTTAAAAAAATCAGTTATTAAAACAAAAAATAAATCATTTTAGAAGAAAAGGAAAAAATTAGGTTTGTCTCTATAAACATTTATATTAAAACCAACTGTGAGAATAATTAGTAAAATGTGAGAAATTATGTGAAATACAATTAAATGGCTTCTGTTTATAAAAGGAAGTGCATTAAATAAATTATTCAAATTTAATTATATTTACACATATTTAAGAATATAGAAAGATTTTCAGTAACTTAGAACAAAATTAGAGGTTTAAAACAAATAAATAATTTTTGTTTGAATTTTTGTGTCATAGTGGTAATTAACAGATTATAAATATGCTGATTATTCACTAATAAATAAGCAATAAATAATTAATTTAATTTTTTAAGCTATTTAGCTTCTATAAATTCAAATTTGAAAATGTTTATCTAACAAACATTCAATAGAAAAAATCTTGAATTTGGACTTTCTTGTCATCAATTATTTCATGAAAAATTATAACTTTTTAGGACTTTTTTTGATTTTCACCTCTGATTTCTTTATAAGTGACATAATATTTTCTACAAAATTTGACTGTGAATCAGATTTATTTAAGGTATTCATAGTTAAATTTTGTAGAAATTAGCATAAAATGTAATATCATGTTAAATTAGAAAGATTATTTAACTTAATTAATTAACTAATTTAAAAATTTTATATTGTTGGGGTTCATATAAAATGAAAGAAATAAAATGAAAGAACGGAAAATCGAAAATGAATAAAAATCATATAAAAGTGCAAAAATTAATTAATAATTTATTAAATTTGAAAATTTATATTAATCGATGGAATAAAGTTGAACGCCAAATCTAGAGACGAAATCAAGTATAATAATAAAAATTAGTGAAGGGCATAAGATAAAATTTAAAGCAGAAAAAAACTAATTAACAATAAATAATTACCTAATGGAAAGCCGGAGCCAATAGGAAACCTGAGCAGTGTGGAAAACACGAGACGTGTAGAGAACCGATAAATTACTCCAAGAGCCAGCAGAGCAAATCGAGTATTTGGAGGACAAATTGACGGTGAAACTCAGAAACAAAGTTACAAAGCTAATTAGCTGAAGCAGATTGTATTTTGCGGGGTGATATCCATTACGTCTCTACCCTGGAGTTCTCATTGTTAATTTATTTAATGAAATAAATATTATAGCGACATATTTTATAGCGGAGTTATTTTGTTGGGATTTGAGTATTATTTTGTTATCAGACCCGAGAAACCAAATCGAGTAATAATTCCTACCGAAATCTTATTATCATATGAAATTTGTCTGTGTAAAGAAGTTCAACCGTTCTGACTCCTTGTAGGGTTCCCATTTCATTGTACGCCCGAGAACGAACCTCACAGGTGACGTCACAATTTTTTACTCAATATTCTTCAAATACATTAAATTAAAGTATATATTATATTTAAATGATTATAAATAAAATGCAAAATCACCACTTAGAATATTTTTTAACATTTTAATTAATATTAAATCTTATGAGATTATAATCATAATAATCTCATGAGAAAAATATTAATTATAAAGTGTCGACAAAGTTTCCTTGACTTCACCGATGCAAATTTATCAAGGATGTCATCGCAATTAATCTTCTCAGATTTTCACTTTCAGTGCTGAAAAGGTAAGTTGCCTTTATTCGCTTTTGCGAACAGGAGCCTTTTTTTAAAAGGAACTACGATGCACAAAACACGTAAAGAATATTTCATTATCGGCTAAACTCATAAAAAAGTACTGTTAGTTTATTGTCAATCTTATTATTATTATTGTTGTAAATGAAGCATGCCAAATTCGCAGCTCTCAACAAAGTTTTTTGCGGATCAGAAACGAAATGTATTGATTATTAAAATATTGAGTAAAAACTAAAATTCAAAAGAAATGTTCAATATAATTGAAGAAGGAAATGTTTTCTATGTACATATGCTAACCCATATATATATATATATATATATATATATATATATATATATATATATATATATATATATATATATATATGTCTAAAATATTTGTAAAATCTTTAACATTTATTCATAAAAACAACAAAAACCAAAGATTGATCACTTCATGAGAAAATTCACAAGCCGCTGTATACATGCATATAATTTCTATTAATTTGGAATTGCATTTTTATTACATTTATAGAATTATAGATAGGTAGAATGTAAAATAGTACCTTGTTTGGTTGGTTATTGACAAAACTTACACTCTTTTAACTATATTAATATAATTTATTTTAATCATAATGATTTTACAGTTAGTAATTTTTTGTGCAGCCTTTCACAAGTCTAAAAATGTTTATGCGGTCTATAGATTATACAAAAATGTCGCTCTAAAAGTATATTTTTAGTCTGGTATTAAGTTTTACATAAATATTTGTTCGTTACATTTTGATATAAAAAACTTTTACTTCTAAATTATAAATGTAGACAAAAAAAACAAAAGATTATGTTTATATTAAATTATATCTTAAATTATATATTAATAAAAAAAGGTCTTGGAAAATGATAATTTCAAATTCGTTGAAGAATCGCTTTCACGTGTAGAATTTGGTGGTTCTAAAACTGCTGCTGAATTCGTTGGCATTGAAACCTCTGAAAATGAGACCTCAAGTATTATTCAACGTAATTCTGCTATCAGTAAATTTTAAAAAGAAATTCCACCAGTATTAACAACATATAATCTTTTAGAGTAAAATTGTTTGAAATATATGTTCTAAAACCTTGAAACAGCACATCTTGAAAACCAGTTAAGTTTGTTTTAATTGATTACCAAACATCGTGAAGTAGAACTGTGAAGTACAACCATTTTAACTTTATACTTTTTCGAAAATCAAAATTTATATTTAAATTAATAAATTTAACAGATGGTTATGAAATTAAATTAAAATTAAAAAAGGGATAAATTTTCTATTGAACAAAAAAATGAAATATAGTTTTAAAAAATAAATTCAAAGATTGACAACCTTTAATAAACCTATTATTACTGCCTTTATTGAGAAAGTGAAACAACTAATTTCTTTGTAATTTTGTTTTATCTCGATGAAAATATTAAAATTATCTCTGTGAAGATATCAAATTTACTGAAGTGTTCAAAGATAAAAAATAATAATGAAACAGTGAAAAATTTATATTATTATTATTATAATTATAGTTATTATTATTATTATTATTATTATTATTATTATTATTATTATTGTTATTATTATTATAATTATTATTATTATTATTATTATTATTATTATTGTTGTTGTTATTATTATTATAATTATTATTATTATTATTATTATTGTTGTTATTATAATAATAATAATTATTTTTATTATATTTATTTTTCACAAAGATGGGAAACTATTGTGTAATTTAATAATTTAGACGATATATTAATGGTTTAATATTTGCTTAACGCTATGAGATGATGTGAAAGCTATTATGGCAATTCCAAATCATAATAATGAAATTTATTATGTCACCTACAAAGTAAAGTCATTTTATCAACTGTCATATAATGAGAATACAAAATTATTTTATTATATATAAGATGACAGAATAAAAACACTGGATCCGGAAAAACTTCATCATACTTTATTTAGTATAAAATATGAAGAAAATCATATTATTATTATTATTATTATTATTATTATTATTATTATCATTATCATTATTGTTGGGAATTTATTACAAGTCGGTACTAGTTTCTGACTTATTGGTGTCCTTATTCAAATAAATCAAACAACGCACGCATTAAAGTTTATTCAAAATCACCACAATCGTTTACAACACATTAAATCTACACACTTTATATCTTTTAAACTTTTGCGCTGAGATAAGTCTCCTTCTTGTACGCTTAGTATTCATTTTCTAATAGTGGATGGAACCTTTAAAATTTCCGAAATATCTCTTCTATCAACTGACAATTTAAAAAACTTATCTTCTCTTTTTATATCATTTTCTATTTAAATCTGCTGTTCATTTTTTTGTTTATAAGTAGATAGTTATGTCACCGCTAGACCATGTCATCGCTGGATCACATACCCCCAGGGGAAAATTTTTTTTCTAAGTCTAAAAGTACAAATTTTTTCCTGAGACAAAGACAACGAATCATTCAAGGTCATTGAAACAAAGACCATGACTCATCCAAAAAGTTTCAAATGTCATTTAAACAAAGACCATGACTCATTCAAAGGCATTCGGTGACTCATAATAATTTTTCAAGGTCGTTTAAATTTTTCAAAGTCATTGGATGACTCATCATATTTTTCAATGTCATTGGGTGACTCATAAAATTTTCCAAAGTCATTTAAACAAAGACCATGACTCATCAAAATTTTCTCAAGGTCATTGGATGACTCATCATGGTTCTGAATGTCATTCGAATTTCTCAAGGTCACTCAAACCTTTCAAGGTCACTCGATGAGTCATAATATCTTTGAAGGCCATTCAAAATTTTTCAAGGTCATAGTATTTTTAAACATTTTAAAATTTAAATTTACTACTTATAAAGATAAGTTGTATTTTAATATTTTTTTAATTTTTATTCTATTATTATTTTTATTATTATAATTGTTACTATTATTACAAGTTATTATTATTATTATATAATAAAAACAAATTTATTAACAACAAAAACTTTTATTAAAAAGAAATAATTCGACTATAATAATATTGTCGAAGAGCTTTATTCAAAGCCCATTCCACATGCTTTCGATATCGGGCAGCGCAGCAATGACATCCATTTTATACTTTTATGCTAATTTAAACCAATGAGATGTTAAACACACACTAACTTTTAGTTATTAACAATAAATATTAATTTATATAGATTTGAAAATGATTAAAGTAATTTTAATATCAATATTAGTTTTTAGTGTTTTTAAAATGGCTAACTCAATTGTTGTAACCGTTCAAGGTAAAAATTCAACAAGATGCGTATGTCCTGAATAATGGAAAAATAGGGAGAACGACTTCAACCACCCTAAATCAGGGTACCCTGAATCTAAGTCCCAAAATTAGAAACTGACAAAATTTAACGCATGCGCAATTCGCAAGAAAACCTTTTTGGAAATTTCCACTTGTAAATTTCCAGAAATGGAAACTGACAACTTGAGAAAAACTTAATTGGAAATGCGGAAGTCGTTCTTCCTATTTTTCCACTACTTGAATAATTGATAAATATTGAAATTTTCAAATATTCACTTTTAAATTTTTCACTTTCAAACATTCGCACATTGAGGATTTCCCAGTTGAAAAATATTTATTCACAAATTCACAAATTTCTAATTTTTTAATTTTAAAAATATGGTAATTCGAGAAAAATATTTTTTTAATTCTTGTAATAAATATCTTTCAAAAGCTCACAAATCAAAACATGACAAAACTAAAATACACTAAAAATGTCTCACACTTCACACCTTCACACTTCTGGGGGGAGATTTACAACAATAAAGTTCTAAACTTCCAGAATTTCCATGGACAAAATATTTAGGAGAACATCATCTTCCAAAATACAATTATTTGGTTTGACGGGGCTCAAGTGTGTTTTAAAAAAGAACATGCTAGTGTTTGCTAAATTCATTATAAAAATAATTAAATTAAAAATGAATTTAAAAATTTTTAATAAATGTAATATTGAAAAATCAAATGAATCTTTTAAAATTATTAAAGGAAAAGGAAAATCCTATTTTCTTGGTATGTGTAAAGAATGTGAAAATATAGAAAATAAAATAAGAGAACAAAAATATAAAGAGAAATGTTTATTAATTAATTAATCGAAAACGGGGAAAGGTTGTTGATCTTACTCACCGAACCAAAAAAAAAGAAAGTAAATGTAAACTTAGTAAACATTGCACATTCCAGCTGTGAATTTGTTCATAAAAATAAAATTTCTTATTTAGTGTAAATTTAGATTTTAATAAAAAAAAAACGCGAGCAGTTTCAAATTTAAGTTCCAATCTTACCGAAATCTTTGAAAACCAAACATTTATTTTTGGATTGAAAAATAATGAACAAATTCCAAAGCTTAGTAATTTTTTGTTTTAATTGAATCTTAATTCAAGATATTAAATTAATTCAATTGCGTAAAATGTTATTTAATAAAATCCATAGTTTTCATTAATAATGTTTTCGTAAAAAAATATTTATTTAAACAAATAATTAAAAACAAATTGCCAAATTTTATTCTAGTTGTTGGATTATAATTATTTATTTATAATAATTTCTTGTTAATCATTTTGTTAGTTCAGGAATAATAATATTATCATATAAATAAATTTTTATTTAAACGAGTAATTGAATAATTTCAAAATTAATTTAATATTAAAATTCAATTATTTAAACAAATGTAAATATAACTATTTTTTTATTTTATACATATTATACATATTCTGGAGGATTTCCTCGGCATCGTCGGTGATTTTTTTATGATTGTTGGAACTGAAACAGCTGTCAAAGATTTTCGGATCCGTTTTATTTGATTGGATTTTATCATTTAATAAATATGTCCATGAGCACTTTTGTAATTCTAAATGAACTTTTGTGTGAATTTTCGTTTTTTGTTTCGTTCTTGATCAACTGGAAATCGTATTTTCCTCGTTGGTAAATTTGATTTATTGTTCTAAAATCTTTAAATTTTGAAATTTTCACCGAGAGCATATATTATATCAATATTATATTATTTAAACCAGGCCTGGCCATTCATATGATCTTGTGGATTACTTTGGAAATGCATTATAATTCCGTATGCCTAATAGGTTTTGGGGATGTAAATTAAAAACAGAATAAATAATAATTCATAAATCAACAATAGAACAGTAATTTAAAAGGAAAAAAACAACACACACACACACACATATATATTATATATATATATATATATATATATATATAGCAGGTTTTCGTTGCGATTGCATCGCCATAACCTCACAAACAGTTTTGTGAAATTTTGTTTAATCTTGCGGACCGCGGGTTTGGGCAACCCTGACTTAAACATATTCAATTCAATAATAAAAGCACGGGTAATTGAAAAACACGGTTCATCCGAACGAAAGTTATTTATTTCTAAAATACGACATATTACACATTTACAAAGCAAAAAATTATTTAAACATGTTTAATACTCATTATTTATTATCAAAATCTGTGATTTTGGTTAGCTTGTGGGAATCATTTAATGATTTTCTAATATCAGCTGGAATTTTTCGAAGAGCGTTTATATCGTTATATTCGAATTCACATTAGTAGATGTACTCCGACAAAGTCTGAACATAATTCAGGGCAATGCTGTGACTTAATTGATTGATAATTTCTTCTTCCTATCCACTTTCAACTTCATTTTCTCTCTCATCTAGTTGAATGAGATTGGAAATAATATCCTTGTCACTCATTACTTGAAAACCTCCATCACATGAATCATGTTTAAACCACTTCTTTATATTTTCAAAGCCATATAAATTTGCCATTAGCTCACATATTTCATAAAGTATTTCAATTGTCTCTGGCTCAATAGAACCAAAAGAATCACGTTCCACATATGTTAGAATTTTCATCGAGAATAGAGCAAGTGTTATTGGCTTTATTTTGTTCCAAGATTGAATTACACAATGTATGCATCCAGCAGTATCATTTTTTCCGAAATTTAATCAAATCATCATCTTCGTTGAATGAAAACTTTTTCACAAGTATTTCCCTTGAAAAAAAGTGAAAGCGGTATCCTGCAGATGGCGCCTTCATGTGTTTTATAACATTTTAGATTTGGCAGCCATCAATGTCTGGATATTGTACAAAGAGACCACCACTAGAGTAAACACATCTCGGAAGAATTTTCATTTAAAATTAGCTAAAGCACTGTGTAGTGATTATCGCAATGAACAAAATAGCTACAATTTATTGCCTTATGCACAAAATCCAAATGTGCAAGGCAAATTGGATTATGTAGAAAAAATAGAACTGACAACCTCAGTATTAAATGTAACAATTATGCATGCGGAAAGTGTACACTGAATATAGAGATTACATGTAAAAATGTATTGAAAATAACAATGAATACAAATCTATAGCTTTTTAATAAATAATTTACAAAAAACTTGCATTTTATTATACCCGTCAGAATGACGGATTTCAGTAAAACAATGTATACAGTCAGCGCCAGTAAATTTAGTGTTAAAAGTAATTTTGTTTAAAATGACATTGCTAAAAGATTTCACTTTGTTCGAAACTAGTATTTAAAAATGATTATGACAATTATATCTACACTAAGTTTATCTTTCTCCTAAAACAACTCGAAGTAAATAAAAATAATAGTAAATTATTTTTGTCATATGTTTTTAAAATCATTTTCAAGGTGTTTTAAATTTTTCTACAAAACTTTTTTTAAAAGAAAATTTTCTCATTAAAAAAAATTCTCAGATATGATTTTGTAATCAAATATTCTCAAGGGAAATAAATAGCTGTGAATTAAGTTTCAATATTTTTTATTAATTTTAAAAAAATCAGTTATTAAAACAAAAATAAATCATTTTAGAAGAAAAGGAAAAAATTAGGTTTGTCTATAAACATTTATATTAAAACCAACTGTGAGAATAATTAGTAAAATGTGAGAAATTATGTGAAATACAATTAAATGGCTTCTGTTTATAAAAGGAAGTGCATTAAATAAATTATTCAAATTTAATTATATTTACACATATTTAAGAATATAGAAAGATTTTCAGTAACTTAGAACAAAATTAGAGGTTTAAAACAAATAAATAATTTTTGTTTGAATTTTTGTGTCATAGTGGTAATTAACAGATTATAAATATGCTGATTATTCACTAATAAATAAGCAATAAATAATTAATTTAATTTTTTAAGCTATTTAGCTTCTATAAATTCAAATTTGAAAATGTTTATCTAACAAACATTTAATAGAAAAAATCTTGAATTTGGACTTTCTTGTCATCAATTATTTCAAGAAAAATTAGAACTTTTTAGGACTTTTTTTGATTTTCACCTCTGATTTCTTTATAAGTGACATAATATTTTCTACAAAATTTGACTATGAATCTGATTTATTTAAGGTATTCATAGTTAAATTTTGTAGAAATTAGCATAAAATGTAATATCATGTTAAATTAGAAAGATTATTTAACTTAATTAATTAACTAATTTAAAAATTTTATATTGTTGGGGTTCATATAAAATGAAAGAAATAAAATGAAAGAACGGAAAATCGAAAATGAATAAAAATCATCTAAAAGTGCAAACATTAATTAATAATTTATTAAATTTGAAAATTTATATTAATCGATGGAATAAAGTTGAACGCCAAATCTAGAGACAAAATCAAGTATAATAATAAAAATTAGTGAAGGGCCTAAGATAAAATTTAAAGCAGAAAAAAAACTAATTAACAATAAATAATTACCTAATGGAAAACCCGAGCCAATAGGAAACCTGAGCAGTGTGGAAAACACGAGACGTGTAGAGAAACGATAAATTACTCCAAGAGCCAGCAGAGCAAATCGAGTATTTGGAGAACAAATTGACGATGAAACTCAGAAACAAAGTTACAAAGCTAATTAGCTGAAGCAGATTGTATTTTGCGGGGTGATATCCATTACGTCTCTACCCTGGAGTTCTCATTGTTAATTTATTTAATGAAATAAATATTATAGCGACATATTTTATAGCGGAGTTATTTTGTTGGGATTTGAGTATTATTTTGTTATCAGACCCGAGAAACCAAATCGAGTAATAATTCCTACCGAAATCTTATTATCATATGAAATTTGTCTGTGTAAAGAAGTTCAACCGTTCTGACTCCTTGTAGGGTTCCCATTTCATTGTACGCCCGAGAACGAACCTCACAGGCGACGTCACAATTTTTTACTCAATATTCTTCAAATACATTAAATTAAAGTATATATTATATTTAAATGATTATAAATAAAATGCAAAATCACCACTTAGAATATTTTTTAACATTTTAATTAATATTAAATCTTATGAGATTATAATCATAATAATCTCATGAAAAAATATTAATTATAAAGTGTCGACAAAGTCTCCTTGACTTCACCGATGCAAATTTATCAAGGATGTCATCGCAATTAATCTTCTCAGATTTTCACTTTCAGTGCTGAAAAGGTAAGTTGCCTTTATTCGCTTTTGCGAACAGGAGCCTTTTTTTAAAAGGAACTTCGATGCACAAAACACGTAAAGAATATTTCATTATCGGCTAAACTCATAAAAAAGTACTGTTAGTTTATTGCCAATCTTATTATTATTATTGTTGTAAATGAAGCGTGCCAAATTCGCAGCCCTCAACAAAGTTTTTTGCGGATCAGAAACGAAATGTATTCATTATTAAAATATTGAGTAAAAACTAAAATTCAAAAGAAATGTTCAATATAATTGAAGAAGGAAAAGTTTTCTATGTACATATGCTAACCCATATATATATATATATATATATATATATATATATATATATATATATATATATATATATATATATGTCTAAAATATTTGTAAAATCTTTAACATTTATTCATAAAAACAACAAAAACCAAAGATTGATCACTTCATGAGAAAATGCACAAGCCGCTGTATACATGCATATAATTTCTATTAATTTGGAATTGCATTTTTATTACATTTATAGAATTATAGATAGGTAGAATGTAAAATAGTACCTTGTTTGGTTGGTTATTGACAAAACTTACACTCTTTTAACTATATTAATATAATTTATTTTAATCATAATGATTTTACAGTTAGTAATTTTGCCTTTCACAAGTCTAAAAATGTTTATGCGGTCTATAGATTATACAAAAATGTCGCTCTAAAAGTATATTTTTAGTCTGGTATTAAGTTTTACATAAATATTTGTTCGTTAAATTTTGATATAAAAAACTTTTACTTCTAAATTATAAATGTAGACAAAAAAAACAAAAGATTATGTTTATATTAAATTATATCTTAAATTATATATTAATAAAAAAAAGTCTTGGAAAATGATAATTTCAAATTCGTTGAAGAATCGCTTTCACGTGTAGAATTTGGTGGTTCTAAAACTGCTGCTGAATTCGTTGGCATTGAAACCTCTGAAAATGAGACCTCAAGTATTATTCAACGTAATTCTGCTATCAGTAAATTTTAAAAAGAAATTCCACCAGTATTAACAACATATAATCTTTTAGAGTAAAATTGTTTGAAATATATGTTCTAAAACCTTGAAACAGCACATCTTGAAAACCAGTTAAGTTTGTTTTAATTGATTACCAAACATCGTGAAGTAGAACTGTGAAGTACAACCATTTTAACTTTATACTTTTTCGAAAATCAAAATTTATATTTAAATTAATAAATTTAACAGATGGTTATGAAATTAAATTAAAATTAAAAAAGGGATAAATTTTCTATTGAACAAAAAAATGAAATATAGTTTTAAAAAATAAATTCAAAGATTGACAACCTTTAATAAACCTATTATTACTGCCTTTATTGAGAAAGTGAAACAACTAATTTCTTTGTAATTTTGTTTTATCTCGATGAAAATATTAAAATTATCTCTGTGAAGATATCAAATTTACTGAAGTGTTCAAAGATAAAAAATAATAATGAAACAGTGAAAAATTTATATTATTATTATTATAATTATAGTTATTATTATTATTATTATTATTATTATTATTATTATTATTATTATTGTTATTATTATTATAATTATTATTATTATTATTATTATTATTATTATTATTGTTGTTGTTATTATTATTATAATTATTATTATTATTATTATTATTGTTGTTATTATAATAATAATAATTATTTTTATTATATTTATTTTTCACAAAGATGGGAAACTATTGTGTAATTTAATAATTTAGACGATATATTAATGGTTTAATATTTGCTTAACGCTATGAGATGATGTGAAAGCTATTATGGCAATTCCAAATCATAATAATGAAATTTATTATGTCACCTACAAAGTAAAGTCATTTTATCAACTGTCATATAATGAGAATACAAAATTATTTTATTATATATAAGATGACAGAATAAAAACACTGGATCCGGAAAAACTTCATCATACTTTATTTAGTATAAAATATGAAGAAAATCATATTATTATTATTATTATTATTATTATTATTATTATTATCATTATCATTATTGTTGGGAATTTATTACAAGTCGGTACTAGTTTCTGACTTATTGGTGTCCTTATTCAAATAAATCAAACAACGCACGCATTAAAGTTTATTCAAAATCACCACAATCGTTTACAACACATTAAATCTACACACTTTATATCTTTTAAACTTTTGCGCTGAGATAAGTCTCCTTCTTGTACGCTTAGTATTCATTTTCTAATAGTGGATGGAACCTTTAAAATTTCCGAAATATCTCTTCTATCAACTGACAATTTAAAAAACTTATCTTCTCTTTTTATATCATTTTCTATTTAAATCTGCTGTTCATTTTTTTGTTTATAAGTAGATAGTTATGTCACCGCTAGACCATGTCATCGCTGGATCACATACCCCCAGGGGAAAATTTTTTTTCTAAGTCTAAAAGTACAAATTTTTTCCTGAGACAAAGACAACGAATCATTCAAGGTCATTGAAACAAAGACCATGACTCATCCAAAAAGTTTCAAATGTCATTTAAACAAAGACCATGACTCATTCAAAGGCATTCGGTGACTCATAATAATTTTTCAAGGTCGTTTAAATTTTTCAAAGTCATTGGATGACTCATCATATTTTTCAATGTCATTGGGTGACTCATAAAATTTTCCAAAGTCATTTAAACAAAGACCATGACTCATCAAAATTTTCTCAAGGTCATTGGATGACTCATCATGGTTCTGAATGTCATTCGAATTTCTCAAGGTCACTCAAACCTTTCAAGGTCACTCGATGAGTCATAATATCTTTGAAGGCCATTCAAAATTTTTCAAGGTCATAGTATTTTTAAACATTTTAAAATTTAAATTTACTACTTATAAAGATAAGTTGTATTTTAATATTTTTTTAATTTTTATTCTATTATTATTTTTATTATTATAATTGTTACTATTATTACAAGTTATTATTATTATTATATAATAAAAACAAATTTATTAACAACAAAAACTTTTATTAAAAAGAAATAATTCGACTATAATAATATTGTCGAAGAGCTTTATTCAAAGCCCATTCCACATGCTTTCGATATCGGGCAGCGCAGCAATGACATCCATTTTATACTTTTATGCTAATTTAAACCAATGAGATGTTAAACACACACTAACTTTTAGTTATTAACAATAAATATTAATTTATATAGATTTGAAAATGATTAAAGTAATTTTAATATCAATATTAGTTTTTAGTGTTTTTAAAATGGCTAACTCAATTGTTGTAACCGTTCAAGGTAAAAATTCAACAAGATGCGTATGTCCTGAATAATGGAAAAATAGGGAGAACGACTTCAACCACCCTAAATCAGGGTACCCTGAATCTAAGTCCCAAAATTAGAAACTGACAAAATTTAACGCATGCGCAATTCGCAAGAAAACCTTTTTGGAAATTTCCACTTGTAAATTTCCAGAAATGGAAACTGACAACTTGAGAAAAACTTAATTGGAAATGCGGAAGTCGTTCTTCCTATTTTTCCACTACTTGAATAATTGATAAATATTGAAATTTTCAAATATTCACTTTTAAATTTTTCACTTTCAAACATTCGCACATTGAGGATTTCCCAGTTGAAAAATATTTATTCACAAATTCACAAATTTCTAATTTTTTAATTTTAAAAATATGGTAATTCGAGAAAAATATTTTTTTAATTCTTGTAATAAATATCTTTCAAAAGCTCACAAATCAAAACATGACAAAACTAAAATACACTAAAAATGTCTCACACTTCACACCTTCACACTTCTGGGGGAGATTTACAACAATAAAGTTCTAAACTTCCAGAATTTCCATGGACAAAATATTTAGGAGAACATCATCTTCCAAAATACAATTATTTGGTTTGACGGGGCTCAAGTGTGTTTTAAAAAAGAACATGCTAGTGTTTGCTAAATTCATTATAAAATAATTAAATTAAAAATGAATTTAAAAATTTTTAATAAATGTAATATTGAAAAATCAAATGAATCTTTTAAAATTATTAAAGGAAAAGGAAAATCCTATTTTCTTGGTATGTGTAAAGAATGTGAAAATATAGAAAATAAAATAAGAGAACAAAAATATAAAGAGAAATGTTTAATAGGAATAAGAAATTTGAAAACTATTTTACCAATAAAAGTATGTACAAAGAGTAATATTAAAAAACCTATAAGTGAATTTAGGAGTAGATTAAAGAGGGATTATTATGTTTATAATTCAGAGTGTAAAGAATATGAACGAAAATATGCACAAAATAATAAGGAAAAAATTAATGAGTGGGCTAAAAAACGATATAATGAAAATCCTAAACTTAAATTAACTCATCATTTATATGGGGGTATTAGAAGAGTATTAAAACAAAACAAAGAAAGGCAAACGTTAATGAATTATTTAGGATGAATGATTTTTATTAATGGATTGAATTTTAAATAACGTATCGTCAAGAAGATATTACTTCTCGGCAAAAAGCAGACATTGATTTCATTCAAGATTTAAATGATATTCAAAATCCAACATTTTCTGAAAGATTTTCAAGAGCAATAGGAAAAACAGCAATGAAAACAAAGATAATGTTAGGTGAAGAAATACCAACAATAAAAATACTACTCTAGCGAATGAGTTACACAAGCGAGAAGCTTTTGCAACAAAGTTACATAAAGAATATAGAAAACCTAAAAAATATTTAAAAATAAAAGTTTTCAATAAAAATGATATTTAGTCAGCAGATTTAACTGAAACCGTAAATTCTAAAAATAATAAAAATTATAGATATATTCTAACAGTTATTGATTTGTATACTCGGTATGTTTGGGTTTTACCATTAAAAAATAAAACAGCAAATTCAATTAAAGAAGGATTCGAGTTTTTATTTGAAGAAACTCCTGATAGAATTCCAAAAAAATTATATGTTGATAATGGTAAAGAGTTTTTAATAAAATATTTGAAGAATTTAGACAAGAAAATAATATTGAAATTTATTCCACCTTTGATTCACCTGATGATAGATCAAATTATGGTTCACATAATCCTATAATTGAAAGATTTAATAGAACATTGAAAAATTGGATGTATAAAAAATTTACAGAACAAGGAAATAGAAATTGGATAAATGTATTACTAGAATATTAATAAATATAATAATAAAATTCATAGAACAATAGAAGTTTCACCAAGAGAAGCAAGCGAGAATCCTGATATAATAAGAGAAATTACCCATGAAAATAATAATATGAATAGTAATTTACAAGAAAAACAAAAATTTAATATTGGTGATAAAGTTAGAATATTCAAATGGAAAAATAAATTTGAAAAAGGTTCAACACATAAATGATCTAAAGAAATTTTTGTCATTTCAAAAATTAATAATACAAAACCAATAACTTATGGAATTAAAGATTTAACTGGTAAAGAAATTCTAGGTAAACTCTATCAAAATGAACTCCAAAAAACTATTTTTTAATTATTTCTAATAAAAATGGTTGATGAAATTATTGATATTTTAGAAAAGAAAATAAGAAGTAGAAACAAATAAACCCTCAAGTGTTGAATATTATGGTAAAAAATCATACATTGGTAAAAAGAAAATAGCAGAAATTAAACAAGATGAACATTCAGGTGGTATTTTACATTTAGCAGCTTTATTACCTTTAATTTTTGGTGGAATAACAGCAGCAGCTGGAGGAATAACAACTGCTGTTAAAAATTATAAAGAATCAAAGAAATTCGATGCAGAGATTGAGAAGATTAAATCTGAATTAACAAAACCAACAACAGATACAAAAATAGCAAGTGGAATTTATTTAGATCCATATCAAGGTCATGGAATTTGTGATTTTATAAAATCTATTAATAAAAAGAGTCCTTCTAAAAATAAAAAATTAAAACAAGTTTTGAAAAAATTAAATAAAGGAAATATTCAAATAGAGGTTGATGGTGATGAAATTTTTCTTTCTCCTTATAAAAAATAAATAATTTTTCATTATTAAAAATTTTACTATTAAAACTATCTTCTTCAAGTGGAACTTCGTTTACACAGACTTGGAATAAAAATATTATGAAATTCAATCACAATCCTATTTTACCAAATTCTTTTAGAATGTTGATAACTGGAAGTTCTGGTTCTGGGAAAACAGTTTTGTTGTTAAAAATGATTCTAACTCCTAATTTTATAGACTATGATAATTTAATAATTTTTTCCAAAACAATTGATCAAACTGAAATGCAAATAATTTTTCATGGGTTAAATTCTGGTTTAAAAAAACAAAATATTGTGGTATTATTTCAAAATCAAGTTAAAATTCCTGATGATACATCCATTAGAGATTTGTGTGTAGAATTATGTGAAGAAACAAAATGTGGGGAATTAACAGCTGGGGAATTAAAAACTATTAATAAAATAAATGTTACGATGAGTAATAAATATCATGAATAATAAATCCATGTGAAAAATTCACTAATTAATTTTTCATTTGAATCATCTTGTTTTGGATTTATTGATTTTTGCCATGGTGATAATTATTCATATTTTATTATTCTCTTGTGTGGTGCAAATGGAAAATGTTTTGTTTTGTCATGAATTTCTTTTGGATATTTTAAATCTACTTCTATAAAATATACAATGTTTGAATCTTTTGGAGTTGATAATATTTTATTTATTAATTGATCAGTTGGAGTTAACCATTTGAAAGTTTTAAATGGTAAATATTGAGTCATTATTCCTGAATATAATGCAGTTGCATCAAACTATTACTTGAGTTGGATTGTTCATTTTCTCAAGTACATCTTGAACTTCATCACCTTCAAGTTTTATATACGGTTTTTTTACAATCTGGATCATGAAGATTAAAAAATTGTTGAATATTATTAGTGGTTATTTTTCTACATCCCATGTTTGAAGAAATACCACCTCGAATGTTTTTCTTTATTAACTGAAACATGTCCATATATGTTAATAGTTCTAATTTTTCTTTTGTTTGGTGCAATAAAATACTCCAAGCCATTGAAGAAAGAGAAACAAAACTAAAAGGTTCTAAAGTTGAAATTTCTAGAAAATTTTCAAAGCAATCTAATAAAATGTAAACATCTAATTTGAGATATAAATCTGTATAATCTCCCAAATTTTTACATATAAATATTTCAAACATTGTTTGTGGTCGATTATATTCTTGTTCTGATTTATCTGAGTTATTTAAAATTGAATGGAATTTTTCAATTTCGGGAAGATTTGTTTCCTTTATATTTTTCAAATGAATCCACATAATCATATGAATAAATTCCTTTTTGTCGACATGTTAAATAATATTCTGGATCTATTTTACTTTCAATTTAAAATTTATTTGTTATTTTAAAATCATCAGTAGCTAAAGATTTTCCAAATTGCTCTAAATTTGGCCAAAAAATCTTAGTGAATCTATAAATTTAAAACAACCATAATTTAAACATATATAACTTTCATCTGTCTTGCCAATTATTTCAAATTTATTTTTTGCTTTTTCAGCTAATGATTTTATAAACATGTAGATATCATAACCACTAAGATTATGAAATACAATTCGATTGCATGATTTATGAGCTGCACCACAATAATTATCATACTCGACAAAATGATCATGATCTCTAATTTTAATATCTGAATCTTCATTTGTTTCAGATCTCCGGTCGAACGATAAATCATTTGTTTCATTTTCAGAATTTGAATCTTCATCCATAAATATTTCATTACACAACCAACATTTATCAGCTTGTTAAAATTCCAATTCTTGTTCTTCAGACATGTCTAGTGGAAAATTTGTATTTTTAAAAATTTGATGAAATTCATGTTCATGATTATTAATTATATATCGGAAATCATTCAAAACATCTTCACTTCGAAATGAATATTCTCTCGATTCGATTATTTTAGGATAATTACTTTTTAAATAAAGTCTATAAGCTGATGGAATTTTATGTTCTAAATTTATTGTGTGTGAAAAATTTATCATGAAATTTTTTTTCCTATCAATTTCAGTTTCGAATTCATTAAAAACATAATTATAATTTTCTTGTTGTAATTTTTTTTCTATTTGTTCAACAACATTCATTGAATCATTTATTGATTCAAAATCTCCATAAATTATAGCTAATGGCTTTAATAATTTTGACCATTGATAAAAGAATAATTTATTATTTTTAACATTTGGCATTTTAATCTTTGCTGGTTTATTTTCAATGCAAAGTCTTGAATGTTTAACTTTCATTATTTTGGTTGTTGTAAGATTGAAACATCTTTCACAAACATGAAAATCTTTATTATGAGAATTTAAAAACTGAGTTTTTAAATCCCTTGAAAATTTTTAATCCTTTTTTAATAGTTTACCTTTGATTATTAATAGATTAATAGTTTCAGGATTGGTTTATTCAGAAATGTATAATGGAAAAATATGTCTAGATTCTGGATTTGGTTGATGGTAAATATTTATTTTCAAGCTGTTTAATTTTTCAAATTTATCAACATGTCGATCTAGAAAATAATTTGTAATTTCTAAACATTCACCTTTTACATCACTAACATCCCAAATGTAATCATCTTCATATTTTCTATATTTTGAAACTTGTTGAGCATGAGTTTTTTGAGGATGTAAAGCTGAAAGAACTGCTCATTGGAAACAATTATTATCGGCATTTTCAACATTTATAATATATTTACTTTTCATAATCTCAGAAGTTTGGATATAAACTCTTGGTTGGAATGGAATTGTTTTCCAAAAATGAATTTGAATAAAATCAAATGAAAATAAAGTCATGTCACTTCCAGAAATATAATTTGATTTTGTTACAATTTCTTTTTCTAAACTTTTCTAAATTTTATTTATTGTATCATCTCGAGGTTTGGTGAATAAATGGAAAAATGGTGACATTGCTGCAATTGTTAAAGTATTGTCACGAATTTGAAGTCTATTATATGAAATGTACAAATCAACACGAAATTTTGCATGTTTAAATTTTTTCATTGCAATATTTATTTCTTGAAGAATTTTATCCTTGTTGAATAAAATGTATTCTTTAGCTCCACATTCTGAATCTCGGGGTGTTCCAATTTTTACAGTTGAACGAACTGCAGAAATTTCATGTTGTTGAATTTCTGGCTCTAATAATTCTTGTTGTTTCTTTTCCAATTCTTCAAATTCTTTATTATTAACTAAAAATCTTATTCTTTCTTTTCTCGCAACACCTTCATGCTTTGTAATGAGCTTTATAACCAGAATTTAAAAATCTACTACCACATTTTTTACACTCTTTTTTTTAACCAATTTACTTTTATTAAATGTAATCGACTCTTGTAATATTCCAAAGCTTGAATATTTTGAAACACTTTATTACATTCATAACATTTATTTTCTTGAGCAATTCGAATAATTTCACTTGAAGAAGAATCCATATCAGAAGAAATATTTGACATTTTTTCAGAGTACTCTTAATTTTTAAAAAATTTTTATATAATTAAAAAAATTATAAATTATAAATTTGAAAAGATTAGCAAATTAGCAAAATTTTTATTTTTTCAGACCTCCAGTCAATTTATTTTTTCCAATTCCCAAAATTTAAAAATCATCAAATTAAATTATTCGCATTTTTATAACTTGTTAATTACCAATTTTTTATTTTTTTCAATTTGAAATTTGAAAAGATTCGCATTTTTAATACTTGTTAATAATCCATATAAGAACTTTCAACCCAACCAATTTCTAGCCACACGAGAAGTCATTTTAAAATATTAAATATTAAATATTGAAAAATATTAAAACCTCCG
The DNA here is from genome assembly GCA_022537955.1 of Schmidtea mediterranea. Taxonomy (NCBI): domain Eukaryota; kingdom Metazoa; phylum Platyhelminthes; order Tricladida; family Dugesiidae; genus Schmidtea; species Schmidtea mediterranea. The sequence continues at coordinate 315,649,835 of CM039679.1, read as the reverse complement.
ATCAAAAAATTAAAAATATTGAAAAATTAAAATATTAAAAAATTAACAACTAAAAGTAGTGGAAATACAGGGAGAACTGAGCGAAATTACATTTTTAATATTCCTCGAGTTGGAAAATTCCGGTCGACCAGTGAAAAATTCCAAAACGAGAACTATAAAATGTAATTTCGCCAATGGTATGAGTTTCAAAGGTTTTAAAGGGTTCCATTGGTCTTTTTAGACGGTTTAAAAGATACCATTGGACAAATTAAACGATTTCTCACCACGGGGTGGTCTTTGTAGGCGGTTTTGTTAATGTCTTGAGCCCGGTTCTCCCTTTATTTCCACTACTGTTATGATACGGCCGTGTTGATGGATATTTTGTATATGATAGATAGGCATAGATATTTGAAAACTATAGTCAAAAGATTATCTGAAAGAATGAGTAATTAAGAAATCCGATTTGAACTCACATATGAGACTTTAAAAAGATCTTGGAACACAATATATGATGATATTCTAAATCTAAATCGGACCATAGGTATTATCAAAAATGAATTAAGAAGATCAATATTAGAATTGAATGAAAATCGTAAACTTAATGAAGAAATGATGAATAAAGTTCAATATAGTATAAAATTTTATTCTAATAAAACAACTGATCAGTTCAATCATATAATGAAAGAAGTTCAACGGCCAATGCAACCGGTTAACAGTGGTAACAAATCATCATTGTCATTTCCATTATATATTTTTTACATATTTTCTTAAATAAAGACATTGCAACTTAAATGCAATATGCATGCATGATTCTGATTGGTTAAATATAGTATAAATAAGCTTACACTTCCAAATATTTTTATAAAATGCCAGAAACTAAATTTTTTACAACTTTGTTGAATGAGCTGGTTGTTAATAATGGAGAAGAAGATGATATCATTAAAAATATAAAATTCATGGTAAACCGTACCGAGAATATCGTAGAAGACATCCCATTTGATTATGAAAAAATTCTCAATTTGCCGACATTTGAGAAAAAAAGTCATTCCAATCGATATTTAGTTACATGTTCGAGGAAAATAATAAACGGATGCGAATAATAGTAGGACTAATGTGCATGAAACACATAATATTAAAATCTGGATCTGACAATGAAAATTATTTCCAATGGTCTATAGAGGTATATTACTTTATATTTATTATTTTATTTTTATCAATTTTTAGGTAATAGAAACAAAAATTGATCCATGGGTAGAAGCAAACGCTGGATGGGTAACAATTATTCAAGTGGCAAATTTTTATTAAAACTATTAAATAGACCATCATGTATATCTGTAATAAAGTTTACCATAAATTTTAATAAATGTATTATTCTTTGTTATTTACTGAATTATTAATAAAAAACTACCTTTTTAAAGATTTATTGATTATTACATGTACATGCTTCATCACAACAATATTCTATCATTATATATGCTATAACATGGTCAACACAAGTCTTAAATTCGTTAGCCTCAACTAAAATTGGAGTTTCTTCATCATTAATAATTTCAGTATCTTCATTAATAATTTCAGTATCTTCATTATTAATAATTTTTTCATCATCATCACTCTGACATTCGGAATCACAATATGAATTTTGTTTACCCAATGCTTCAACTAGAGTCAACATATCTCTAATTTTTACACCGGTTATTTATTCGAGTTTATCACACAAAAGGTTATTAAATATTCTAAACAAAAATTAATTAATTATTTTATATTTTATACTTTACCTTTTTCAGATATCATTTTAAAACAATTTTAAAACTAATTATAATTTTGTTTATAGAATATGTTGTAAAGAAAACAAAATCTGTTTAAATACATTTATTAACATTAAACACTAAAATATACATTAAAATAATTGTGAAAGTCTAGCAGTAACAATTTTCCATATTTGAGAAAGCACATCATTTTGATCAGCTTTATATCCTTGTATTGCTATTGTTAAATACCAGTTTTCCAGTTCTTTGAAACATATTTCTGTAAATGCATCATAATATCTGGTATATTGACTGGTGAAGAATGCATTTTCATTACATTTTAAATTCGAATTGATCTTTTTGAAAGCCGTATCAATATCCTTGATATCTATCATTGAGAGTGTCGCAGCGAGAGATTGAAATTGAGTTCGATGGAGTTTGACTGGATTTGACAATTGCATATTGATAGGCTGCGTTAAAAAATACATTTTATAATTGTGGAACATCTGAACGGGTTGGACAGTGATAGCAGAGCTCACTATTTCTTGGTCATGTTTGATTTATGATCTTTATAAGGTGGTGATGAGCTTTTATACCCTTTATATATACTGATTAACCATTCAGAATCGTTGTTGCATGTATGGATTTCTATACTTATTATTATTATCATCATGTGTTACATTATTATTAAGTGTCACATTATATTATTATTATTGCTATTATTATTATCATTATTATTATTATTATTATTATTATTATTATTATTATTATTATTATTATTATTATTATTATTATTTCGTTTATTATAAAAAACAATATAGTATAAATTATTACTAATAAAATTATTTCTAAAAACAAAAACAAATCAAACACTAAACATTTATTATCGTAAAAGTTTGAATTTAAAATTCCTTATGGAGTTGACTAGGCTCCATTCGACGTACCGTTGGTAACGGATATTAGAGTAACTACAACCTAGAATACACGGATATTCTATTACCATTTCTGTTACCATTCTGTTGAGCTTATTATTTAATAGAGCCTGATTGATCAGCTCTGAAATTCGGATTTCATCGAATATGAGCTGTTGAAACATTGCCGGCTCTTGGTTCTTCAAAATCTCCTTCAGTTGTGGATAATAGAATATTATTTTTTCTATTACCATTGGTTCATATTCGTCTAAATAAAATAATAATAAAACAAAATAAATAAATAATAAATTTACCACATTGACTGTTATTTTTCGTCGGTATATCGTACATATTTTTCTTCGGGATATCAAAATTTTCCATTTTAAAAATGAAAAAAAATGAATGACTAAGTTGTTTTAATCACTCATTAGCCAATCAGATATCGAACAAATCCCGTGATTTCATTGTTTCAGTAAAAATATTTTTGTACTCTAGATTTCGCAACTCCAATATGACTATTTTCCCACTGGCAAACACGTTAACACACATTGGGTTGTATTTTAAAAGCCTCAGTGTAGGAAATAATTCTGGCTAGAACATACAAAGACATTTTGTTGACATGTTGTATATATTGATAGATTGTCCCATATCCATGGTAACCGTAATTGACTGTATTTTAAAATCCTTTATTCTATATTGTAATTTATTGACGTCTAAAGGTTTCTTGCATCCCATGATTCTGCATTTGCCGGATTTGAAAAATATTATAGGGTATTTTCTACTCCTATCAACATTTTGCTAGGGTTTACCAGTCGGAAACGTCATTTTTGACACGTCGAAAGTTCCTTTATAATTTATATTTGATAACATAATTAAACAATAATGAAATATTAATCTATATATATGAATTTTAGAAAGAGTTCATTAAATTATATAATATAAACAAAAACCTATAATTATACAAATTAATAATGGACTTAAGAAATGATGCTGTATATCAAATCGTTGGCCCAAGTGGTAGTGGTAAAACTATGTTTGTGTGTAAATTACTGAAATCTAATTTATTTCAAACAAAATTCAACAAGATTTATTGGCATAGGGGTGCAGATGAAGAACATGGATTAACTCAAGATAATTTCTGTAAATTGAAAAACATGAAAATAGTAAAGGGTTCCGAAAAAACTGGTTAAGTCGATAAAGAAAGGTGATGTCATCATTATCGATGATTTGTATCAGGAAGCTAATAAAGAAAAGGATTTTAATAATTTATTCACAAATATCAGTTGACATGTTGGTGTTACTGTGATCTTTATTACTCAAAATCTATTTTATAAGTGTGGCTCACATCGAACAAGGAATTTAAATGTTCAATATTTAGTTATTTTCAAGAATCCTAGAGATGCAACAGTTATTGATTTTCTTGCTCGACAGGCATACCCTAATAATCGTTATTTTCTCATCAGTGCATTTCAAGATGCTACAAAATCACCACATGGATATATATTTCTTGATTTCACACAACAATGCAATGACGATTTACGGGTAAAAACAGATATTTTCAATAAAGAAGGTGTCATTTATAAACAAAGTTGAAAACATAAAAATGTAAAGATATCTATGAAATCCAGGCATAAAATTGTCAGAAAACTTAGACAAACTATTAAAAAGAAAATAAAGACTGAAAAAGTCCCACCAAAAACTAGTTATACACAATCTAAAAACTAATAACCGAGAATTTCCCCGCAATGAATTATATTTCGAAAAACCCTATTAAAAGGAGTGATAAAAAAGTAGTTAAAATTGTAAAAAATCATAGGAGTTTCCCATATTTTAATGCATTGTTAAAAGCATCGAGTATGAAAAGAATGTCTATTTTACAATCATTTCCAAATTGTGTTGTCGATGATTTACTCAAAATTCTATTAAAAATATTCAGAGGTAAAATTAAAATCAGTAAATCTAAGAAAATAGTCTTGAATAAACATCGAAAACCTTTGTTATCTCTAGTAAATAATAAAAAGAAAATGAGAAATATCATATATAAACAACAAGGCGGTTTTATCGGCACTATATTACCATTAGCAATATCATTATTAGGTGGACTACAATAAATGATGGGGCAATCATTACTTAATGTTAAATTAAAATTTAAATTATCTTATTGTAATGGAAAAGATTTGGACAAACCCAGAAAATGAAGCAGGTTTCGGTGGAGTGGCAAAGTTAAAGAAAATAGTCCCAAATTCGAAAAAGGAAACAATTTCTTTGGCAATGAATGCTTTCGATTTTCCTACATTTTCTTTGTGGAATAGAAATTTTCGATTCAGATTGCTAACATCAATAGTATCTAATCAATCACAGTGAATTCTTTAAAATTCCACATCACTAGATTTTTTAAAACTTCACAACCAATACCCCCCAGCACCCACAACTAGCAAATCACTTTTTGCAACATTATCCATTCTACTTCAAAAAATTATTTAAATTAATTAAATCCAAAACTCATTTTTCAAAGGGCTAAATTTACATAGCAAGACTTAAACAACAGTTTTAAGTATTTTTTAATAATTATTTTTTTTAAAATGTTTTTATAATTCCAACGTTTCTTAATTTCATTTTCTTTTATTTTTAATTATTGTTGTTACTTGGAGAAAAGACTCAAATTTTGAATTCATTCTCCAAGTTACTAAACCACATGGGGGCTAAGGGAACAAACTGACCAAATTCTCAATTAGTCTATTGACTTAAAACAGTTAATGAGAGTTGTGAAATTAAGCAGATGGTCGAAGTGTAAGTGATATTTGAAAGAAATAAAATTGTATTTATATTTTAATTACAAATGTGTATCTGAAAGTGAGTGCAAACTAATATTAGTCAATTTAAATATAACGTCAATTTAAAATATAAGGGTGATTTACCGTGGTAGGACTTAACCATATTGCAAAGGTGCATATAAAGATAGATTGTATTGACAATGTTGTTTATTGTGATAAATACAAATAAAAGTTTCTTGTGTTGGATTCTGTTAAATATGAACACGAGGAGTCACAAAGCAAACTTATAATCTAATAACCTCAACAGTAAAATTTAGAAACGGTTTTTTATTATTTTTAAAATATGAAAATTAAGATGGTTTGCTGTATTAATATGTAATTTGTTTGGGAAAAATGTATATGTGCTTCTCATATCCATCATACTATAGAAATTTGTAATGAATCTCTTAACTGATCTTAATGACATTCATGTAATACAGGATGTCAACAAAACCCTTGAAATACGTTTAAAAAAGGTTAGAGGTTAGAATCATAATTCTTAATCTCACAGATAGTAAAACTCTTTAAAAACGGTCAAAACTATATCATGGAAAATATTCTTATGGGAAAACAATTTTGGCAATTCAAATTGCGTCACACCATTTATACTTGAGAAATGACATTTACACTATATTTCTTAATTTGACCGATGGAAATAAATGCGCAATTTAAATTATGTTCGGCAAATTGAATAACTTGACGCAGTGCTTTTTCAGCAATTTTCAGAAATTCTTTTTAACCGGTATGACGTGAAAACTTTTAAAAAATAATTTTAACTCAGTTATTAGAAGTGTTGTGATATAGGAACTTTGGAATCTGATATGAGGTTGTTAAAATAGTAGCTGTAGTCAAAGTCGTTATAGTAAAGTAAAATTTTGTTTATGTCGTTGCAGACATAAACTAATAAAAATTCAATGACTGCTAAGAAAATGGTATATTGAAATTTTTTTAATGTTCTACTGTCGCTTTAAATGTAGAAACTTCGTACCATAGGAATAACAAAAGTAGAAAGTGAAGTTCAGTATGAGGTAAAGATCCGTCTAAATTTTAATTAAACAATTAATAAAAAGTTGATGTGCACCATTTCTAGTTTTTTGAAATATTAAATAGAAAACCAAAATGCCAAGTGTAATAAACAAATATTAAGCCGTAATTATTGAAAAAAAAAAGGTCACATAAACAGAAATATTAAAAACAATTAATACAGAGTTTAAAGTGATTTTAATGACAATTAGAGTGTATGTATTTTATTAATATTATTAGGTCATTTCGAACTTTTTAATTTTATAAGAATTTGCCAAATATTTGACAAAAATTATAATTTTTTTCTGTTACACAAACTTGTTAAAAATCATTTTCTTAAACGCTTTTCATCGAAGCCAGAACACTGTGAATACAATTCAGGACCTCAATGGAGCAAACTGAAAAGGTACCATAGGTGAACGTACTGCCTCAATTTAATCTCAAAACAATTTTTGATGGAATTGTCTCCGAAAACCGTGCAGATAATTAACCAATTAGATGGCCAGTAATACTCCGACATTCTCCACCAATGAGAACTTGCATTTCACATATACTCACCGAAACCAACATTGCTATTGCCATTGGAAACCCCAATCGAACAGCAGATTTAATTTAAAACAAAAATTAGATAATTAATTAATTTTATTTTTTATCCGCTTACAAAAGTGCTTTAAAGTTATTTCCACGGGTCACACAACATTTCACCATATATTGTGCATCATTACATGTTAGATAGAAAATCTAAATTGAAAAAATTTTTCAAACGAATAAAGTCAAAATTTTGATAAATTGAATTTTACAATTAAATTTTCAATGAAAATTTCTCCAAGTAAAAATCTGATAAAATAATTAAAAATAATTTATAATTTCATTTCATGATAATAATCTACAAATATATATATCAGATATTCTAGCTGAATACAAATATCTACAACTAAATAAGAGCAGTGCAGCATCATTTGCAGATCTACCAGCGTTGCCAAGGCACCAGGAGGATCCATATTATTTTATTGAATTTCACACTGTTTAGTAATTTCAAAAAATCAGACAAGTTTATTATTATAATTTATAGAAAAATTTGGAAAATATTAAAGGTAATTTAAATAAATATATGCACAGCAAAAGCCAGCATTTTGTAACCAGAGGACAGGCGGAATGTGAGTATGTTAGAGAGAGGACTTCATCGGCATGACTTTTGTCACAGATAATTTGATATTCGGGAGTCTGATTACTCATCAGATCCATTCACAAAGGATTTCACTTTGGTTGGCTCAGGATTATGAAAGCTGAATATTATTATTAATTAATTATTTATTATTAATCATTATTGATTATTATTATCATTATTATTAATTATTATTAATCATTGTATATTATTATAAATTATTATTTATTGATTATTGTTAATATTTATAATAATTATTATTAATTATTATTAATTATTATTAATTATTAATCATTGTTTATTATTATAAATTATTATTTATTGATTATTATTAATATTTATAATAATTATTATTATTAATTAATTATTATTTATTATTATTTATTAATATGTTTCAACCGAATGAGCATCGACTATTAAATTATCTATATCGAGTAACGAAGTGGAAAAATCAAACTTTCCAATGAATTCGGAAATATTTATCAAAATTCAAATGAATTCAGATTAATTGTGTCCATGCAAATTTTTTCGATATGAAATGGCTTTAAGAACGTGCAATTTTGGCACTTCTGAACTTCAAAGTTGAAGAAAAGATTCATGTCAATTGGTGGTCATTTTTATGAATAGACAAATGTGTGAATGTAGACGAAGCAACAAGCTACACTATAGAATTTTTGTATAACTTAAAACCAAATGAAATTCATCCACACAAATTGGAGTCAAAAGTCGAATCTCGCGTTATATTATTGAGAAATTTAGATCCTCCAGAATCATTCAATGGATCAAGATTGACAGTCAAAGCAATGAATAACTATATCATTGAAGCAACAATTTTAAACCGATCTAATGAAGGCGAGCACTTTCTTATACCAAGAATTACATTAATTCCAACAAACATGTTTTCATTTAAACGTTAATAATTTCCTATTCCGATGCATTCGAGATGACTATTAATAAATTCACAGTGCAATCTTTTGAATTTCCTGGTTTAGACTTGACGGATAAACGTTTTTCAAGTGGACAATTATCTTTCAGTTTGTCAGGAGCAAAGGATCCAAATAAAATCACGCATTGTAATCAATAAAATGGAGAAACCTTAAATGTTGAATATGGCCAAGTACTAAAATAACAACAGCCTTAAAACCATAACCTACTTTTAGTTAATTGATAACTGGTTGCACCAACAATATTTAAATATAATAAATTTTAGAACATGAAGTTTATTGAAACCGAAAAGTTATTACGTCATATATAAGCAATATGTAATGCAATTAGGAATTTACCAATATTGTATCAAGCTTTGCTTCAAACAAAGAGTTTCAATAGTAATGCCACACAATATTAAACCTCAAAAACGCAAACTCTTTTTATATTTTATATAGTAACTATTAATATTACGCTATTTACAAATAATGTGAAAAATGAAACTTATGATAATAATAATAATAATAATAATAATAAATAATAAATAATAAATAATAAATAATAAATAATAATAATAATAATAAATAATAATAATAATAATAATAATTAATAATAATAATAATAATAATAATAATAATAATAATAAATAATAAATAATAATAATAATAAATAATAAAAATAAAATATCAGATAAGTGAATAACAAAATAAAACCTTGCTACGATATTGTTGAAAAAAGTTTTGATTATTAAATAATCTTCTCCAGTTTGTCGACAAAAAGATTACGAATGTTGTCGAAAAAGAAATGAAAGTGAAACCATATAAAATTCTGAAAAGTTATTCAATAAACTTTTAACAATATAATAATTACTTCGCAGCAAGGGCTTATTTTGTTACAAAATAATTTAAAATAATTTAAAGAAATTCAATTACAAAAAAGGTTTTTAAAAATAAAATATAAAAGATCGAGATCGATGAACCAAACCGGTTAATAATATAAAAACTGCATTGAATTTTAAAAAAGTAGTCAGATTAAGATTTTTTACATATGCGATATTATAATATTATAAGGACTTTTTTTGTTTTTCACCTCTGATTTCTTTATAAGTGACATAATATAAGTGAACACAATAGAGGCTGTAAAAGTGATATCGGAATGTCTGATTTTAGAATTTTGTTGAGAAGTTTTAATAGTTATTGGGAACGCGTGATATGTGAAGCATTGCTGATAAGGTCATTGGATCCAAAGATTAATGTGCAGAGTGCTGTGACTACGAATGTTTTGAATGTTTTTAAATAGTTTACGTATGTTAAATCATGTTTGTTTTTTTAATATTATTGCAATAATTGAAATTTTTAAATTACATTAATTTTTAAAAATTAGAATATAATTAAAAAATTTTAAATTTAAAATTAATTTAAAATATATTTTTAAAAATATTTATTTATTAAAAAATTAAATTAATAAAAAATAATTTGTTTAAATTAAATGTTAATTCATAATATTTTTAGTTGGTTTTGAGTACCTGAAGATGATAGCTGTGCTATCGAAATATATCGTACGAAAGGTTTTTTATTGGCGTTATCGTTTAATTAAATCGTTGCCAAATTTATTTAATTATTTATTATTAATAATAATAATAATAATAATAATAATAATAATAATAATAATAATAATAATAATAATAATAATAAATAATAATAAAAAATATTAAAAATAATAATAATAATAAAAATAATAATAATTATAATAAATAATAATATTAATAATAATAATAAAAATAATAATAAATAATAATTAATAAAATTAATTGATAACCACTACAAAAAATAATTTTTAAGCAGGTCAATTTAAGATCAAAAACGGGTCATATGTTTCAAAATCTATAGAGTTTATATATTTTTAAAAAATATTACAAAATAATTTAAAGAAATTCAATTACAAAAAAGGTTTTAATAATAACAAGATAATCATCAAAAAAAAGTTGCTGCTAAAAAGGTTTTTAAAAATAAAATATAAAAGATCGAGATCGATGAACCAAACCGGTTAACAATATAAAAACTGCATTAGATTTTAAAAAGTAGCCAGATTTAGATTTCTTTTTAATGTATCCAAATCTTTATTCAGCATTACATATGCGAATTTACTGTACCATATCCGTGTCTACCAAACCTTATGAAAAGGTTACACCCGATTCTATAGGTTTGAGTTTGTAAATCTGATAATCTATACTCGAATTTTCGATATTCTTTAAAATTGTAAGGATTATAATCAAAAACTTTTCATAGTTTCAATTTGCATTATTTAATAATTATTATATTTAGCCTCAGTTATATAAACAAGCGAAACAAGCGATCATAGAATAGTTAGGAGGTCCAATAACAAAATTTCAATTTACCTCGATGTTTCTGTTTCATTGTTGGCATTCAGTTTAATGGGGGCTGAAATCGACCGATTTACCTTTTGAAAAGATCTTAAAGAATAATCACATCAAGTTATTAGAGAGAAGAGCGAAAAATCAAATCAAATATAATAAGTGATTTCGTAAGAACATGCAAAACAAATAGAAATGATCACAAAACAATTAGGTAATAAAAAATCCGTAACGAATATGATGGGAAATATTAATGGGAATAATTAGAAACTGGTGAGCGACTAAAAGTAACCCATTCATAAACTAGCGCATCCGATTTATTGACTGAAAACATCAAAATTACCCCGACTTTTCTGAGCTTTAAATTTTTATTGCGTTAATTAATAATTATGTTCAACATTTTAATTGTCATTTAAATAATAGATCAAATGGTTAAAACTAAACTGACACATATTTAATTTTCAAAGCTGAGATAAATAAAAATAAAATATTAGTTACCTTTATGAAAGATAAATAAAAAATTAAATAAACATGGCAATGATTATTTTAAGAAGCGCTTTACGATATATATCGACAATTTGCCTCTCGTCATTAGGCAGGATAGAAATAACTATAGATATTATAGATTGTATTAACTTTGCAAATATTTTAAATCTGAATTCAAATAATCAATTATTTTTCAATTTAGACTATTTTTAATAAATATATATTTAAAATACGAATATATATATATATATATATATACTCGTAACGTTTTACTGATTAATCGCACGGGACATTATGTTATGAAATGGTTTCTAATATATATATATATATATATATATATATATATATATATATATATATATATATATATATATATATATATAAACAATTTCATAACATAATATCCCGTGCGATTAATCAGTAAAACGTTACGAGTTCGGCAATGTCAATTCAAATTTAGGATCAACGTTTTTATACAAACTTTTTAATGTTAGCTTAAAAATTTTTGTTTTGAATTTTTTAAATAGTTTGAATTGGGAAATTGTGAGTAAGTGGATTGCTATTTCTTTCAAATGTAATTAATATTTAAATTGGTAAAAATTATAAAATATAATAAAATATTTTATAAATTTATAATTATATAAATTAAATTTAAAAATATTTTTAAATTAATAAAATTTTCGTAATTTATATTTTTTATAATATCTATGGTTATTTCTATCCAAACTATCAACGAGAGGAAAACTAGCGCTTTCTTAACCCTTTAGATGCCTTTTTACTATTTAAAATTTTATTCTGAAGGTAAATAAAGATGGAAGAGAAAATAATTATAAACATATAAAAAAATAACAAATATATCTTCAACTTTTTCTGGCGGTTCTTCTTATCATTCTTCTTAAATGTATCAACTTTACCATTGAAAGACATTCTCCAACCTCTCTAAATCTAGTTTATCCAATGCATATCCACCCTATAATTGGCAACATTTCTACTGATTTAGAAATTAAAAATAAGAATAAATTTTGAATAAATTGATTCAACTCTTTTTTTATCAAATAATTATGAGTAAATAGTTTATTATTTAATTATTATAATTTTTATTGATGCAGCATCTGTTTCATAACGTCATACGACAAAATAACAAAGATTCAATCTAATAGTAATTTCGTCATTCATTCGACTAAATCTTTTTGATAACTTATAAAACTTTGGCCTCTTATCTTATAGATAAACTGGATAATATTAAATACAGACAGAAATGACAATTATTTTATCTAATTTGATGGTTATTACTTTCTCTATAATTTACTTATATTTTAATTCTGAAAGTATTATGGCGTAATTTGGGTTTTCCCAATCAAAAAAGGATTATTAATAAATAATATACCCGATTTTTTATCCCTTTCAACTGCTTCAACACTCGCAGATTTACAAAAAGTATCAGTTTTTATATAATCAATTAATAGAATGAAACAATTAACTATAAATGGGGAAATTTTTGGTTTTGTACAATCAATAAAGTATTATAAATGAAAACTATTTATATATATATATATATATATATATATATATATATATATATATCATTCATAAATTTTGAAAAAGGGTTCCCAGAGATACAAAAAACATTTTCCATTAGTTATTAAATAATCAATAATTTATGTAAGTGTAATGGGGTAATTTTGATTTTGAACAATCAATAAAGGGTTATAAATAAAATAAATATTCAATTATGTTTGCGAATCAGTTTAAAATTGCGGCAAAGAAATATGAAATGAAAATTGCATGCGTTTTACCTTAAAATTAAGTTTTATTGATATTGACACACACACACGCACATATATATATATATATATATATATATATATATATAAACATAAACAAACCTCCACTATAAGTAATGCAAATTTAAGCATGCCACGAAAAGGTGAAGAAACTAAGCAATACAACTCAACCAAAAATACATTTCATTACAAAATACTACTACATATCTCCCAAATAAGTGTCCGATTTCTATATTTCCTAGGTCTTAATTGCATTTTGAAAAATCCAATGAAATTGTTTATTATGTCGAGTAAAATATGTGAAAAGTTATATTTGTGAGTAATCAAGTAGTTGTAACTCGTTAACTCAGCTTGTGACTACTTATTTTCAAACAAGACAAATTTTATCATACCATTTTTCAAAAATACTGAACCGTGAAGAAGTTCCTGTAGTGACAAAGAAAACAGAAAGTGTCAAAGTGTAAACCAATAAATGGTAGAAGAAAGTAACAATGGTAAACTGAAACATAGATCAACAAAGGATGTAGCTGTTCCATAACCCGTATAAGAGAAAACTGTAAGAGAAGAATATGGCATTGAACACGACAATCATTACTTGAAGTATTTTAAATAGTGGAAAAGTCGGCAGGAAATATTAAAGCTTAGGCATAGAAAAGATAAAAAGAATACCTCCTTCGAAGCAAAAGTATTCGATCATTTGCATATGTAATCTGGATTCCAAAAAGCACAATTCACAGAAGCATTAAATCTGGATTTATTAAGGCTCAGAGACAAATTGATACGACGAAGAAAATTAACACTTTGTAACCAAAGCAAAGATAAGAATTTATCGTTTCTTATCTATTGGTATAAACTTTGCATTTAATGTTGTCGATATATCATTTAATAATATTGATCTTTCATTTAATTCCATATATAATTCAATTATAATTATAGAATAGATGAATTGCAATATAAAATGCTGCAATGTGAGTATAAATGACGCAGGGTTTGTCATCGACTTTAATCTTTTTGACATTCAATTTAATAAATGCAGTTAAATAAATTTTATTTAAATATTGATTAAATTGAATGTCAAAAATATTAAATGTGATGACAAACCCTGCAAATTGCGGGAGGAATAAGGAAAACATTTATCGTAATATATTATTTATTTCACCAAAACTAATTAGGCAGTTAGCACTTTTAGATTTATTGATATTTATGTTATATCGTAAAGTAATCATATTGTTTTCTACAAAATTTGACTATGAATCAGATTTATTTAAGGTATTCACGAATTTTCAGCACAGCCTTTTTCAAGTGATTGTTGTGATTGAAAAAGGCTGTACCGAAAATTCGTGAATACCTTAAATAAATCTGATTCATAGTTAAATTTTATGTAGAAAATATTATGTCACTTATAAAGAAATCAGAGCTGAAGCACAAAAATGTCCTTATAATGTAAAGTAATCAGTTATGATTTAACAGCTTTTTCAACATTTATTTTATTAGGAAAAATGCATGTTAATCAATTATTTAATTTCCACCATTGTTTATAATGGCTTACAAACTTCCTGGAAGCTTTTCAATTTTATTTCCAACTTTCAATGCAATAAACCCTGTGGAATAGAAAGAAGAATAGATGGCAATTCTGAAGGAGATATTTCAGATGAATACGGACGATTTTCTCACTCCATATTGTCTTGTTGCCAGATTACTCACTCCCAATCGACTAATGCTGAAAGTAAAGATGTCAAAACCAGATTTAATCTGTATAATTGTTCATAATAAATGTCTGTTGTAATAGTCTGACTAAGTTGTGTGAACTAATGATATTTTGTGCCATCCTCGTAATCAGACAATATTACTATTCATTAATGCAAGTTAATGGATGTGGCTTAGCCATATATTTAAACTCTAACCAGGATTAGTTTGAATGTTTGAATCATTTTTACTGATTTACGTATTGTCATTAAATCGTTTGTAGACGACTTACTTTACTGTCGGGAAGCGTAAAAATTCGAGCAGTTTTTACGGCGAGGTTTTGAACTTAATTCCCATCTGACGCAATAACACCAAAAGTGAAAATTGGTTCAAAAATAGGTTTGAAAAGCTTAAGTAACGTTGGGAATAGGGTTATTGAAACGAAAAAACCGAATCCGAAATTCGTTAACTAATTTTTTTAAATTCCTTGAGCATTCAAAATTTAAATTTCTAATCCAATATTTGTTAGACTTATTTTAAAAATCATTTTTTGAAGTAAATCGTTTGTTGAAGTGAATCGTGTAACACGATTCAGTACATATACCTATAATTTAACCTTAACCTTGCGTGTTTTTTATTGCGATAAAAGTTTTATCATAAAACGCAATATGACCTTGAAATTATTTGTTTTGTCTAAATTTAATTTTTATTATTTTCTTAATTTAAATCGGCAATTTATTTCTTCAATTTTTTAATTGAATTTCTTCAACCAAAAATGTTTTATTTTAATTCGTTTTATTCATTAATTTTCTACTTTAATATAAATTGTCGATACCGTTTTCAATTTTTCTTTTAATCCTACTTTTGAGAATTATAGAATTTTATTGAATTATTTTATTCCATTTTCCCAATCATTTGACGTATTTTAATGATCATTTTATTGTATTATTTAGGTATCCTCAACATATTCAAATAATGACAGATCTTCAAACATCATTCATAAATGTTTCATCAAACTAGATTGGTGTTGGGGTTCTTGGTAAAATATGCAATTAGCAATTATTGATCTGAATTGTCTTGAAATATAAACAACAATAACAAGTTGTTATCAATATTTATTGTCTATTACAATTACAGTCGATTTGATTTCTGCTAACACAGTTGCACAAAGATTTACCACTCAAGATTGGAACCGCAGGCCTTAATGCGAAACACAATGAGTAATAGTCCAATTAATAGTTTCCAAAATTTTTCTGCAATTGATCTTTTTCGATTTCTGTTTGCATTCTTTTTCCTGTAATACTTTTTTCTAGACATCAAAAATATGGGAACATTTTAACCAAATTTCTAATGGAAAAGCAGATCATGAGCGAGTATTTTCAATATCAGCTAATTTCTGCACCAAAATCTTTGATATTCACAGATGATTTTCTGTTTTTATCATATCAAATTTTTATTGACCGGTTATCAGATATGCGGTGGTTATCAAAAATCCAAAATCGGATTTTCAGAAACTCTAACCCGGAAACTATTATAAATAATGATGGGAATTACGGAATTAACGAATGTGTAGTTTTTCTTATAAAATAACTTTCCATCATTATTTATAATAGTTTCCCAATGTTACTTAAGCTTTTCAAACCTGTTTTTGTAATTTTTATTCAAGTCAGGTTACCATGTAAGATGCCAGAGGAAGTTGAAAATATAATTTCAGGTATTATAGTTTCTGAAATAAAAACGTTTCTATTTCAAATCGGACACTTATTTGTGTACAGGAGGAGTATAATAGTGTATGTATATATATATATATATATATATATATATATATATATATATATATATATATATATATATATATAATGAAACAAGTCGTGCAGAAAACAAATGAAACAGCAAATAATTAAAACTCATACGTCCAAGGTAATGGACATAGAATAGACGAAAATGTATGCCTCGATGATGGAGTAGAAATTGGTTTGAAATCGAGAGTTTTATTAGATTTGTTATTGCTTGATAATGTTAAACACTTGCTTGATTCAAAGAGTTTCGTTTTATTTAATCTAGAAAAGATAGAAACATCTGTTTAAACAATTATTTTAGTAGCGTTTATTATTATTATTATTATTATTATTATTATTATTATTATTATTATTATTATTATTATTATTATTATTATTATTATTATTATTATTATTATTATTATTATTATTATTATTATTATTATTATTATTATTATTATTATTATTATTATTATTATTATTATTACGAAATGAGATAAGGAAGCAGAAATATATGTACTGGAAATAGAAAAAAATAAAAATATCCTACCCAGACTCTTTGTTTGTATTGTGGATAAAATGACGAACGAGTTTCGGTGAAAATGAATTTTCGATTTCGTAGACTTCTATGTTGGCAACGGAATCTGGTTCAGTGGGTTTAGTGATTGTTTCGCTGTCTGGTGAGCTAATGTTTCATTAATTGATGAAAGATAGAGAAAATTATTGTACCCGATACTAGTATGACTTGGCACAGAAATCGGGGTAACTGTGTCAATATTTTCTGTACAATTAACAATGGAAACTGTGCTAGATGCTTGGTTACAATGAGTGAGAACAAGGTCAGGGGTTACATCTTGTACGGTGTCATATTCCAATTCTACATGATCAGAGTTAACTGATTCATTGTTCTAATGGATATTTATTTAAAATACTTGACTTCAAAAGTCTTCTTACAGATGGGTTGTTCCATGTTTTGTCATCGAGCTGATTGTCTAATTGAGACAGATTTTCTGATAATTTACTTTGGCCTTTTTCTAATCGCGAAGACAACGGAACATCGTCTTCATCTAAAATTTGTTTTAAGAATTAAGTTGAACTGATTGAATATAGTAGTTTTATTGCTTTTAATTCATAAATAATATATTTTTATAGAGATTTTGATATGGCTGTTAAATTTAAGGACATGGTGCTACAAATTACATTCATAAACCGACTTCCAGGAGTGCCAAAATATTAAAATATCTTTATTATATTGTAAATATTTTATTTTATGTTTTCCGATACATAGAATACAATATATTTTAACAATCGTTTTTTAGAAACATTTCAACAATAAATCACAATAAATTATATCAAAATTCAGATGAAATGATAATAATCCTTGCCGATTTCATGGATTCGGCAATTTTATAGAAGCACACAAACAAACACACACCACACATATATTCTACAAAAACAGAGGTTCTCAGATTTTCAAATTCAAAAGACAAAATAAAGATCTATAAAATAAAGAAAACATTTATCATCTAGAAATTAACCAAAATTAAAAAGAAAAATATTGGTGAGGTCTCTGAAAAAAGTTTGGACAATTTTTATCCAGAGAACTTGCAAATTATCAGAAATCATGAATATATTGTTAGTAGACCTGAAAATGACATTGGATATTCTCACCAAAACAATTTCCTTAATGCTAGTAGTAAATTTCTCTAACTCAAAAAAAGCCTGAATAAAATTCTATAACTCAAAATTCTTTATTCAAAAAGACTGAGACCGTTTTTGTTTGGAAAAAATATCAAATCTCATTCGACATAAAATCTTATAAAACTTCCTTTAATTCAAATTAATTTATGCTAGTGATTTTGCAAAATTAATGGGCCTGATAATAATGAGTCTTTATTATTTTTCTGCTGGCAATGAACTGCAAATCCTTCTGACAATCTCAGTTTTGATTGCTAGCTGTGAATATACTTTCATCTAACCGAAAGTGATTTTGTCTTATTTCAGAGAATCAATTCTACAAGATCGTCTTAGTGATCTTGCACTTCTCAGTATTGAACGAAATGAGATTAACAAATATGATTTTGATGAAATAATAGATCAGTTTATCGCAATCAAATCAAGGACCTCCTGATAATTTTCCAGGAATATAGAGAAAGCGTTTATTACTCAATAGATCATTAACGTTGAGCCAAAATATATTCATGGAAGAGATCCATCAACTTTTCAAAAATGGTATCTAATTATAAAATCTTAGATTGGAACTGAATTTCAATTTTGATCCAAAACAAAAAAGGTCATGAAATTATGTGAATGTGGGGACCGAATTGCTGATTGTAAATCCGTGAACAAATATACCAATCACTTCAAATTCAGCTTTAATGTGATTTCCAAGAGAAAATATAATCAAAAAGTAAATTATTTATTAACGAATAAAACTTCACATGAGTCAATAAATAAAGGTCCGGTCGCAAAATAAATACACAAAAAACTGTGTAAAATATCAGACAATTAAAATATTTGTTTAATCCAATCTTTTGGTAAATGTAACAAAATTTCTTAAGCTGAATTATGCAAAATTGAATCTTTTATCTTTTTCTCCATTTATCTAATTTGTAATTTCATTAACTTTCATTTCTTTCTTCTAAATCAATATATTTTTTATATTTACCAAATGCATATTATTGATAAGAAAAAGTTTTAATCAGTAGCCTGCTGGAGCCGAATCTTTGAAATTCGGAAAGCTGTCGGTTGAACTTCCGTTTTCGTTAACTGCGTGGGCAAGATCACTTATTGTGGTTTGGTTTATTTGAAATTTGAATTTCTTTTTAAATATTACAATCATTTTATAGATTTTATTATAATTGTAAATTGATTTAAACTTTTCAAAAATAATATTTAACTATTTATTTTTATATTCTCCAGAAAATGAAAAAACAAAGAGATTTTCATTCATTTTCCCACACAATACTCAATGGAATTTACAAAATTAAATAAATTAGCAGAAAATAAAATTTTATTGCAATTGTTCAACACTTTCAGTCAAAATAACTGACAGTGTTTTGCTATTCCGGCAAAAAAGAAAATACGGAAGCATTGTACACCAAACTGTAATATAAGTTTTTTTAAGAAATCAAGCGGATTTCAGTCATTTGTGAGATGGATGATAAGTAAGTGATTTTTAAAGTGATTTTACGACAGGAATTATGGTTTCACATAGATCACTATCCATATTTAAGAAAGCCAAATTGTAAAATTTCAGATAGAGGAAAGTGCTTTGAAAGTGCGCATCTGAAAGAAAAATTAGGTGTACTTGGGATTAACCAGGAATTTAGTTCACCTTACCAACATCAGTCAAATCGTTTAGTTGGCTCTCAATAAGAACGATGAGGGACCTCATAACGACATCCTTGGGTAGAGTAAGTTAAGAGAAAAATTGGCTGGGAATCCTCCGGAAGATTGATTTTTGTTTTAATACAACGCTTCAAATTACAACAGACTAATCACCGTTCGAGATAATTTATGGAAGGAAAATTAATTTGAATTTTAGCTTTGCAGCACCAGTTAAAACAAGTCAAGATATTGCAGAATCAGTTAAATCAAATGCACAAAAAGCTGCAGGAAAGATGAGAAACACAGACGTAAACAAACGAGGTATGCGAGAGAATGTTTTAGGCTCAAAAAGTGGAATGTTTCTTTTGATCATTTCTGTTCATAATATTCGTTTTAATTGTTTTTAAATCAGAGAATAATGATAGTAACAATAAATTATCAATAAACGTTAGCATTCTATCAGTATCCAAACCTCTTGATATTAAGGTGACCAACTATACTCATTTACTGAGTTTTGTACTCTTTTTTTCGCAATCCGTACTCTTTTCAAATCCTGTACTCTGAAAGTCTCATTTGTATAATTTTATACTCATTTGTATTTCTAAAACATTTTTTTAGATTATTTTATAATAAAAACATTATCTGCCGTCTTAACAGTCAAATTCAATATGCAAAATGAAAGTTGTTCGGACGTGGCTACATTATTAGACGAATATCCTCATTTAGCAAAAAAATCCACTCCAAAGAAAAATATGTTTTTCAAAGGAAATAAAGTTTTTATCGTTTTTTCTTCTTTTATTCACCCATAAAATACTTGTAAAGTGTACTCTTTTTGAACAAAAAATAGTTGGTCACCTTATTGATACCCACTTGAAATTCTATATACTCCTAAACATTTCTTAATATAATCTCATCAATCGGTTTATAACAGCGTTCGAACCCAATGTTCGCATTCTTAAAGAAAATTATTTTACCAGTCAACTATCGGGTCTATTAATTATTAGAACATATCCAAAAAGAAGTTCTCTAAGTTGATTGTATTGTAAACAATCCAGACAGTTATCAACATATCAAGGAATCAAGCATTCAAGTTGGAAAATCATCAGCATTATCATACTGTTATGGATGAATGAGTAAAATGCATCCTTTTATTTGTGATAAACATTTTCCTGATGTTTCGGATTAGAATTTCCATTTAAATTGGATAATTTGGCGAAAAGTAAAAATCCAAGTCGGTTTTAAAATTTTTGACATCACAAAGCTCGTATTTTAAATTAGTGACAATTTTGGTGCTTGAAATATTTCATGTCAAAGCATGGTAAATTACTGTAATACATGTAATATATTATAATTTATTTTAATAGCTGTCTTAGAAAACAATAAAATAGGGGAAAATAGGGAAAAATAGGAAAAAATTATAAAAATTTCGATTTGCAAAGTATAATGTTGGTACTAAATGGATAATACTGATTATTATAAGTAACTAAATTATATTTGCATTTTGAAAAGTAATGAAACCTGATTCGTCGGACAAATCCGAAGATTTCTCATTTGGAATATATCTTGCAGTTGAGCATAAAGGCGTTTCATCTTCTTCATCAATTGATAATGGACTTACGGAATTAGAGTCTTTTTCGAGAGAATTGGCAGTTCTCACGCTACCCAGATTATGAATGAATGAGCTTTTTGGAGTTTCTATTTTTACGTTCAGGTCTCCAAATTTCAAACGAGGAACAATTGTAGAATTTACAAGTATATTGTCCCCCATTAGCTCAGCTTTAGAGGGTTTGGTAGACCAACATTGTCTTGGTTTATTAGTGATGGGTAACCCGGTCCCAGTTCGAAATTGAAATCGATTGTTTAATGAATCTTTTTGATTCATTGATGAGCGACTGTCAAATATTTTAATCTCATTATGCCTAGAAGGTTGGTTTAAATCCTTATAAGCCTCCCGAAAAACCTAAATTTAATATATAACTAAATACCAATTTGGAAGATTTGGTGGTGCATCGAATATAATGATTATTATTATTATTATTTTTGTCAATTTAAAACTCCTAACAAATATTTCTTATAACATTTGTTGAAATACTGAGTGAAAATATATGTAAAATATATGTAATTTTAAATTAAATTTTGAAAAGTTTCTGGAAATTTTGAATTTTTGTTTTTGTGAGGATAATTAAATAGAAGAGCTAATTCTCGTGTAAAAAGTATGCAAAGAACTAATAAAATTATAATAATCAATTTAAAGAGATCATAAATAAGTTTGAAGTTAAATTAAGGAATGATGAAATTACTTAAAATTAATATTTACCAAAGGTTGAAATTTAAAAATATAAAATATTTATTGAATATTTTTGAATTGTTAACTATTGCTTGCTAAAAAATCCTCGATATATATACTAAAAACATTTATCATAAAAAACCAAACGGATTCCGTTGTTTAAATATTGAGTTGTTGGTGAATAGAAAATCAAATTTAGAAATTATTATTATTATTAAATAACTTTATGTATTCTTTGAATATAATCAGACATAGTGATCAATGAAACTAAGTTTTTCAAGTAGTTTCTGTGTTGAACTTGTAGTCGACAGAGGTATGATGGTATCTACCATGATTTCAAGTGAAATGAGGTTCAAGATAAAGATTCGTCTTATTGTCTTGCCTTAAAACCAAACTTTGCAAACTTATTTGATGTCCAGTGCATCAGGATAAGTGTATAACAGTGTCAATTTGACACTGTTTTTACACTTACCTGGCGCTCAGATTTCTCTGAGCGCCTCCCGCATAGTACCGGTGAGAGCCATCAGCTCGAAACTAGTATACTATTGGGAAATGTACTGCATATCACTTAATGTATCGTATAATCGTTGAATATAATCAGACATAGTGATCAATGAAACTATTAGTATTTAGTTATTATTTATGGATTCTATCAATTTGGTAATAGCAAGTATATTTGTAAATCTATTAAAACAATTACACAACATTGGCATTGAATTAATTAATAAAATAAAGAGCAATTCAATATATTATACTACAATATATTTCGATAAACTCACTTTCATCGTCGGATAGATATGAACTTGAAACTATATAGAATAAATTACTTTTATTTAAACAAATTTCTTTTATATTTTAAAATTTTAAAAAACTATATCAGTGAAAACAATTGTTGTCTGAATTTTGTGTTTATAAGTGGATTTTAAATCCTGCTTAGATTGTGTTTTCAATATGTCATGGGTGTAATGCCACATATATTGGAATGAGTGCCCGTTATTTCCACTATCAAGTTCTCGATCACGGTCAACTTAGCGAATTTATTGATATTAGTAGACCCAATTTTGTGATAAAGGATGAAAATAAATGTTAAATAGTTTTGTTTAAAATTTTCAAATATTTTATTTAGAAGTTATTAAAATTTTGTTAAGGTCTTGGTTTTATAAATTTTTAAAAAATATTTTTTTTAAAACTTGAGATTTATAAAAGCAGAATTTATAATTTTAAGTA
The DNA here is from genome assembly GCA_022537955.1 of Schmidtea mediterranea. NCBI lineage: Eukaryota > Metazoa > Platyhelminthes > Tricladida > Dugesiidae > Schmidtea > Schmidtea mediterranea. The sequence goes on along the minus strand of CM039679.1, from coordinate 315,626,323 downwards.
AATAATTTTTAAAATATAAAAGAATATACTTGTTAGTGAAAAATCGAAAACATCCTGCTATGCTAAAAAATATATTGCGAAGATTTCTAATGGTATTTTTGCGAATTTAAATACATTATACAAGTTTGTTTTTGATTTGGAAAATTGTTTTTTTTACTCGGGAATGGTATATTATGATGCATTTTATTATGAATTTGATGGAATAAAACAATGATTGCTGCGTATCACCAAGAGAGGAAAAATTCACAAAACATGTTTGTTTTACACTATTTAAAAAATAATAAAGATAGAACATCCAGTTGAGCGTATTGGATTTTTGAATTATATCAAACATTTAAAGCAATGGTACAAAAGGGTAAATAAAATTTTAGATTTGCAAAAATAAGAGTTGTTGTGTATATGTAAGTTTACCATTAAAAATTGCAAATTTCATTGATAAGCAAAATTAAATATCGATTTAAAGTTCATTTTATCATCATTCTTATTAGCTATATCGTTTTTAATAAAATTATTTATATATTTTTAATTTTTAATAATTAAAATAAAAATATATTAAAACAGAATTTTTCCACAGGATTAGAGTAACTCGAGCTGTTCAAAATATCAGTGAAATTTGAGATAAAGCCAGTGTAAATGCGGGTACAGTATTTGTTGGTTTCAAAAATTTTGAAGTGAAGAAACCAACCTTGAAGACAAGGAAGGTTACGGAAGACTTTGTCTAATTTCCGGTAAGCAATTGAATGCAATAATCTATGTTTATCCAATCAAATTAGTGCGTGAAATAAAGAAAAAAGTCGGCATTTAAGAGGCTCAGCTAGTGAATGAATTGAATGAAAATCTAAGCAATCGGCGATTTAGTAGGTCTGTTCCGCGCTTCAGTAATGCAACAACAACAACGCATTTCTCAATTGTATAGTGCAATGCAATAAAATAGATTGTTGTTATCGATAGTTAGAAATAAAAGAAGTATCGATACATCTTTCTTAACCGAAAAACCATCATAGGCCATCACAAAAGCTAAGCATTGTCATCATACCGCTGAAACGAATCAAAAATTTCGAATTCTTTGTCAAGCATTGGTTGACAGACATGGCCTAATGATCATAACTGACAACACTGCATAAGCTTAATGAAATGGGCTATAAAACTCTGCCTCGTCAACAATATCCAACTGACATTTCACAAAACATTTACTCAACTTATACTATGCTAAAATCTTTCGAATTCAGGACGCTGCTGAAAATTCCTTCTGAGTTTGTTGCTTTCTAATGCAAGATTTTTAACAGGAAATCATAACTCTTATTTAGCTCAATAAAGTTCAGTATTAACCATGTTATAGTTTTCAAATTTAATAGTAAAACCTGTAAATATTTTGCATCAACATAATAATAAGAAATCTAATTAAACTGGCTATTTTAGATACCAAATGTCAATAATATTTCGTACTAATTATGTGTAATTTCAAGTATACTTGTGATAAAAACAATAAATAATTATGATTATATATATATATATATATATTCATTTTTAGAGTTTGCTTATTTTATAAATCACATAATCCACAATTGGTAATATTCATTTCACGTAATTAAATTCTTGATGAATCAAATGAACAAATTTAAAAATTAAAATAATATTTTAAAAAACTATTTTTTTATATCCTTCCATTAATTTCAACAGGATTATTGGAGGTTTTATTTTATTTTAAGAATGCATTAATTATTAATGATAATTGTTAATAAAGAGGCTAGAAAAATGAATATTATAAATCTCATCTCCAAACTTAACTAACTTTAAAATTCTGGAAAGGAACTATAAAAAATAATCAAATAAAATATTTTCTTGGTTAAAAAATAGAAAATTAATATTAAATTGTGCTGATTTCTTATACAAGCATTTCTTTATATTTATTTCAACTTGTTTAATTCATTTTCTAACGCATTTCTTTCGTTCAAAAGTTTCAGCTGCCAACGCGAATTCGGACTAAATATTACTTATCGATATAAAATACATCTAATTTATGGTCCTAAAGTGTCTCATAGAGATTGTTTGTAATAAATTTACAATAGAAATTTGCTTAAAATTGAAAATAAAATACTTGAAATACCAACTTTAAAAATAATAATCGTGTGTAATCAAATTAATTCGAATTAACTCAAGTAAACAATTTCAGTTGTGATAATAAATAAAAGTCCATATATTTGTAAATATTCAATAAAATCGAGTGTGGTTTTACTTTATTTTTAATTAAACCTTATCTTTATGTAAATTTAAATTTTATCCTAAAAGTTATTTGTCGTGCCATTTGGATTTTATTGGCAAAAGCAGAACGCCTATGGAATATTTGGACCTATTAATAAAATACTAATACGGAATTTTATTTCAAACTTACCATATGTTCCTTGTTCACATTAAATCAGGTTACTTACTACAATATACTCTGGGAAATATATCCAAATTATACATCTAAAATCACTCAAATTCCTATATTTATTTGTATGGTTATTCAGCGAACATGTATAGCCTAAATAATAAATTTTTAAAAATTCAAGTACATAAAAGGTTTTCAAATACTAATTTACTTAATGTATTTAATTGACAATTTTAGGAATCGATTTATTTATTAATATTATTTTTATAATTGATTATAATTTGATATTTTGTCAAAAACAAAAGAAATGAAATATAATCGATGATGTTTAAATTATGTTTCTGCAATGACTGAAAATCTAAAGTTAAAATTTAACCAATTAATTATATAATTATAATATAATTAATAATTTAATTATATAATAATTATAACCAATTAATTTAAATGATATAAAATTACATTGTCAATCATGTTGGTTTGAACATTTGATGTTTTTATGAAATTATTTTCAAATATTTCTTCAATGTTTTCCACATCATTCGTTAATGTGAAATCCATATCATTTGTAATACATTCATTCGGTTCAACAAAAGTCTCACATGGATTTTTTGTCATCAGCATAACATTGCAAACTGATTCAAAGTTTTCGGCATTTTCCTGAAAATTTTACTTACACTCTTCAAAATAAAAAAATATTTAAAATTACGATATCTTCCTGGGTAGAAAGGAAAAAGTCAGTCAACGGATTGGAATTTAATTCCGAGTCGAGGGAACTAAATAAGATTTTATTTTAATTCTGTAAAACTTTGAATTTTTGTCAATTAACCAAAAATAAAACTATATTTTAAGAAAATGTTCCTTGACGTATTTAGTCAAGGGTTTGTAATAATACGAACCAATAATTCCAATTACAGAAATAAGCTTCTTCGTTACTCTTTGATTAGACCAGAGTGAAAAAATCACAAATATTGCTAAAATATTGCATTTATTTTTTTGGCTTTCTAAGCATTTTAATAAGATCGAATCGGCACAATTAAAAGTTCATATTTCAATAGAATAATTATATATATATATATATATATATATATATAATACAGATCTTGAATATTCAATAAATGAACAAATTGGAGATGCAATAAAATAATATAATAAAAATAATAATAATAATTAATAATAATAATAAATAATAATAATAATAATAATAATAATAATAATAATAATAATAAATAATAATAAATAATAATAATAAATAATAATAAATAAAAATAATAATAATAATAATAATAATAATAATAATAATAATAATAATAATAATAATAATAATAATAATAATAATAATAATAATAATAATAATAATAATAATAAACTTAATTAATTACGGTCTTATACATTAAAGTGATTTTTATCTAAAATCAAATATTTTAGATTGTTTTTTAAAAATCTTTCCAATGTAATTTGTTTTGCTTCTTTACTCTCTTCCTCGTTAACAAACTAGTTGTAGGCAAATAGTCCCTCGCTAATTTTGTGCTTTGTAGTCGCAGTTTTTTCACAACCCTGATCCATCTTTAGATCTTTCTTTAATTCTCCCTCAATGTCATCTTCACTTTTAATAATTGAGTCATCGTATTTCAATTAAATCTTCCACAGTTAATTCTTCATAGGAATTATAAACCTCAAAAGTGTCATCCTCATTGAGATCTGCTTGTTATAAGCCGGCTTCATTAGACAAGTCTACAATATCATTAACATCCGGATTCACAATAACTTCGTCATTTTCAACTACTTCTGCTCATAACTCAATTTGTGCATCGAAATGATACGTTTTTTAATTTAAAATTTAAAAGTAATTAAATAATAATTAAAATATATTACTATAATTTAAAAATAATTAAATTTAAAAAAATAATTGGATATTAATTACTTTTTTTCTGGAAGGAAAATTGGTTTGTAATTATACTCTGGAAAGTTGAGTGTCATTTCCTGCTGTGTACAGTCTTCGTAAATCTTAAAGTATGATAAATAAATCATCTACTCCTCACTATTTTGAATATTTAACAATTCATTATTTTTTTAACGTTTTCCTCGATTTCCAAAAATATTTAAAGGGATATTTGGAAATGGTTTAAAATTGTTTTGCATTTTTGGAATTTAAAATTTGATACATTCGATACACATTTGAAATGTAAATATATTAAATTACCACTGATAAATATTGCAATATAAAATCAATACTAATAATATTGTTTAATTGAATTTATTTAATCTTTGATTCTTTTACTTGACATTATACGAAAAATTATTTTTTTTAATAACAAAATTTTACTTTAAGTTTTAATGATCTTAGTTTTGTATGTAAAATATATTATATTTTTAGTTTTATCATTTTGAATAATTAAATTTATGTACAAAAACTAAATACTAATAAATATTGTTTAGTTGTTGGGAGCAACTCTGAAATGCGCAGGGGCCTCATATGTCTTACAACTAGATAAGACAATAGTTACAACTGAATTGTTTTACCTGAAAGACAGTTTATACTCATGTTTTATACATAATTTTATTTAATATTATTTTTTCATAAACTTTAATGCTTCAATATTTAATACTAGTTCGTTGTCCTTTTATTTGTGTAAACAACAGCGAATGATTGTAAAAATTGAATTAGTTTAATTAACGGTTAGCTAAGAGAATCCTTAAAACGTCTCATTTGAAAAACTTTAACCCAAAATTCCTGGTAGCAATTGACCTTTTTGGCGATTTGGCTGTGTATTCGCTTTCACCTGATTTGAATTCCTAGTCGGCCGATTGAAAATAACAGTACTATTAAGATCTATACTAACATAACCGAAAGTCTGTCATTGTGCTTAATCATTAAACATTGCATATACGGGAATTAAAGGAAATTGGAGTCTTTTCAAAACAAAGAACAATATAGTATCCGATAGTGCTAAGTTTACTCCAAGTATTATAACATATTCTCCTCGATTGCACTTTGAAATGATTTTGGATAGACTTCATGCTTAATCTTCTAATATTAATCTATTTCCATAATGCTCTAAATTATTTTGCTCGTTTAACATTTTTTATGTTTTACTTTCTGAAATTTAGCTGGTTATTTCTTTAATTAATCGTTTGGAAAATTTGACTTTTAAAGTCTATTTATCAAGGGTTTTTGGTTGTTTGGAAATTTTATATTTTTGAAAATCTCTATTTTTATTGAATAATTAAAAAGTAACATTTTTTACAAAAAAAAGCAAAAGTTTCGGTAGAATTTGTAGATAAATTGGTAAAATATTTTATATTTTTCACCATTGATCGTTTTTTAATTTTTCTATATCTTCATTTTTTAGACAATTGATCATTAGTTTGTTTCATATTTAACATGAGTTTTCGAAAAATTTTTTTCCAGTGAAGAAAGTGATGCTGGAAATGTGCGGTAAATATGAAACAAAATATTGATAACTATAGTAAAAAATGAAGATAAAGGAAAATCTAGATAATTTAATTAGTAATAGATTAAGTTGTTTTTTTATGTAAAAATTATTTATTAATTTAAATTTAATAACCACAAATAAATTTATAAGACTGAGCACCTAAAATAATTAATTAATTATTTAATAGCTCGTTACCTTTAAGGTATCTTCGTTATCAATATCATCGACAATTTCAGTTGCACTTTCTCCTTCACTGGATGAATCGGGATACACAGAATAATTCTGGTGCAATCAATACAAATAAAAATCAGTGAAAGTAAATAGTTTTACTTTCTTTTTAATGATGTTTTTCCGATTTTCTGCAGCAAGACAAGTTTCTGAAAATTCTTTCCAAATGTTTAGTGTATCTTTAAACAAATTCGTGATTATAAAATATTAGAAAATCTAAACATTAACATCGCACCTTGATCTATTATCGAAATAAAAACATTAAGATGCCTTTCTATAGTGTTAGCAATTTCTTTTAAAAATGGACGATGCGTATTTCTAATAAGCATAGTAGAACCATTTCTTAAAACACAAATTAATTTTAATTATATACCATTAATAGGAAGCAAAACTAACACAGTTGTCAAAGTTTGACGCCAAGTAACAACAATTTTATTTAAAATGTCTTGTTTTACAATGATCTAAAAAAATTATATTATGATATCATAATTTTATAAATTTCAAGAATTTCAATCAGGCATTGGAAAGTGGTTGTGAACAAGTGGATACAAGTGTCTCTCGTTTTATGTATACTCCATTCAGGTCAATGATTCCCAAGGTGGGTAATGCCACACCTTAGGGAGCGGTGGAATGATTCAGGGGCCGACAATAGCATTTTGTGCATTTGGAGGGCGTTGAATAAAAATAAGAAGCGGTGAAAGCATAAAAAAGGAAGAAAAGATAAGAATAATGAAGAGGAAGATTGGATGAATATTCTATGCATTTTCTTATGCACGTTTTAAATTTCGAGATTATCATTTTAGTGTACACATTTTAAAAGTTATTTTTCGTATGTATAGCGTAAAACGGATGTATATAAATACATTAATGTTTCATTTGAATTGTTTGCTTTCGTTCTTCAAGTTCTAGAAAGGATGTAAGACGGTGATCAGGAAACGCCCCATAAATGAAATATAAGACGTGGGGAAAATGTAAAGCCTTTATTAATTTTTACTGTTACACAATAGCGAAATAGTAGAGAAAAATTAAATCATAATAAAAATAAAATTATAAAATACTTCATCCAGAATTTTTTCTGAAACATTACTAAATGGATTTGATGAATCGTTGGTGCTGAAAGTTGCCGATGCATAAGAAATGAGTTTATTTACTATTTCTGTGACGAAACGATGAAGGAATGTATTGAGATGAAATTCAAAAAACAATTTCTAGAATGAATTTAATGCAATCATAATAAATGGAGAATTCACATTATAAGCATATATGAAGTGGATAATAATTCATATCTCTCTATAGCTGTTGAATGGTTTCAAATATTTAACAAATAATCATAGATTTAAGAAAACAGTAAAATTGATATGATCAAAATTTATAATGATAAGGGTTACCATAGCATAAATCAAATACACTAATACAATTATATCACAAACAGCAATGGTTTGTGTATGAAATTTCAGCGTTTAAAAGGTGGCAGGTAAATGTTTTGTGAAATAAATTGGTGATCATAAATACCATTGCTTATGTTGATGTAAGGACAATGAATTGTGATGTTTGTATCAAAATACTTGAGATATGCTTCCGTAACTTTATATATCAACTAGATAACACATATGATAATGTAAATTATTTCGGTCAAAGTCGAATAATTTTACATATAATTGTTAGAATGATCACCATATAATCCAAAATTGAGATTTTTTTTCACAACAGAAACGCATTTGAAAGAAAAATAAAAGAAAATGATTCAAATCTATATTCCTAAATTTTACGACCATTTCATTATACTATAAAACAATGATAGCAGCATAAATTAAGATATCAGATAAGTGAATAATAAAATAAGCCCTTGCTGCAAATTAATTATTTAATAGTTGAAACTTTTTTCAACAATATAATTATTACTTTGCAGCAAAGGCTTATTTTATTATTCACTTATCTGATATTTCATTTTATAAAGTCAGCTTTCCAGTTCTTAATGAAACGTGTTTAATTATAAGTTGCAAAATAAAGGTTTTCCTTTAAAATGAATAGTACAAAAGATATTATTGTTTCCACAATATACCTAAATATAAAAAAGTGAAACTTATTTATTTCTTCATTTTGTAGCATAAAATCATTTATTTTTTGACTATGTATAATTTGTTTCCTTTTTAACATTGATTTATTGTAGAATACCAAATGAAAAACTTAAATTTAATAAAATAAAATTTAAATTGTAAAATTATTTGTTCAATCATGTGATAATAAAAAATAATATAGCATTTCTATATATCAAATTTCATGTAATTTAAAAATTGAAACCAAAGTACTATTAGACAGTACTTTCTAATTGTATACTTACTAATTTCTCAATAAATTGAATTTAAAATAAATTTTCAAAAAAAATATAGTATGAAGGAGAAATATTGACAATATTTTTAATTATTATGAAACGCCAATCGAGCATAACTAATACGATATATTTAGACAGATTCAAAATTATCGGCAGATAAAAACAAGAAACTATATAGATTTTAAATTAACTTGTGTGAAGAAAACTTACAAAAAAGTATTAATTAAATTTATCATTTTTTTCAAATTTTATTAATAATTGAATTTTATTTTTAAAACAAGCATTAAATTTAATAATTTTTGTACATTGTTTGCAACATAATTTTTCAATTATATTATATAGAAACCATATGCACCAATATATATGTAGGCTTTATATTTAAATTTTGAAAATGTGTTTAGTTCTTAAAAAATAAAAAATATTTTTTTTAAAATTAAAAATTCAAGAAATTAATAAATAATTCGTTTGTAAGTTTTTTCGAATTAGTAATTTAAAATCCATATAAATTTTTGTTTTTACCAGATAATGACAGTAAATCTGTCGAACTATTTGGTAAAAACTATATTAGATTAATATTTTCTACAAAATCTGATTCATAGTCAAATTTTGTAGAAAATATTATATCACTTAAAAAGAAATCAGAGGTGAAAAACAAAAAAGCCTTTATAATATAATAGATTAAGTTTTTAATTCGGTATGTTATAATATTTTTAATGTACTTCATTGTACCCGGTACAAAAAAACTTAAATGATTTTTTAAAATGCGGTAATATCAAAATATCTCTAAACGTTACTTCAAGTCTCTTATTTCATTGAATATTTTTCATCGTAATATATATTTTAGTAAGATAATTCCGAGGCAAAAATAATACTGCAAATCAAAATTCATGTTTTGAATATAGTTGTGTTTAACTTCATGTTTTTATTTTCTAACTTTATCAAATGCACGATTTAGGAATACGGCAATACCTCGTTTAGTGCGGTTAATTGGTTCCGCCGATATGCCGCAATAATTGTAATTGGTTCCAATTTTTTTTTAATACATATCGATATATTATCAATGTTTTCAAGTTCAAAATAAATAAAAAATGTCACGAATTAATAATATTACGATATGAATGAAATAAACCAAATAAATAATTTAAAAGTATTTATTATGCGTTACAGTACAGAAGCACTCGCAAATTCGAGCTAAAAAATATTTTATTTATTCTTAATTACATTTTCTAATATTATAAACTTTATTATGTTTATATCAATAGTAAGCCTATTTGTATTATTAAGAAATTTATATTTTAAATGGATTTTTGATACGTTTTTGCGCATTTTATTGATAAAAAATTATAAATTTTAATTTTTTTCCTCCCAAAAAACGCACTATAGTGAAACCGCACTAATCGAGATATTGCTGTACTTCAATTATCCTTTAATTTACCGTAAATCATTACTCCTGTACAGTTTGATTTCAGACGATAATTCTGAAGATAATTGATGAAAAAATATATAAAACAAATAGTAAAATATTGGAATATATTTTTTTATTAATTTAAACAATTTCTTGCATAAATCCTTACCGCTTTATTGTTTGAAGTTTTAAAAAAATTATTCAAATTTAAATTTCAAGTCGGAAAAATATTCATAAAAATTGTCATTTTATCTATTTCGAACATTAATGATTGTAATTAAATTCAATGTGCTCATCGCATATGAGAAAATATCACTTATTATTATATATATACTTGAAATCGTTGAATTATTATTGTAGTTAATTATTTAATTTATTAATAAAAAATAATATCAGAATTATATAGTGATATTGCTGTTAGTGGGAACGCGTTTATAAGATAATTGAATCAAGCATTTCTCTATTATTCATATTTTCATCAACATAAAATAATTAATAATTGCTAAAAATAATTGCTAATATATAGAAATTTCCCCAAATATTCAAGGCAAAATTTAGGATTGTCTAGATCAGTGGTGCCAAACCTAGTTAATATCACCCCTGTTGGGACAAAACTACTGGAAGGGTGCGGCTGGTCTAAATTTGGTTTTTGAGGACAAAATTCAAATTATGGGGCGGATGGCTTTAAAAAAACATGCTAAATTATTTAAAAATATATGCTATGATTTACTATAAAATGATATTGTTCAAGTATATTTTAGTTGGATTATGTTATAAATAAAATCAAATATATGGATAATTTTCATTAGAAATCATTATAAAATTTAAATAAAATTTTCTGATTAATTTTTGGTATTTATTTTTAATATTACTCATAAAAGCCAACATATTTGATAGTTAAACTATTTTTATTATATTTTGAAAAAAAAGTTTACTTCATTACTTTAAAATTTATTAAAGTTTGGCGCTGGAGAAAAATGCTGAAAACGAGGAGCTGGTCTGAAAAAGGTTGAGAACCACTAGTTTAGATCAGAATTGAATGCTTCTTTATTTATTATAAATTATAATATTATATATTATAATTTATAATAGAAAATTGATTTCACCAAAAACATAAAATGGTTTTGGGGTTGATTTAATCTAACTTGCTTTTCCTTGTTACTGAGTGACAATATAACATTCGTATGTCATAAATTAACACTTAAACTACCTAATCATTGCATAATGGCTAACTTTATATTGTCAATATTAAAAAATATACAACACTCACAGGTAACCTTCAAAGGATGACTTACTATGACAATAGCAATTTTCGCAAAAACTGAAAAAAATATTTAAATATTTTTTTAGGTCCTAATAATCCATTTCTTAAAATGTAAATTTAATTAAAAAAAATCAATATATATTAAAAAATATAGATTAGTTAAAAATAAGAAAAAGAAAATTACAAAATATGTGAAATCCTAAAATATTTTTTCACGGTAAAATAATAAAAGATAAAGTCAATTTTATGTTAAACAGATAAATAAAATAAATAAAAACTTAGTAAAAACGTTATTACCAATTTAAAAATATTTTTCAATACAGGGTTTTACAAAATATTCAAATTATGTTTGTCAAATTATTTATTCATTATGCCAAAATATTTTATTGTTTAACTTTTTTATTTAAAAATCTAAAGCAAAATAGCGCAAATTTAATGATAAGTAAAATGATTAAATATTTTGACATAATGACAAAATAATATATTTTGACATAATGATTAAATATCTGATATAATAAAATATTAAATATTTTTGGATTGATTATTAAATATTTTAATATAATGATTAAATATTTTGACATTATGATTAAACATTGGAAAATAATTTATTTTTATAAAATGATTAAATATTTTGACATAATGATTAAATATTTTTAAAATTTCTGTATTATTTTTCCTGGTTATACCTTTTAATATTTTTAGCATTTAAAAATAAAAATTTCATGAAATGAATAATATATTTTGATATAATGATTAAATATCAGATATAATAAAATATTAAATATTTTTGAATTGATTATTAAATATTTTAATATAATGATTAAATATTTTGACATAATGATTAAACATTGGAAAATAATTTATTTTTATATAATGATTAAATATTGGAAAATAATTTATTTTTATATAATGATTAAATATCTGATATTATAAAATATTAAATATTTTTGGATTGGTTATTAAATATTTTAATATAATGATTAAATATTTTTAAAATTTCTTTATTTTTCCTGATTATCCCTTTTAATATTTTTACCATTTAAAAATAAAAATTTCATGAAATGAAAAATATTATATAAACATTGAGTTATAAGAAATGCTAAAGGAAAATAAGACTATTAAATTATACATTAATTTACATAATACTAATGTGGGCTATTTTTATATTTTCAAGTTGAAAGATCTTGCTTAACCTTTTTGCTACTAATAGTGTATATATTTGTTCAATGAACGAATGAGGTTTTACTGTGTTAAATGACTATAAAAGTATAAATTTCACTTATTTACATATGTTAGTTATGAGGAGTGCGCGTTTTCGTTATCATTTATAATTTTAGTTAAGAAGCTAGATGCTACTGAAAAGGTTTTTTCACTAGATGTTGAGGTAAATTGAATGGTAAGCAAAGCCTGGTAAAGTTTTTTGGTTTAAAATTGTCTTTTTTTCAATTTACTTAGATAAACTTTAGTTTCATCACTAAAATTTATGATCTTCTAACTTGCGGGACAGACTTAAAATAATCTTATGTTTTCTGCAATAAAAACTTTATGTTCTTAATCTATTTCATCTAGATTTTCAGGTTTATGAAACAACTTTTAGACTCTCTTCTATGCTATAACGACCAAATTTTTTGAACAATATGTGAAATAATTATTATTCTGTGAATTTGATAATTAACATTTTCCAAAAAATATAATGAAATAATATCTTTATTTTGCTTTTCATTAATTCTTATTTTAAGGCCTCCCATAATTCATTAGCATGTTGCAATTTATTTAATAGAAAAATGAAATTTTTCTAGGGTTAAAGGATGTTTCAATATTTTTTCTTATAGGCTTAATAACTACCGGTATTTCTTATAAAAACATATATCTAGACATCATTATCAAATAAGATTTTACAAAAAATAAATGTTAAAGATGGATAAAAAAATGGCAACTAGATTAAAATTCCTGATTATTATTATTTTTTAAATATTTTGGTTATTTTTAAAAAAAATTTACAATTAAATGTTTTTTAACAAAGATTTACCATAGAAATATTTCAGTGTCAACCGCATAAACCTATGTAAGCCCCGAAACCGAATATTCAAAAATAATGTACAAAATAAAATATAAGTATGAAAATAGTTTTATCATCATATAGTTAGTTTGTAGTTTATCAATGAAAAACTGAAATCACAGTTTAAAAATATATTTATGTCTAAATTAAATAAATAACATTCAAAACCTTCATTGGTCATTGTATACAGAGAAGTGAAACTAGAGCAATATTGTAACATAAATAATTCCTGAATTATTATCCACTGTACAATTGTTACTAAATAGCTTTATATTTTTTCCAAAATTTTTGTTTAAAAAAAATTTGTAATTTTACATAACGATAAAATATAATATAAAAAATCAATAAATCACTTACAAGTAAAGTGGAAATAATGTCACTATTAATAATTTCATAATACATTCGGTTCTGCTCTAATAAAACTAAATGGTGTATTAAATCGATGAGAGCCAATCTATGGGGACCCAAGGGTCCGACTATTTCACCGCCATAAGCAGTAGGAATACGGATTTTCGTCAACTGAGAAAGGGATAATTAATCACGAGATCGGAAGGAAGAAGGAACACTTACTTCTGAAGTGTCTTCTAGAATTAATTTAAAATCTGCTAATTTCATTACTAGACAATCTATAATTGGATTATAGAGATTTGGACTGTCAAGAATATCCTGAGAATTTATACTGGTCTTTTTATATGTCTGATATATTGGGCTAGTAAAGCTTGATAAGCTCTGTCTAAGAAAACAATAAAATTTTCAATCGAACACTTTTAATTAATTCTATTTTTATTTCAATGATTCCTATATCCAGAAGAGCCTTGTACTTCTGGAGTCATAATCAATCATTTTCATACAAAGGTTATAAAACAAAGGTTGTAGTACACCACTCCCTACACCTAGCCTCCGATACAAGGGCCCAATCCATAATTCCAATATAGAGAAAAGTCTAATTAGCAAACGTTGTCTAACTGATTGTAGTAGTACCCAAAAGCTGTCAATAGGGTCACGCCTCATCCAGGACAATGTTTGAGCCTTGCTTGAGTAATGTGTTTTGTTTACTTTTAAATATTAACCCGGGCAATGGCGGGTAACCCCAGATAGTAACCAATAAAAAAGGAAGCCACCTTTGCAAATTTGAATCAATCGAGTTATCTGATAGTGATTAGACATACATTGAAGGCTTATCGCGGAAAATTCTCATACACGTGTACATAAATTTTATTATGATTCAATTAATTCGTTCATTATAAGGCCGACCATAAATGGTTTCATGCGCTTAGCGGCTCATCAAACATCTACACGTTCGTATTTTTTTTGACAATTTACATTTTGTTACGCTCACCGACATATTTCACATTTTAATCGTTTTGATCATTGCGATAATCACCAATAGTAGACGAGCCAATTTATTAGATATACATTTAACATTTTTAAGGTGAAATAGTTTCGTAATATTTGAAGCGGGTACAACTTTCTGTGTGGCAGTGTGAAATGTGGGGTATCAAAAATAAGCTTTCGTTTATAAATGGCCTCAAAACAATACGCGAAATCTCTGACGATTTTGGACTCCCAAAGTTTGCAACGACATCGAAAATTTTGATTTCATTTTGTCAAGAAGAAACACGAACAAGAAAATAACCGAACAGTACAGGAATATCATTGTCAGAGAAAGAGTAAACCCCCTCAAATATATTTGAAACCAATAAAAAATGGCCTTAGAAGATTTAGCAAAGAAAATTTCCGCATCGACTATTTGTCATGACATGGTGTCAGTCCACTCGTGGCTGTTTAAAGTTTTCTCTAATCAAGCACGTTATATCAATGCATTACACATTAAACCGAAAGAAAGAAAGAAACCATTGTATATTTCAAAAATACAAGGCCAGTTATCATGTTATCAAATGACCAAAGATTCCTGGCAAAGATTCCTCATTCTATTGGCAGCGAGCTTACCCGATGGAAAACCTATAGAAAATGTATAGGAAATACTAAGACAAAGAGTAATCAGTTTTAACATCACAAGACGAGAGGTAATAGTAAGAAAACAATTTCGGTACAAAATGCAAAGTGCTCATAAAGCCAATAAAAATTAGAAAAATTTGTGGTAAACCAAATGCATATTCAGTTACATTAACGTCTGTCTAAATTGATGTGAATTTGAATGAAAGATTATTTTTAAATATTTAATGCTATCAGTATAAAACGGCGATTCCTTGGTAGCAGAATAAATTATTATATCAGGATTAGTGAATAACAATATAATTATTACTTCGCAGCAAGGGCTTATTTTGGTATTTACTTATCTGATAATTTAATGCTATCATTCTCGGAGATTATGCCTAAAATCGTCTTGTCTTAGATTTTCATATATTTTATTGTTATGAAGCTATATGGATTTTCACAAATTCTCAAAAACGAGAAATAAATACACAAGATTATTATAAACAAAATCAATGGAAACACGCGGATTTAATGTTGCATGCGGGAGGTAGTGGGAGAGCTACGATATGTATGAATAATTTTATATTTTATTTATACATAATTTTGAATTTTTTATTAAACTATCAACATACTTTTCTGGAATTTCAAAAATTGATTTTATAAATTCCAGTCCATTGGTGATCATAGACATTCTGCTTGCTGAGACCGAAAGCATCATAGAAAGGATGTGTGTCACCACACGCGTGCTGTAATATTATTATCAATCGTATCAATTCTTAACATAAACAAATATTATTTGCATTATGCCATCATCAGTAGAAATGGAAAAGGTAAAACTAAATTATTAGCACTCGATATGGAGTTACAGCGTGAGATGGATCAAGATTTATTTATGTTCAATTAAAACCGGATTTTCAATTATGTGGTTAAAAGTGCAAATCCATAAATACATACAAATGTTTATTTCATAATAATATTAATTTTTATATAATTTTTGTAAATTTTTTTTCTAATCAATGATTATTCCTAAAACTTTTTTCGTGACATTTCTTATAAATGAAACAACAAGCGAAACTCCTTGAAATGAAATTTAAGATCATTCATTTGGAACCAAGTAATAATTTACCTGACTTGGAAAGGGTTTCCGTCCGGTTTCACTCATTTTTGATTACTATTTATCGTTAACGCTGACAAAAATTGCGCATATGAAGATGTTATGTTTGAAAACCTACTGATTATAAAGTACTATTTACTAATTTGTTTAAGTTTTCATTCCTAGGGATTACTGTAGTTTAACTGTTCTATCTTCTGTCACAGACTAGAGCCAGTTATGCCATGTTATTTTTTGCTGACCCTATCAGACTTATAGGAATAAAATTAGATATTTTCTAATTTTTAAACATTGGGAAAAGCTATTATTAATTATAGCGACAGTTTTGTTAGTCATCAAAAGGCAAAGATCCAAACTATATGATGGATAAAATTGGAATGAAAGCGGTATTATGACATGAAATAGATAAAATAGTCAGTGATGATATTGCAAAACATTTCCAGCTATATAACAAAACAAATGAAACTTGAAAAGCTATTTATTCAAGCTTAATAATGTGAATTTATATAAAATTTGTAAATGAGTGGTCAAAAGGTCATTAACGAATTTTTACTAATTATATTTGTTAGATTAAAATTATTTATTTTAGAGAATTTGTTATTAACGTTTATTTCGTTTGTTAACTTTTAATTTTTAAAAATCTTTGTAACTTTTATGATTATTTATACTATTGATAAAATTAAGTAGTCTTAATAATCTTACATTTATTTTATCCAACAATTTTTGATAAATCGTAATATTTGTAATTAAATAAACCTGCGAAATGATTTTCGGTGTCCAAAATTAAAACTAAAAGTCAAAAACGAGAAGATTTTAAATAGCAAGTAGCAAACACAGATAAAATGTACAGCGAAATTCCTAAACAAAAACGTACCAGGTTAGATAAAGGTAATGAAAACAAACTAGAAAAGACAAAATGAAAGAATAAACTTTTTTCTTATTCTCGCTTAATATTTTTTGCTGACTTTGTTTTCAGATTTGTGATTTTCAAAATTTTGCAAAAGTTTTTGATATTCTTAAACAACAAAAATATCTTACATAAAATTTTTAAATATCTATACAATTTTGAACTTGATAAAAAAAGTACAGTGATAAAAAAAGAAATGAAAATGAAAAACAAAATTCTGTTTCAAAATGCATTTAAATATCAGTAAAATTCTTTTCTTACAATTTAATCGGTTTTTGTTTGTTTTCAACATTTCATTAATTTCAAATTTGTATTAAATAGAAAAACAATTTTATCTGTAATGGTGAAAATAAATAATACATTTTTAAAAGTGGATGAAAAATTAATATTTATCTGGAAATTTTACGAAAAATAAAATAGTTTAAATAAGTAGAAAATATATAATATTGGATACAATAAAATATTTTGCCATGAGTGCAAAACCAATATATCAATCAATTATACGAGAAAATAAATTTCTAATAAAAAAATCTATAATCGATTACTAAAATAATTATAGAAATGCAATTTAGATTTCAATAAAATTTAGATTGATTCTAGTGATATTAAATCTTGATTTTGATGTGCATCAAAATTATTCGAATATAAATAAATTTCTAATCTGAATATTTTACAGGAATAAATTTATGATTGTATTTCACACTTAATAAAAATTAGAAATTTAAAATAAGTTGTAATCTTATTTTTATGGAGTATTTTTTGATAGTTTCCTAAGTTTTTAATATCAATTTCTGAAAAGTTCTTCAGGAAACCCAATGAAAGTCGAAGTTGAAAAGTAAAACCGAAAATGAGTTTTAGAATAGAAATCAATTCAAAATTGACCTGGTAAATTAAATTTGACATTAATATCAAAAAATCGAACTTAAAACACTTGTTAAGTAAATTAATTAATAATTTCTTGTGATAAAAATGCTTTCGAATTAATCAAAACTTGCACTATGTGATTATTTCAAGTAAATTTTGAAAAGAATTATTACAAACGTGTCCATTCAAATGATCTTGTGGATCACTTTGGAAATGCATTTTAATCACACAGGCCGCAATATATAATATATGTATGTAATTTTTAGGGGTGAAAATATAAATGATTAATATGGTTTTCAATCAATATAATAATTATTCATAAATTAACAATATGACAGTTAATCATACATATACATTATTTAAATAATTATAATAATTGCAATCAATAAAACAATCGAATATTTATTCGCTTTTAATTTTAAAAACATAAAATAATTAAATTATTTGGGAAATATTTAATACGACCAGTAATTATTTTTAAAAGCAAAATATAAATCGTATGAAGAATAAATTGTATTGAATAATGAAAATTATAACAAATGTTAACAATATTTTACTTTAATTGAAAAATTTAATTTTTCAAAAAATTTTACCAATAAAAAAACTAAATAAGCTAAAAAAATTTTGAATTATTTACTTTTGCAAATCTGAATACAAAGGATTATCAACTTTTGATGATTTAACTGCTGACAGTAAGTCTGCCAAACACTGAAGGGATTTGTTACATACCTATAATAATAATAATAATAATAATAATAATAATAATAATAATAATAATAAATAATAATAATAATAATAATAATAATAATAATAATAATAATAATAATAATAATAATAATAAAAATAATATAATAATAATAATAATAATAATAATAATAATAATATAATAATAATAATAATAATAATAATAATAATAATAATAATAATAATAATAATAATAATAATAATAATAATAATAATAATAATAATAATAATAATAATAATAATAATAATAATAATAATAATAATAATAATAATAATAATAATAATAATAATAATAATAATAATAATAATAATAATATCAAACAAGTGAATAATAAGATAAGCCCTTGCTGCAATGCATATAATAAATGAAAAAAATGTTCGATTATAAAATAATTCTTATAATGATTATTTTATATTCAAACATTTTTGCATTTAATATATAAATTGCGGCAAGGGCGTATCTTATTATTAATTTGTTTAAAATTTTAGTTTATGCTGCTACCAAGAAATCACAGTTTTATATATTAAATATCATATATAAATATTTTAAAAATTACTTCAGTTTCACTAGATGTATGTATATTTGCAAGGAGTTTTCCAATGATATCTTCTTTAGAGAGCCACTGAAAATTGGATATGGTTAATTTCCGAAATTAAATATAATATAGCCAAAATATAAATGCATAGGGAGCTCAGAAAATAAATATATATTTTGTGAAGTCTTACCGCCAAAATAGGTTACTTATTAAATAAAAACACTAATAAATAATTTTTTGCAATAAATACTTTATGTAGGATTAACTACCATTTCTCTACCAATTACATACACATACCATGTTCAGTTTCACTTTCTCCCGAAACAAAACCAACTATTAGGTTAGTAGGAAAGTTCTTTCGTATTTTCAATAAAATATTTGAATCAATTTAAATATATATATATAATTTTTTTCGAAATATCGAAATAATTATGGCCCATTATTAGTAAAAACATGAGAAAGCCAAATAAACAAAATATATTTCGAGGAAATTATCCTCGTCATCAATCTGTCATCATAATATTTGTCAAATGTTTAATACGGAAACAATAATGATGAAATAGTTAAGATTTAATAATTTAATTAAATAATCAATAAATTTGTTGCTGATTGAACGTTTATTTTACGGACTTTGATTTAATCTTCCAAAATTCTTTCATATTTACTATTAAAGTTTTTATATAAAATTTTAAATCAGTTGTTCATTTTCACGTTTTCCTATTCTCAATAATATTACTAAAAGCCTATCAACCGAAGTACAATCATAAGCCATAACAGTAGCTAAGCCTATACATAATATTGATGAAATGCATCAAAAACTTCATGCATTGGTCAACAGATATGACTCGTGATGCTGCTGGAAATGCCTTCTGGGAGTTTGTCACTTCCCGGAGCCAGAATTTTTATGATAACGGGAAATCATAATTCTTAATTTAGTGTTTCAAATTTAATAGTAAAACCTGCATTAATTTTCCACATAACTAATAATTCAAAATAACTATATAATATTTCATTTTCGAAAACAATATTTTTAGACCCAGTAAATAATTCATTGCCGCACTGAAGAGTGCAATTCTGTATAATTATGGGAATTTATTGATTATATATATATATATATATATATATATATATATATTAGGGTGTTCCTAAAAAATGAAAGTTTGAGAACAATGTTTTCAAACTCTCCATAGCATTATGCTAGTTATAAAGAAGCTGTAGTAAAAATTTTAGCTGAAAATAATAATATTTATGACTTGCTCAACTCAATCAAAGTTAAGTTTAATTTGTGTCGCGACTATACGATGGAGAGTTAATTATAAAAATAGTAGAATACACCAAGGTCTGTGTAAAATGCAAGGTTCAGTATGTTTATTATCAGCAATCAGCTAAAACAATATTAGTGTAGTGTAAGGTTCAATCAATTGTTCATCATAGAACATAGTCCTAGGCAGTAACCAATAGCCAAGCCAAAGCCAGTAGAAAATCAGTTTTTATGGCTGTACATTGTCAATTCACAATCCAGTTACTCAGTTATTGTTCATGTTAATCACTTCGATACATTGTGTGCAGCTTGGCATCAATTGCTGATGACTTAGTTGGTGCTGAAAATCTATTTCTGTGGTCCTCGAAGACTTGAAGCAGATATTGCTTCTGTTCTTCATCACGTATCAAACTTGAGTTGAACTCTTGGATCAGCGCAACCCCACGTTCGGCCAGGTCGTTGACAACTCTGACAGATTGGACAAGCTACTGGCTTTGTTGATACTCTGTTTGGCATTCCCAATCACTGGGATCAACCTGCAGGACGTTCTGGGATATGCCAAGAATCGTAAAGAAATTGGTTAAGTTTTTCGACACAAAATTGTGAAGTTTCTTTGTGGTTGGGTGCTGGAATGGCTGAATTCGTTCAGATGCTCATCCTAGCCTTCGACTTCTTGAAGTGCGACTAGCATTAAGCGCTTCTCCTCTGTAGTGACAGCATTACAGGGTGACAGGGTTTCAGAGAAGTACCAAAGGTGACGCTGAAATGCTGTAGTGGCAGCCTTGGTGATTTCAGTGTTCGGGTACTCTGATAATGCGCAAAGCAGTGCAAGATCATGTCGTGAAGCACAGTGCGCAACTGGACTTTCAAACCAGTGTTTCACATACACTCTCGTGACAAACAAACTGACCTCCAGCAGGTGATGCCAGATTTGCTGGCTATATGAGGGACCACGAGATTTCCGACAGTCTGTACCTAGCTCATACTGTTTCCGAAAGCGCCACATTTTTATAGTGAATGGCACTGGAGTACCGAAACCGTACTCCACAGCAAGATGTACGACCCAAAAAGATGATCACAAGCTCAAGCAATTCACAGTAGTCATCACGAGGTTGAAATTTCTCCAGCTGACCAAGCACAAACGTTATGACATCATCCTTTCAAGTAGCGATCGTATCTGCCAAGTTCACATCCTCAACTACAGTACAAAATGAGTTTTGATCGATACGGGGCCAAAAGTCTTTAAAGTGGCCAAACAACTCCATGTTATGAGACTTCGAGACATCATGAACACTGAAAATCTTTTCAATAAAAAATTTCTGAGATGTGGTGACGACAAGCCAAATTGAGTAGCTGCCTATCCATGTCTGCTTCCAGCCGGATACAAACACCACCCTTTGTTCCAGTGTTTGAAGCAGTTGTATCAAAGCACATATCCTTGATTCTGCTTGCGAGACAGTAAAACAGCAAAATTCACATTTTTTAACATTCAAACGCATTGAGCAAGTCCTAAATATTATTATATCTTTATAATATTTTGGCTACAGTAACTCTATATGAGCCATCATCAAATGCTGGGTTGGTGGATTAATTATTTTAACAAAACATCAAAAACATAATATACACAATTTACATTCAATTACTTAAATGCATTCAAAATACATGTAGACTGAACATTTTGAACATTAATTATAGGATTTAAATATTTTATCAACAACGCTTCACAATGTTTTCTTTCCCAATAATTACTCAGATTTTTTACAATTATCTTGAAGTCAGGCATACCTTTTTTTTACTAGTACATTTCCTAAAATGATCACTAATGTGAGTCAATCCATTCAGTCGACAATGCTCAAGAATTAGATTACAGAGATGACGGGCAGTCTCTCCAATGTATATGGCATTACACTATTAACTTCCTAAACTGAGTTTGATCTACGTTTTTCAGGATTTTATCAAAAGGTTCAGTTTACAGGTAATTTGAATGTATTTAAGTAACTCGGGATATTCAAGGAACTCTGATGAACTATTACTAAGATCACCGGTGTTACAGAAAAAACGGAAATCATAATTTTTCACTTAAACCCTTTGTCCCAATAATATTATTATTAATAATAATAATAATAATAATAATAATAATAATAATAATAATAATAATAATAATAATAATAATAATAATAATAATATTAATAATAAATATTATTATTTAATCATAATATTAATAATAATAATAATAATATTATTATTATTTAATCATAATATTAATAATAATAATAATAATAATAATAATAAATATTAATAATAATAATAATAATAATAATAATAATAATAATAATAATAATATTAATAATAAATATTATTATTTAATCATAATATTAATAATAATAATAATAATATTATTATTATTTAATCATAATATTAATAATAATAATAATAATAATAATAATAATAATAATAAATATTAATAATAATAATAATAATAATAATAATAATAATAATAATAATAATAATAATAATAATAATAATAATAATAATAATAATAATAACAATACACAAAAGCAATACCTTTAAGTAATTAATGAGAACATCATTGGGTTGAAAGCACTGAATACATTTTATAAGAAATTCAGAAATTGAATTATACTCGATATATTTTACAAATTGATCGAGTATTCCATTTGATGACATCAAAAAATTGAGCAACTAAAATTATTATTTATCTTTTAAAACAATGCTAATTGTAAAAATGATTAATGCGAATAAATTAAATAAAAATGTTGTTATTCGATGCAATTTCTAATAGCAAACTAGTTAATGAGATTATTTGGTTTGTACTAGTGTTATCTCACCTGACATCGAATTCAATATTCGATAATAAAATGAATTCATATTATTTGATTTTTTTTCTCTCAGTACTCAAATTTAATTAGGATTTATTTGTTTTTAACAAATTTTTCAAAAATAATTCTAGGTCCCAATTTTAGCTTAATGTTATGCAACATCTGACCTCTGTCCACTCAGTTACTACCTTTGTCCAATATTTGTGAGTCAAAAGTTCTAGGATGTAGGGAATATTCTATAATGTGTGTGTGGAACTTGGTAGGTGTGTGGAGGGATCCAGAAGGTAGATGTATACAAGGTTCTAGAACATTAGGCAATCAAGGTGTGTGAATCGACAACTGTGTGACATAATAAGTGTGTATGGAAGAATATTGGGTAACCAAGTGTGTGTGTGTGACGTCATAAGCGTGTCTCCAGGTAGTGGTCAATAACATAACCGTTCGGTCACCTAGTAACAGTGGACAAAGGTCATTATCCAGGTAGTAACTTATTGGATAGAGGTCAGATTTTGTCTAGGGGGTTGTATCTGACAGACTCACATCCTATTACTGTAGTTTTATATATTTTAGTGGGAAATATAAATTTTTGTTAAAATAAAGTTATTTTTATTTATTATATACAGTCTATATTGTAGTTTTAGTGAGGGGTTTTATATTTGAACTAGGAATTTTCTTGTAAAAGTGCAAATACACTAACATTTGTTTAGAGTTTATAATAAAAATGATAATAGGAATAAGAATAATAAATATAATAATTATAATTTATTCCCAATGATTATAAGTTTTCAAAATTTGCACTTTAATTTGTTAATTCACATAAAATCGATTTAGCCATTTTAGCGCTAAATTAATTAAAATGTGAATAAGTTCAATAGAGGAACTTTCAAAGTTAATATTTAAAATATAATATAACACCTGAATAAATTTTTTTTCCATTTATCATCTGTTGGTAATCAACAAAGCATAAAAATATATATTATTATGTTTAAATGAATATTCTAATGCATAATTCTTTTGTCATATTTGATTGGGAATAAAACTCAACAGATGCCCCACAATTCACATGATTATATCAAGTAGTAAAATAAATGAGCCAGAGTTTGGCCACCCCTGATATATTATATAACCCAAAATTATACAATTGTGTCGAATAACAAATTTTCCTAGATCAAAACATTTATAATTATTATTTAATAATTATAATATATTACAAAATTATGATTATTCATTATTATATTAAATTTCATTGTAAACACGCCGACGTGGGGAAAAAAAGTTTAATTTAAATAAGTTGATTTATAGAAAACAAATTAAAAATAAAGCATTTATGATAAAAACTAAAATTACCTTGTCACTACTTTGATTACAAAGTACTTTTGCGACCTTAAATATCAGGCTACATGTGACAGAATTAATTGGATCTTCATTTTCACTGGTCATTTCGGTTGGTAAGAAAGGTTTAAATAGTATTTGAAGATATTCAGTATTACTGCTGAGAGTCGAATATATAACATTTACATAAGACGATAGAATCTCAGATACAACATTCTGTTCACTGAATTGAAATTTCATTACACAAGTATACTACAGAAACATATTCAAGCGGCAGCAGCAGTAGTAGCATGAAAAGTTAATCTTGAATACATTTTCATAATTTTTTATATACATTTGTTTGGTTTAGTATAAGAAACTAGACAAATATAGAAAATTCATTTATGTTATTATCGGTACCTAAAATATTTATGCGCTATTGCCATATTTGGTGAATATTTTACAACCTTTAAACATGGTTTGAATATTATGTCAAAATAGCAAATTATGATTGAAATTGGTAACACGGGGACGATATGAATTTCTCGCACTTCTAGTTTTCGTAAATAATGTTCAATGTATTTGTATATATTTGATTAGCGCGCTACATGAAAACTGTGATTGTATAATAGTCAGATGCGGGATCAATGGTAAATTTTATCAAGTCAACAGAAAAGTATGAAATTTGTGCAGAAAGAGATTTTAATCAAAATTAGAAGAGCTTTTTCCCTCGTGGCAATTTCAGAAGGGAAATTATTTAGTACTGGAAATTATTTAGTCCTAGATATGATTTAGTCCTATAAATAATTTAGTACTGGAAATGATTTAGTCCTGGAAATAATTTAGTCCTGGAAATGATTTAGTCCTGGAAATGATTTAATACTGGAAATGATTTAGTCCTATAAATAATTTAGTCCAGGATATGATTTATTCCAGAAATGATTTAGTCCTGGAAATAATTTAGTCCTGGAAATGATTTAGTCCTATAAATAATTTAGTCCTGGATATGATTTAGTCCTGGAAATGATTTAGTCCTGGAAATGATTTAGTCCTATAAATAATTTAGTCCTGGATATGATTTATTCCAGAAATGATTTAGTCCTGGAAATAATTTAGTCCTGGAAATGATTTAGTCCTATAAATAGTTTAGTCCTGGATATGATTTATTCCAGAAATTATTTAGTCCTGGAAATAATTTAGTCCTGGAAATAATTTAGTCCTGGAAATAATTTAGTCCTGGAAATAATTTAGTCCTGTAAATGATTTAGTCCTATAAATAATTTAGTCCTGGATATGATTTATTCCAGAAATTATTTAGTCCTGGAAATAATTTAGTCCTGGAAATAATTTAGTCCTGGAAATAATTTAGTCCTGGAAATGATTTAGTCCTGGAAATAATTTAGTCCTGGAAATGATTTAGTCCTATAAATGATTTAGTCCTGGAAATGATTTAGTCCTGGAAATGATTTAGTCCTGGAAATGATTTAGTCCTATAAATAATTTAGTGCTGGATATGATTTATTCCAGAAATTATTTAGTCCTGGAAATAATTTAGTCCTGGAAATAATTTAGTCCTGGAAATGACTTAGTCCTGGAAATAATTTAGTCCTGGATATGATTTATTCCAGAAATTATTTAGTCCTGGAAATAATTTAGTCCTGGAAATGATTTAGTCCTCGAAATAATTTAGTCCTGGAAATGATTTAGTCCTATAAATAATTTAGTACTGGAAATTATTTAGTCCTAGATATGATTTAGTACTGGATATGATTTATTCCAGAAATTATTTAGTCCTGGAAATAATTTAGTCCTGGAAATGATTTAGTCCGGGAAATAATTTAATGCTCCTTGTGCGGCCGGGGTTGTGAACAATTGGATTAAATCGTACAGTATATGATGGTAGAATACATTGTAATTGCAAATATAAAATTTCATAGCTAAGAATATAAACTATATATACTAGATATATAAGTTTTATAGCAAAATTGTGTACTTTAATAAATCCAAATTCCATTTATGCAGTTTTAGAAAAAGAATTTAAATGAAATTTACAAAAGAAGCAGTTTATACAATGGCATTTACTGAGCATAGAGAAATAATATAAATTTATAAATAACAATTAGTCAATTTATATATAGAAAATTATTGCTAAGTGTCACAAGCGGTGAATCGATTTATTATTCATTTTTCCAGGGATGTTACATCCAATAAAATTTCTACTGAATGTGATATTTATCAAATTTAGGACTTTATCGGGAATTTACTGTATTTTATTTATTTTATTTATTGTACAATATTAGAAGGATTAAAAGAGTTCCCTGGCCCCAATACAATAAAATTTTGTTTTGATTAATTTTTTGGATTAATATTTAATTACAATTTTTGTTTTAATGATTAAAATATTTTTTTATAAAAATAAAAAATTGTTAATTATTTTGAATTAATAAATAAACATTTTGAAATTCGGGATTAATAATTTTTGTTTTAATGAAGCACACAACTTTTATTTAAATAAATAAAAAATAAATTACAATATTTGTTTCAATTATTAAAAATTTTAGTTTTTTTTGCTTTAAAGACAAAAAATATATTTTGATTAAATTTTGTTTTAATGAATAAAATTTAATTACATTTTTTGTCTTAATGATTGAAATTTTTTTGTAAATATAAAAAATGTTTTATTTAATTTTTGTTTTAATAAAAATTAATTACAACTTTTGTTTTAATGATTAAAACTTTTTTTAAATTAAAAATTTTATTTAATTTTTATTATAACGAATAAAAATTAATTAAAATTTTAGTTTTGATGACTAAATCTTTTTTTGTAATAAAAAATATTTTCGTTAATTTGAATTTTAATGAATAAATTTTTCGAATTTCAGATTTTATTGGTTTACAATTTTTTTAATAAAGTACACATTATTTATTTAAATTTATTAAAAATAATTTTCGATTTTTGTCTTAATTTTTGACTTAATGAAATACACAAGTTTTTTGCCAAAATGAGAAAACAGCTGATTTCGATTATTATTAAAAATAGATAAAATTATTTTTATTTATTTTTGTTTTAAAAATGTATACAATTTTTGTAGAAATAAATTTTTTGTTTTGGATTTTGAATTTCAGATTGTTTTGGTTTATATTTTTTTTTAATTTTTAGAATTCCAGATTTTTATATTTTAAAATTTTTGTTTCAAAAATGTACAAAATTTTTGTTTAAATGAATAACCATAAAATTTCGATTTGTATAGAAATAAATATTCTATTTCTTTTACAAATTTTTTGTTTAAATATATAAATTGAATTTCAGATTGTTTTGGTTTATATTTTTTTAGTGAATTACACAACATTAATTTAATAATAAATTTCGATTTTTCGAAGTTTCATGGTTTTTAAGCTTTAAATTTTTGACTTGATAAAGTACACAATTTTTTGTTTAAACGAAAAAAAATTTTATTTTTATTTTTAAAATAAATTAAATTATTTTTTGTATTTTTGTTTTAATGAATAAACTTTTTTGATTTTCTCATTTCCTTGTTTAAAATTTTTCCTTTAAAAATAACAATTTTTTGTTTAAACGAAAAAAAATTTAATTTTGATTTTTAAAATAAATTAAATTATTTTTTGTATTTTTGTTTTAATGAATAAACTTTTTTGATTTTCTCATTTCCTTGTTTAAAATGTTTCCTTTAAAAATAACAATTTTTTGTTAAACTGAAAAAAAATTTAATTTTGATTTTTAAAATAAAAAATTTATTTATGTATTTTTGTTTTAATGATTAAACTTATTTGATTTTCTCATTTCCTTGTTTAAAATGTTTCCTTTTAAAATAACAATTTTTTGTTTAAACGAAAAAAAATTTTATTTTTATTTTTAAAATAAATTAAATTATTTTTTGTATTTTTGTTTTAATGATTAAACTTATTTGATTTTCTCATTTCCTTGTTTAAAATTTTTCCTTTAAAAATAACAATTTTTTGTTTAAATGAAAAAAAATTTAATTTTGATTTTTAAAATAAAAAATTATTTTTTGTATTTTTGTTTTAATGATTAAACTTATTTGATTTTCTCATTTCCTTGTTTAAAATTTTTCCTTTAAAAATAACAATTTTTTGTTTAAATGAAAAAAAATTTAATTTTGATTTTTAAAATAAAAAATTATTTTTTGTATTTTTGTTTTAATGATTAAACTTATTTGATTTTCTCATTTCCTTGTTTAAAATTTTTCCTTTAAAAATAACAATTTTTTGTTTAAATGAAAAAAAATTTAATTTTGATTTTTAAAATAAAAAATTATTTTTTGTATTTTTGTTTTAATGATTAAACTTATTTGATTTTCTCATTTCCTTGTTTAAAATTTTTCCTTTAAAAATAACAATTTTTTGTTAAACTGAAAAAAAATTTAATTTTGATTTTTAAAATAAAAAATTTATTTATGTATTTTTGTTTTAATGATTAAACTTATTTGATTTTCTCATTTCCTTGTTTAAAATTTTTCCTTTAAAAATAACAATTTTTTGTTTAAACGAAAAAAAATTTAATTTTGATTTTTAAAATAAATTAAATTATTTTTTGTATTTTTGTTTTAATGAATAAACTTTTTTGATTTTCTCATTTCCTTGTTTAAAATTTTTCCTTTAAAAATAACAATTTTTTGTTTAAATGAAAAAAAATTTAATTTTGATTTTTAAAATAAAAAATTATTTTTTGTATTTTTGTTTTAATGATTAAACTTATTTGATTTTCTCATTTCCTTGTTTAAAATTTTTCCTTTAAAAATAACAATTTTTTGTTTAAATGAAAAAAAATTTAATTTTGATTTTTAAAATAAATTAAATTATTTTTTGTATTTTTGTTTTAATGAATAAACTTTTTTGATTTTCTCATTTCCTTGTTTAAAATGTTTCCTTTAAAAATAACAATTTTTTGTTTAAACGAAAAAAAATTTAATTTTTATTTTTAAAATAAATTAAATTATTTTTTGTATTTTTGTTTTAATGAATAAACTTTTTTGATTTTCTCATTTCCTTGTTTAAAATTTTTCCTTTAAAAATAACAATTTTTTGTTTAAATGAAAAAAATTTAATTTTGATTTTTAAAATAAATTAAATTATTTTTTGTTTTAATGAATAAACTTTTTTGATTTTCTCATTTCCTTGTTTAAAATTTTTCCTTTAAAAATAACAATTTTTTGTTTAAATGAAAAAAAAATTAATTTTGATTTTTAAAATAAATAAAAAATTATTTTTTGTATTTTTGTTTTAATGAATAAACTTTTTTGATTTTCTCATTTCCTTGTTTAAAATTTTTTCTTTAAAAATAAAAAAAATTGTTTAAATGAATAAAAATTTAATTTTGATTTTTAGTATAAAAATTATTTTTTGTATTTTTGTTTTAATGAATAAATTTTTTTGAATTTCTGATTTCGTTGTTTATAATTTTTCCTTTAAAAATTACACAATTTTTTGTGTAAATGAATAAATATAAAATTTCGATTTGTGTAGAAATAAAATTATTTTCTTTTTTTTACAATTTTTTTGTTTAAATATATAAAATTAATTTCGATTTTTAGTTTTATTAATTTTTAGCAAAACTAAATATAGGCAGAATTTAATTCTCTACAAAGAGTCTTTTAAACCGGTACACGGGGGCTTTCATTGTAAAAATAAAAAATCAATATAGAGCGTAAATTAACATAAATATAATGAATTACATTTAACCGAAAAGTGAAATCATGTAAAACAAAAGAACTAACAACACGCTGATCAATTGCAAAGTGCAGCAAAGTGATATTATTAGATAAATTGATTATCTAGCAGAGCTATCACAAAGATTTATGAATGCCATAATAATAATAATAATATTTTATATTTAATATTATTTCTGGCAATTAGTTTTGCATGAGTAAATCGATAGCAGATTAGTTATTGTTTTATTTTTGTAATTATCATATGATGATGTTCTTGATTTGAAATTTATATTGATAATTGGAGCCTCGGTAAAGAACAGTTATCAGCAAAATAACAAAACAAAAGGGAGAAAGATATCCAGTTGGAAACATGACAAAATCATCAGTTATTCGTTTGTTAGATTGAAAACGATCGAAATAGAAGGAACTGGGATTTTATTAGCGCGCAAGATCAATGGTTAACTACAAAGCGTCGGGGAT
The DNA here is from genome assembly GCA_022537955.1 of Schmidtea mediterranea. Lineage (NCBI taxonomy): Eukaryota > Metazoa > Platyhelminthes > Tricladida > Dugesiidae > Schmidtea > Schmidtea mediterranea. The sequence continues at coordinate 315,595,548 of CM039679.1, read as the reverse complement.
ATATTTACTGGATAATTTATCAGATTGGGAAGGACTCGTGCCAATTGGAGACTTCCAATCATTTCTATAATCATTTCTTGTCCTCTTTAAGCGTTTCTTCTTCATTTTGGTTATACAGTTATTTCCAATTGTACACGGACTTTATGGACACCTTATTATTTATAATACCTACAGCTTTTCAATATTAACGGCCGCTTGGATTTGAGGCATTAATTATTAACTTTTTCACGATTTTTCATTTGACAAAAAAAATCAATTAGATTTATATACAAAGCTATTCGAAATAAATATTTAAATGAAATAATCCAATAATTTATGAATCGACTGTAAATAGTCACATGAAACGAATAATAATTAATAAATCATAGTCGACAGTATAAAATTTCATTCACTAAATTAATCAATGCGTAACATGTAATAAATTATAATTGATTTTATATAATTCAGAATTTGTTAATTGGTTATCATGATTTATTTTAATTTGATAATATAATTTATAGTTCAAATTACATATATAAATATAAATGTTAAATAGTTTATTTATATACCTAAAAAATAAAACTCCATCTTCATTTGGTTGTGGTTTGGAAATTAATATATTCAACATTTCCGATATGTGATCAGGTGTCACTAAACTAGAATTAAATTAAAAAACCCAAATTATTTCATTGGAAATGTATACTAGTTTAACAATTTTTCATTGTAGACTTGAACTTCGTTAATGACACCATCTTCCTTCAAAATATCCTTTAATGTCACTCCCTAAATATTATTAACTTGAAATCAACTGTATAAAAATAAATAAGAAACCGTTGTGTTTAATAAATTTTCAACTTTAGAAGAATCCACATTAGGCCTCCAATACATCTTTTAGCTACAAAAATACCAAACTTCAATATAATGATATTTTATTTAATAAAGAATTCATACAAAATATGTATTAATAAACGTGTCTTAATAATTTTAATATATCAAAGATTAAATGTAACTACAGTCCATACATTTAAAATGTAATTGTTTGTTCATTTACTTAAACAATAGTAACAAAAATGTAACAAATATTTTCTTGAAAATATTTAAAAATTATTAACTTTAAAAAATATTTATTATAAATTCTGATTTGGGATTATTAAATGAATATCGTGATACGGATAAGACACTAAATGTTAAATGAATCAAAATATGTAAATTTTAGTGTCTAAGTTATAATTATCTATATAATAAACTCCTAATTATAAAAGTTTAATTGTATTATCTAAGCATCAATAAATTTTAATATAAAAAGTTGTTTATAATTTCAGATATGCACAAAATTTCAGTTTATTTCAGTTGTTGGGCAAAAAACTGTTGGGCCAGAACAAGCTTTTGTTTAAATGGATTGGAAACAGCACGCAAACACAACACGCACATTTCAAAATCGGACCCTTAAACATCTAATAAACACCTAAAAATGCGAGAAAAACACATAATTTAACATATAAAATAGAAAACATAAAATTAAATTAAAATATTAACAAACGCACCAAGATGCGCACGAATGGACATAGAAATAACACGATAACAAAAGATTTGACCGAAAAAGTGACAATTTACGAAAAATTAAAAGAGTTCATGAATAAAGCGAACAAAAATAAAATAATTTTAATCAGAAATGATTGAAATTAAAAATAAATGAGTAAATTGTAAAAGAAATCGAAAAATAATAATAAATTAGAAATAAATTAGACCCATAATTGCAAGGTCAAATTTTGTTTTAACGCATAAAAAATAACACGCAAGGTTAGGGTCACAGAACAGGTATAAATACCAATCCATTTTCACAAAGTTTTAATGCTAATGCTTTTCACTCAGTGAATAGATTACTTTTTGTCAGAGCAAGTCAGAGGAGCAACTCTCGATAACTGTTTTCATTCTGCGAATCAAGTATCTTAATGTAAGCTCTACTTGATCGTACGTGTGGTATTCTCTTGTCGTATGTTGATATGTATGAACTATGAACGATCTATGATGAAATTGTTTCAACAAATATATGTATTATGAAAAATGAATCTCCAGTTTTATGAGTCGAAATTTTTCTGGCCCACAGCCACACATCACACAAGAAAGCAAAATCCTAACATAACTAGTCACACTGTGTAAGTGCGGTTTCTCCGCCTATAGTGTGTGCCCGTGAGAGCTCTGTCGTGCGTAACGACGGATCTCGAACGTAAATCTTCTACCCATTATAGGGGCGGTGGGAAGATTGAGAACTAGTCTTTTGGCTAGCTCTCTTTCACCCATCTCCCGTAAAATCGACCTAAATATTTAACTACACATCGGCTAAAATGATAACACCGAGTAGTCCAGTGGGCACTCGTAAAATCTAATATGAACACAAGAACCTTAGGACTAAAATTAAGGCTCGGGCAGTGGGGACTTGAAACCGATGCGATGCAGATAAATTTAATAACTAAAAGGAAATTAAATTAATTTAAAGTAATTGAATCCATAACATTAAACTAGACGTGACGTAAACAAATTATTAAAATGATGAAATCATAACTAAATTTGTGACCAGAACATACTATAACGAGAAGACTTTTGTAACGTAATCAAAGGATAGTAATTAATTAAATAAAATGATCCAAAATTAAATACTCACGTAATAAAAATCAAGAAAAATTTCACAAGTGTTAATGATTCGAATTATCCTCGGATCTAATCTAAATTAGCAAATGATTTATGAGTAAGGAGCCAGAGAAAATGGAGTAAATGAACGAAACTACAAACGATAGAGTAAAAATAACTGATTCCGAGAAAAGTTCCGACAGGATATAGATCCGCTAATATTTCATAGAAGTACTAATAAATAAGGCATTAGGCATTGATAAATGATACACCAAATTAATGATTAGCTTTGAACCTTTCCAACTAATTGAAAGGTAACTATGTAACCCACGAATCCAAGGATAATTCAAGGAGTTAAATAATAATATTATACTACTAATAACCGATAAGAAACGACCAAAACAATCATATTAACCATACCTGACACGAATAAATAAATTAACAATTCCACACAATGATAATAGATCAACGACAACAAAATATCACAAATAGTTCACAAATGTAAACATAAGAACTCAGCTTTCGTGAGAGAATCCGCGTTAATTCGAATGCAATAGATTTGCCCACGAATAATATTGAATCTTAAACCCGAATAAAATTAGAAATACGCTGAAATTAGTGGAAACAATAAGATCAGAAGTTCCAATCAAGAGAGCAAACCATATAGTTCAATAGCACGACCCAACTAAACACCAGAGTAGAGATTTAGACACTTTCCAAACCCCGGTATTCTCTTCATCGAATAGCCGTCATCGAATATTCCACCCAGCAGTTTCTCCCTAACCAGCATGTACCCTTGAACATTTTTTCAGAAATAACAGTATTCCGGAGCAAATTGCAATAAGGCGTCTTCTTGGATGCATCGACGTCGAATAAGAGCAACAATTCAGATAGAGAGCACCCAGAAATTCCAATCATCAAGTTAACAATGAGATTAATCACATACTAATAGAGATCAATTTGATTGTTATTACACTAAATAAACTACAGACAGGTCATAGTCTGAGTTTACGGCAGAATAAATCATCTAAAGTCCGACGCGAATGACAGGTCGATGACGTTAAACACATAAGATCATAATAACAAAGACGATGAGGCGATCAATAACAATGGACTTTCACCGCCGACCTGAGCGAATAATAAATAATGGTCGACATCAAATGATAAATAGTAAATAACGTATAAAAATTATATTAACGTTCAACCGCGAGAAAGAATAAATTAAATGTCAGTTCACTCACCCCACCCCGCCCTCGCAAAAAATTTACGCATATAAAAGAACATAGTAGAAACTCACATCTCATACCGCGTAAATGAATCACCAAGCAACTAATACCGATAGTGGACGCGTTCGAACTCGAGACACTTTACGAGATCGGATCTCGAGGAATGATACTCAGATGCCTAGTGAAGAGAGACAATCAGGTAATTTCGCACGCTACATTTCAAATTCCATCATAACTAAAATTCACCCATACCAATACTCTATGGAAATAGCATAAATCACTAACGCCCATGTTTTGCACGCGCAGGCACATCGAGAAAATGATTTGTAATTAAATATTTTCCGTTTAGATCGCAGAGACCCGCATGGCAATTGGAGTGACAATTCTCGAGTGACTCTACAGATCCCGAGCGCTTCTGCCGCTCGATACCGCCAAGTCCTGTGGGACAACGGATATCTGTTATCCACTTATGGAGACTCCAGTTGGCCGAGAAGATCAGAATATCAAGCCGAAGAGATCGAGTTACCAAGTATCACGATTAAGCGCGAGCCGGGCCACAATCCAACACGAGAAGCCCGCCAGCGAGCCGAATACGCGGCCATGAAGATGGAAGAGCTAGAAAGAAAGTACCACCGGAAAGCGGCGTTGGCCCGACAACGACTAGCTCAAGTGAACAGAGATATCGCCAGTGGTGTTATCCCGAGCACCGATGGATTCCCGCCAGAATATGGAGTGTCCTTCGAACTAGACGACCCGAGGCTGACGCAGATGACAGCACCGACTAAAATGGTGATACCGGAGAAACTCGTGCAGTCAACACTTCGAAATCGACTCGGATCTCGTCAAACAGGCGATCATACATATGCGAGCAGGCATCCCCAGTGGAATCCCAAGCACAACAATCGAAGGAGTTAACGTTTTAATGGTCATGAATGAGTTGAATCGATATGTTTTAGTTTTGACGACAATGAATGTTTATGTCTCACGGGTTATTCAATTTTTAGTTTTATAAATTAACTACTTTGACATTAGTGTAACTAAAGAAATATAAAATTTTTACTCCTTTTGCAATAACCTTCCAAATATTTTATAGATAATAAATGATAGGAAAAGATAGAACTTTTTTGTCATTAAACTTGGACCAACCCGAGAGTTAACACCAACTAACTGAGACGCAGGAAACGCAGCCGATAATAATTAAGAGAGAGGATCAATAGGATTGAATCAATATTGTAAACGACTAATCATTTAAATATTGTAATTTTAGAAATGAACGCCACGAAAATATTGCACCAAGAGCTGAAAGAACTTAGACGAGAAAATCAGCACCTGCACCGACAACTCCTACAACAGAGTCGAGAGATGCAACAGCTGAAAGCCACTTGGGCCGAACCCGAAAAAATGAAAACATTGTACCAGCGCCTCACTGCTGCACAACAGGGCTGGAAAGAGGAAAGAGTGTTGAACCAGGCGCAGCGAACACAAATCAAAGGACTGGAGGTCGCCTTGTCGGCGTGCCAGGAGGGAAGTGCAGTGACTTACCCTCTGGTATTCGCTCCGGCACAATTAGCCTATCGCGACCAAGAAAGAGCCCAATCAGTTAACAAGAAGCTCAGATCACACGCTCGACCAGTTCGAACCGAGCGGTTGCGACGACGTGCCCAAGGAGTGACCAAATGAGATAATAAACTCATGTCTGATGATAATTTGATCTGTTTGTCATTAAATAAAAATTGTTTAGTTTATTATGTTACTATTTGTAAATAAATGTAGAAACGAAAAGTAATAAATAGAAAGCGATAAAGGGACCTGAAATAGAAGACGGACATAGGCCTTCTAACGGCAGTCCGCTGAACCCGACATAGGACTAACCCTTAGCAGTTCTGATATCGGAACTCACCTTTGGACGTCCTGTGACCAGTGGTTACATTACCAACGTTGCCTAGCAACGGGTAACCATTGGCGGGAGCAAAACTATTTTATATGATTGGGGTGAAGGTCATCCACACCACTAACCCCACAAAACTTTAATTTTATAGAAAGTGGCAAATGTTTGTTTTTGACTTCCAGTGATTTGAAATTAAAACTATAACAAGTCATGGAATGTATATTGATAGTAAATTTACAACAAATATTTAAAAATGTTGGGCTAGCACAAGGTTTTGTTTAAATGGATTGGAAATAGCACGCAAACACAACATGCAAACATAAAATAACCACCTAAAAATGCGAGAAAACACATAAATAAAAATATAAAATGGAAAAACACAAAAATAAACTAAAATATTAACAAATGCATCAAGATCTGCACGAATTGACATAGAAATAGCATAATAACAAAAGGTTTGACCAAAAATTGACAATTTATGGAAAAAGAAAAGAGTTCATGAATAAATTGAATAAAAATAAAATAATTTTAATCAGAAATGATTAAAAATTAAAAGTTAATGAATAAATTGTCAAATAAATCGAGAAAATAATAAAAATTAGAAATAAATTAGATAAGTAACATCAAGGTCAAATTTTGTTTTATCGTATGAAAATTAACATGCAAGGTTAGGGTCACAGAACAGGTATATATACCAATCCATTTTAACAAAATTTATATGGTATTTCACTCAGTGAACAAATTACTCTTTGCCAGAAGTTTATAATTGACAGAAACAACTCTCGGCAGTTATTTCCACATCACGAACGCAAGTAACTTACAGGTAAGCTCTACTTGCTCGTGCGTGTGGGAATCCTTTGTCGTATGTTTTGAATGCCTGAACTGAGTTAATGAACAAACTATAATCTAACTGTATTAAAAAATATACGTATTCAGAAAGCGAATTTGATTAATATGTCGAAATTTTTCTGGCCCACAGCCACACAACATGCAAGTTAGTAAATTGAAACATAACCAGTCACACTGTGTAAGTGCGGTTTCTCCGCCTATAGTGTGTGCCCGTGAGAGTTCTGTCGTGCGTAACGACGACCTCGAACGTAAATATTCTATTCGTTATAGGGGCGGGGGGAGGATCGAGAACTAGTCTTTTGGCTGGCTTTCTTTCACTCACCTCCCGAAAATTCGACCTAAATTCAATCCTATACATCGGCTAAAATGATAACACCGAGTAGTCCAGTGGGCACTCGTAAACTCTAATCTAAACACAATTTCTTTAAGATCAAATTGAAGGGTACGGGAGGCGGAGACTCGAAATCGATGTGATGAAAAGAATTAAATGCATTAAAACTGATGAAAATAACTAAATGTGTTAGAATTGATAAGAATAAATAATTAAATGAGTTGAAATTAATGAGAATAATTAAATGTATTACAATTGATGAAAATAATTAAACGTACTAGAATTGATAGGAATAAATAATTAAATGGATTGAAAATTAATGAGAATAATTAAAGGTATTAAAGTTAATGAAAATGTTCAAGTGTATTAAACTGACAAAAATAATTAATTAAAACTACGGAAAATGATTAAAGGAACTAAGTTGAGGAAACTAATTATTTGTATTAAAACTGTGAAGAATATTTAAAATATTGAATCAATGAAGATAATAAGTCGTACTGAAACGGTAGAGAGTAATCAAAAATATTAAATTAATGTGAATAACGAGTTATACAACCCTGCAGGAAACAATGAAAGATGTTAAGCTGACAAAATAACTAACCGTACTAAAATTGTTGAGAATAATTAAAGATGTAAAAAATTGACGAAAGTAATTCGTTACTTATTAAGGTTAACCAGGGAATTACAAATGATTAGATGTACCGATAATAGTTGGGTATAATGCATGATAGTTGTAAATTACCAAAATGATAGAAATAACCATAATTCATTTAAAGTGAGGTGAACCATAAGAACTTAATAGAAGTAACTGTATGACAAAATTTACCTAAGATGGACGAAAATGACTATAACTGAGTATAAATAAGGAAAATAACTAAAAAATGCAACGTGATTATAATTTGCTAAACGTAAAGAGGAGAGATCTACGGTAAAGAGAAAAAGTGGGTAAAACTGGTGAAGGAACTCAATAGGTATTTGTTTATTTAGGTAAATGAATGTCCCGAGAATGCAAACTAGATATCTGGAGAAACCTAAAAGGAACCATCTGTGGCCATTAACTGCCTATAGTTAAAATCAATAGATCAATATAATAGTCGATTTTAATAAAAACGCAACCAAGTCACCAAAATAAATTAGAAAATACATTAACTTATTACTAACGGAGCAGAAATAGCGCTCATCTGCAAAGCAATCATGTATTAATATAGAACACGGGCAAAAATAAGAACACGAAATTCCATTTAATAAATAATCACAATAAGTAGTTAACTGTTCATCCCACCAAAATTGGAAACGCATGAGAACATTCACGAGTGATCCATAAGAGAAGGAACCATCGCAGCAACTGTTATTGACCGAAACACCATTGAGGACTTGACGAACTCGGAAAGAGACCGGCAATACATCTACGCAGGTATGCAATGAATAGCGAGAATAAGTCACATAGAGTTAGTTGAAATCCAGGCAGGTAGAGACGAATGGGGCATCCGATAATGATAACCACCGAGATGAATTATTGAGACTAAATAGGCGATACCCTAGTTTTCTGAAATGTAACCGAGTAGCGAGAAAATAAAAATCACCGGATTAATATAGTAAATTTCTGATTGCCGCTCAGCTGAGAAATAATATTAGATAATGAAATAAGCTGCAACTAATTTAACCACCCGGAATACTGATTATAACAAAACACTAACTAACTGTTAGTTTTCCGTGAATTAGTACTGCTCAGTTGTTAACTTCGATAGCCAACCGAAGAATGTGATAAGATCAAAACACTAAATAAATATTATTCATAAACATTTTTTTATGGAACTCCCTGAAAATATTAACTTATTTCTCACGCTGATTAATTTTTGCGTTGAGAATAATTACAATAAATTCACTAGTCAAGCAGCAGATCAATCAAGGGTTCTAATATAAATACCGAATGTCAAATAGCAATCAACACCTTACATTATGTCAAATCAACGACAAACACCCGTTTCAAACAAACAGAATACACAGGAACGAATAAGTGATGGACGACAAGACCGAGTATCTACACATAACACGGGTCGACGGGATGAATCACGACCAGGTACTATTTCATTTTTGAGAGATTAGATTTTTCCGTGTAATAATTGACCGTAAATTAATATCACCAAACTAACTATTAGCTTTAAGTCCCTGATAGGTTATTCATAAGTAACATATAGACTCAACAATCTCTAATCTTCCTTTTAAACGATAATTATGATGGATATTTTAGATTGCAGAATTATACATGGAGGATGGAGTGATGAGGGAAGCGCTATGGGACCAAGGGTACGCTTTGGCAACATATGGTGGACCCAATTGGCCTCGACGGCCCAATGATAGAGGAGATGAGATCGAACTGCCGAGTATCGCCATTAAGCGCGAGCCCAGTAGAAATCCAGCACGAGAAGCCCGCCAGAGAGCTGAATATGTCGCGACAAAAATGGAGGAAATGGAGCGGAAGTACCACCGGAAGGCGATGATGGCCAGGCAGAGATTGGCGCAGGTAAATCGAGACATTGTTAGTGGAATCATCCCCAGCACCGAAGAATCTCCACCTGATTATGGGGTCTCATTCGAGCTTGACGACCCAAGACTCTTGCGAATGACTGCTCCAACAACACTGATTCTGCCTGAAAGATTGATTCAGCCGGCGATTCGCGACAGACTTGGACCAAGGTAACAAGACGTGCATGCGTATGCCCGCCAACACCCGCGATGGACGTTTTCTAGTCGTAATCGTCGCGACACGGATTCCAAAGACAAGAATAAATCCTGGATTTGAATAAATTGATGTCTTGAAATAAATGTTGTTAAATCAACTTGATTATTTACATTTTCTTTTTCTCATATAAACGAAATAAATTCCAACAGGGCGATCAATACGATGAACTATAACGACTTTATTAAAAATTGTTTTCTTAGCTCAGCATTTGGTGATTACGAGGAAGGGGACTTCTTAGTTCAAATAGCTAATTATAGATTAAATTAAATAAATAATTTGTAATGAATTTCACCGAGAATTAGTTCGATGGGAACGGTGATGTTCATTAAAATACATGGGCCACGGGCATAGGAGATTAACTTATGTGTTGAAAGCAGCGACGACAATAATGATTTTTCTCAAATATTTTTAATTTAAAAATGGAAGTGACCAGGCTTCTCAGTCGAGAATTGAAAGAGCTCAGATGCGAGAACGCGCACCTCCATCGCCAACTTCTCCAACAAAGTCGAGAAATCCAAAGAATAAAAGCTACATGGACGGAGCCGGAAAAGATGAAGAGTGTGTACCAACGCCTTACTGCGGCCCAGCAAGGTTGGAAAAACTAGAAGTCATTGAATCAAGCGCAAAGAACTCAGATCAAAGGGTTGGAAGTCGCCTTGTCAGCGTGCCAGGATGGTAACGCCGTGACATACCCCCTAGTCTTCGCACCGGCACAGCTGGCTTACCGCGATCAAGAAAAGTCGAAACCTTCAAACAAACGATCCCATCCGCATGCTAGGCCAGGTCGTACAAAACGCTTACGACGACGGGCCCAAGGCGTGAAACAAATGTTATCAAACTGAACTCTACACGAAAGGATTTACAAATTGAAATCCAAATAAAATAAAATTGTGTTTTTATTAATTTATTCCTTTATAACGATTAATATGCACTAGTAAAATGAGCAAGAAATATTCAAGGGACCTGAAAGATAAGACGGACATAGGCCTTCTAACAGCAGTCCGCTGAACCCGACATAGGACTAAACCTTAGCAGTTCTGACATGGTTACAGTTCCAACGTTGCCTAGCAACGGGTAACTATTGGCGGGCGTTGAAATATTTTGTATGTAATGGGGTCAAGGTCATCAACCCTACTAACCCCACAAAAATATAAATCTCAATATATTTATGGCTTTGCTTCCTAAAGTTAAAACTTTGAGCGTTGTAACACTGGTGGGTTTTGGTTAATATTCTGTATATGTGTGCTGATCAAACCACCAAAATTTAAAATATTGGCCATAATCAGTCGGCGCACGTTGCTAGGAAAGACTTGAGTGTTCAAGTTTATGGTTGTTTGCAAAAGGAAAGCATTGCTACCAAGATAATAACTGCTCGGGTTCAACGAACTATCAGTAGTATATATATGTGCTTGATATTAATTTATGTTTTCGTCTTGCTTCTAGCGTAAATTGCTATAAATTAGACATAATTGTAATTTACCTTTGATTGTATTTCGGCTAATATCATTTTTAACAAGGCTTGGAGTTTTTGATTAGTTAAATCGTTGAATTCAATAGTGCAGGGGTTACCAAGACTTCATTTTTTGCGACACAATTAAAAAATCTTTTTTAACATCTTCGACATTAAAAAAGATATATTTCTAAAATTTAATTAATTATATTTTAAAAGTTAATAAAATTTTAAATCAAAGAGATTTATTTTTGATATTTTTTGAGCACAAGCTTTCAAAGCATAGTCTTATTTTAGAACGACTAACACGCATTTCTGTGTCTAGATCTTTAAGTTTTGATTTATTCATTGTTTTGATGTTCAACAAATAACAATTAAATTTAAAATTTATTAATATTGTTTATCAATAAATAACTTTACATCCAACAACAAATATCAATAAAATTTCAAAAGATTTTGCGACACACATTGAGAACCCATGCCATAGTGTTTTGATTTGATATCGAGAAGCTTTGAGAATTTCAAGATGTATTTGTATTATGATGAGTAAAAGTGAGTTTTTAATATTGAAGATCTGGAGATTACCATAATTAGGTCGTCATAAGGCAAACCATCAAAATTTATTATGTCGACAGTCCGTAATATTTCACCTCAAATTGTTACCTATAAAATCTTACTTTGGCTTACTTGCCAACTATGTGCTTTAGGAAAAAACATGAAAAATGACAGATAATGCAAACTTTAATCGTGTTTTCAATGACAATTGCCATTGTAAGAGGTTTTTGGAAACTCCGATCGTTCTTTCGTCACTGAATTTGTAAGGGCTTATTTTGTGAAAATTCTTCATATGTATTTTATTGCAATATACTATATTTAACCTTTCGAATCGTAGTGGGTTACAGTGTTGCCTCAGCATTGCCCCATCTGTTGTCCATATAAAAATATATATAGAGATGATGGATGCTTAACGATTTGGTACCAATCACCAAGAGATGTTGGTTATGTACGAGATGGATGAAACATCAACTAAAAGTGAGTACAACTACCTGCATTGCTAAAGCCTTGATATACATGTTCACGGATTGTCGATGGTAGACCTATATCTGATTTCTTATCTTACTCTATTTAATTATTTCTATCCTGAAGCAGAAGTTACGATTCATTAAATACAGATTTGTTGAACTAATTATCAAAAGAACGTTTATAATTTATATTACAGTTGCATAATTACAATTGCAAAATACATAGGACACAATGTCCAATTCTTCAGATGACCTAAAATTCTGGCTTCGTTCTAATGTCGGCGTCGGATTCTCGCCATTTTGCCTGGTTTGCATTGTTTGTGTTACCATGGTGTATGATCTGATATTCGAGAGCAAAGCCGACTGTCATTCATCTTCAACAGGAACATTTCCAATGAGATAATTTTTGGAACGATTTCTTTGGTGATTTTCTTTTCCACATCTTTTTGATTTTTTTAATCAGCTTCTTGATTTTTTAATTGTATTTTGAGCGCTTGAATCTTTACCGTGTCCCGCGCTGACTGTTTTTTAGCACTGCATTGATTTGACAGAGCTTTTTCATTTAATTTGGTTTGAAGTTCAAACTTTTAACCAAGTGGTTTCCATGGCTCAGTATTTCATTTTTTAACTTCTAAGCCCGCTAGTGAGCCTTATTCTTCTCTTTGATCAAGCGATTTATGACTTCACGGAAACTGGCAATCAAAAAATAACGCCAATATTTTGATTATATCTTCTTAATTGGTAGTTACGAAAATTTATTTTATGAATTATTATCAGTCTAGATTCTATCAAACAGTGATATTTATCATAATATTCTATAAATGTGTTAGCTGCAGAACTTCTTGTATTCATTGAAATTATTTAAAAATCAATATTTCGAATTCAATGTTTAATATTTTACAATATAATTACATATTTAAACAAATTCATAATAATTCATTTATGAGTTACTATAAAAATAATTATTATGTAAGTACGGATTTCAATACACAGTTAACATAAAATAATAATTTAATCTATTATAATTATTTTCTCAAAGTTGGTGGGTTTTAAACCCCCATACATTTCACATTCTAATTGAAATCTCTCATAACTTATCCTAATTCTTAAACACCTCATCTTTATGTGTTTATGAATCTATGTATACGTATTTTTGAATTTTCTTAGCGAATAAATGTTGGATTTTTGTTGGACGCGTTGATATTTGGAGCATTGTGAATTATCGTCGGCAAGATTGTTCAAATCACGTAAGCTGGGGCGTGTGAGTTGATAATTTTGAGAACAAAAAAAAATCTTTTTGTATAACGACAGCTAGGTTTTATACTATTACGGGTTGTAATACACTCGTGATTTATAGCTATTGGGACGGTCTTGTTCTCTGTTTTCCAAGTTCTTTTATTCAAAAAAAATATAACAGTCGTTTAATGAACGGGATTTCGGGATATTTCGGGTAAATTGGGCTCATCATTCGGGAATAAATAATGAGACTACTATTTACGGATTACTTATGATGGGGAATAAACCACTTTCCGGTCAAAATTTATTGAAGAGTTGATTTTTTGCGAATAATGATTCATGAGATTTTCCAGTTGGCCCTATTTTTTTCAAATTTGAAATTATTATTATTATTGTTATTATTATTATTATTATTATTATTATTGTTATTATTATTATTATTACTATTATTATTATTAATAATAATATTATTGGTGGGTTACAGGGTTTCAAATCTTGCTTATCCTTCGGGTGACCCTAGTAACGCCATACAAAAAGTTGCTGATCGCCACTTGGCACCCGTTGCTAGGCAACGTTGGTAATGTGTTCAAGTGGTGGAATGCCCGCAAAAATTGAGTACCATATGCTAGTACTATAGTTGCTCGGACAATCCTCGGGTTCACGAGCTGTCGATAGAAGACCTATGCTCGCTTTACATTGGTCCCTTAATTATAGACTGATTGGTGTAGGTGAATTCGAGTCTAACCCATCATGACCGAATATATAAGAGATGATTTATTTAATGAACAAAGGACATGCATAATAAGTTAAGTTGATTGACTTGACGCTTGTGCGGCTCGGCGTCGGGCCCGTTCCTTGCGTCCGGCCGGCGGAGGGTTGATTGGGTAGCTGTCGGTTTTTGGCCTGGTGCGGCTTCATCAATGACGCGTTGACTTGATAGTTGGGAAGGGGCGAAGATGAGCGGATACGTTACCGCTTCCCCTTCCCGACAGGCTGCTAGGGCAACTTCTAAGCCCCTGATCTGTGTGCGCAGACTCCGATTGAGCTGGCGTTCTTCGGCCCAGCCCTTTTGAGCTGCGGAGAGACGTTGGTAGAGCAGTTTCGTCCGTTTGGGGTCTAAACAGGTCGCCTTGACCTGTTGTACTTCGCGAGTTAACTGTAGTATCTGGCTGAGTAGCTCCGCGTTTGCCTGTCTAGCGCGGGCTAGCTCATTTTCCATTAGTTTCAGGGCCGACATTTCTATGAAGAAAAATATTAATTTTGTCTAATATGGAGAACTCCAATTATTTCAAACATAATCGTAGCAGAAAACTTATTTAAAACAAAAATTTCTAAGATGATAATTCATTATAATTCATTATTCATAACATCAATAAGATACAAATGTTAGTCATGCTTGTGTCTGGAGGCTCAGGACTCTTCGAGAAATTTCCTGACTCCTTCCTCCGGGGTGTAACCGGGAATAATGGGCACTGGTCGTCGGAGGTTGCGTGCCGGTCGGGCTGGGTACGTTTCTGCGATACGTCCGACGAGGACGTCCTCTTCAACGTTGGCGAGGTACATCCTCGCCTTCACCACCTGTAGGTCGACCTCTTCTTGGATCTTCTCCCACTGAGCCAGCAGGCTTCGAGCATGGTCGACAATCTCCTCGGCAGGATACTGTTCCTCCTCTGGTCGGTGTGGGTCATTTCCTCTGCCCAGTACTTGCCATAGCGACGGGCACGATCGTTTCGGGCGTGGCTCGTCGAGAGTCATCGATGGGCGCGCTCGTTTCCAGGCTCGGCGCCATTCATCTGCCTCTTGTTTCGAAATCAGATTCGGCAACATAAATTCTGCTGAAATAAGTAAACGTCATATATTCTCTTACTAATTTATGGGAATATTAAATCTACAATCTCGAGTTCATGCAATCTTAAATCATCCGGTAATTCTAGGGGATACATTGACTGGTTAAATTAGCGTTCAGTGAACTTGATAGTCGAGCTGAAATTGTAAGGATTATTGTGCTGAAATGTCTGGGTTCATGTTCTGGTAATTTCCATAGTTCTTTCATGCTGAAGAAAGGTGATGGGGGCAGAATATGTAATGTATGTCTATGTGACTTAGTTATTTGGGATTCGATTCATTTAACGTTACTACTGTTGGGGGGGAAAACATACTCGCGTCGGTTTAACGTAATTAATAACGGTTATTGCAATTTTAAATGCTCATCGTAACTACTAATAGTTATTGTATTTATTAATGTTTAACGAAATTATCAATAGTTATTGTATTTATTAAGGTTTAACGAAATTATCAATAGTTATTGTAATCATTAATGCCTATCGACATTGTCGTAATTATTGATACTTGACTCGTCTATTCATTCCTCCAACGGAAATGATTATTTATATTTCATCCTTTCTCTCGGTGGTAAATTATCGGAACGGATGTTTCTCGCGATGGTCAATTGTCGGAACGGATGTTTCTCGCGATGGTCAATTGTCGGAACGGATGTTTCTCGCGATGGTCAATTGTCGGAACGGATGTTTCTCGCGATGGTCAATTGTCGGAACGGATGTTGGGAATGCTTGATTCTCATCCGATCACGACATCCGTCCGTGTTTTAATGGTTGATAGTTCGTCGTAATTCAGTTGTGCGAATCTACTAATCGAAATCCACTTTGTCTATTACTCTAATGGTTGACGTTGACATTAATCTGGGTCTAGTTTGTGCGTTCGTTTAAGCCGTCGGTACTGTCTTATCGGGGTTTTGTGTTTAGGTAATCTGTTTTTATTTTCTTACTGATTAATTTAATTGTCCATGGTTTTGAGGAACTATGCTGGCTGCTTACGACAAATTTTCGGATGTGATCAATCGTTGATGGTTCTCGATGTTATTCATAACTTAAATTGTACCGGGAAAATTAACCGTTGGAATTCATGTTGAGGGTTGGCTAGAATGAAATTGCGGAATTGCAAAACTATAGTATTGTGTTAGTCGGTCGATTTAATGGTTGGAAAAAATTTCTCTTTAGTTCAAGGCAATAAATGTTCTCCTTTTTATTGTTGATTTTATGAACTTTCATTTTTTTTTTTTTTTGGATTACTTCGTGCTGGAATTTACCGATGTTTGATGATATTTGTATCATATTTATGTGGAGATTTTAAAGGTATTACAATTATTTCGATTAGAAGTAAAAATACAGATTTCATTGTTTTAATTCTTTAACTTAAACTACTAAACGTCTGACTAACGGAGCATCTCATTAATTCAGCCAACATCTTAGTTTAAAACGTGACTTCATCTTACTTTCCCCTAATCGATTTTGACTTTTATTGATGGATTACTTTACTATTTAGTTTAATTTTCTCGAAATTTATTGGATCAAATTTTACGATCGATCATCCTGAGTTTTCCTTACTAATTACCTTAGAGATTTTTCTTATCGTTAACTTAGGTTAATCAATAAATAGATTAGGCAATTTTAATGAACTATTTCTAACATCTGACTTAATAACTCTAAGTTTTACCTTCCCTTACATACAAGTTTATTTTATTACTATACAATCTGCTCTAATTTTTAATCAAGGACTTGATCTAAGTTAAACCCGTGAGTCACGTAAATTCTCTAGCCATCATTTTATTTAAATCCAACTGAATTAAAGAAACATTTACTTTTAATGAAAACTTTTTAACTTGATAGCTAAAATCAGTTTAAGGGACTCACTGAGTTACTTACAATATTTATTTTTAAATGTAATTTAACGTACTACTAATTAGATTATTTTCCAGTATTAGTTCAATTCACCGAATGATATATTTATAAGTAGTTTACTTTTGCTCTATTATCAAAAATTTATTTGTAACTAGTTTTATCTTTATCCGTAACTTAACTTGCTTTACACTATGAGATGATTGAAGTTAATTTATTTTTAAGCCCATAATTTTAGTTTAATTCTAATCAATTTACTTTGTTTTTAATCCATAAGGTGATTTAAGTTAAGGATAATTGTTTCGAAAAATAAATTCAATTTAGTACACCAAATGATCAAATTGATTCAAATTGCTAATTCAGGTTAATTCTATCAACGATTTTAGTTTAGTTTATCCCCGTACCTTTTCCCTTTAATAGATCCTAGGCGTATTTGTGTTTACATTATATTTATTGAGTGCCCACTGGACTACTCGGTGTGATAAGTTTAAGCCGTGTGTACTGTGATTTTAGGTCGATTTTTCTGAATTGAGAAACGAGGAAGCAGCCAGAGACTTCTTCCTTATTTCTCGCTTCAGCTATAGGGATAAATATTTACGTTACGACCGCTGCGTTGCGCACGCTGAGTCTTCACGGGTGCATATCATTGGCGATTGTCCACGCTCTTACATGCATCTGCACTATGTATATTTTGCTTTCTTGCGTGATGTGTCGGCTGCGGGCCGGAAAAATTTCGACAGATTTAGTTAACAAATTATATATATATGAAACAATTTATGCATAGTAATATTTATTAATTATAAGAAAATATAACAAGTTACCCTTCCAATTCATAAAAATAGCATACATTCATATAATAAACCAAATGCCTCTCTTCCCACGCCGACGTCCGAGCAGAGCTCTACAGAGATGCAAGGTACGGGGCGTGGAAAGGGGTTCCAAAATCAATGATCCTCACCTAAATAATAACTGAAAACCAACTGTAACTTCGAAGATCGTTTAGAACGTTTAAGACTTTTAAAACTTTAATAATTATCAAAGATAGTTTTGTACAAAAACGATTCGTTTTCAAAATAGGTTTTTAAACAAATTTCAAAATGGTTAACTTTAATGTGAAAATGGATCAGTATATATACCTATTTGTGTGACGTGTGAAATTTGATGTAGTAAAACAAAATTCGACCTTGTTGTTTTCTGGCAAATTCTATTATTTATTTTTATTATTTTTCGATTTATTTTTATAATTTTTTATTTAGAATTTTATTTGAATTATTACTAATTCAAATTTTCCGATTTAAATCTTGCTTTAATGAACTTTAATTGATTTTTCCAATTTCGTCGAATTTGTCGTGTTTTCTTGTTGTGTTTGTGTAGGTATCGTGCGGATCTTGGTGCATTTTGTTATTATTTTAATTTATTTTTAGGTTTCTTAATTTATATTTAATTCTTTTATTTCTCAGATTTTATATGGTTTAATTGGTGTTTTGGGGTTTTATTTAAATTGCGTGTTGTGTTTGCGTGTGTGTTTCTGATCCATTTAAACATTTTGAAGGCCGTTTACGTTCTGGCCCAACATAAAACACTCGGGGGTCCGTAAAATTGCGACCCGCAATTTCAATTGGTTTCAAACTACTACATACGATTCCGTTTTTAATATTCGCATTCATAAAAAATTTTTACGGTATGATTAATCATTAAGATAAAGATGGACTTAAGGTCCTACTACGATACGTAATCAAATAAAATCAGATAGTTCAGTTTTTTAATATCAGTGCAAGTTTTGTAGTATCAGTTCAAATCAATATCAGTTACTGTAACTCAGTTGTATTTGTTTTCGAATGAATCACTGACGGCTTGGGTTTCGCTTTCGAGCTGGGCTGATCTTGAGGGATGATTGATAGAAATCTGCGAGAGTCTTGTCGTTTCGTTAGTTTTGTCGATTTTTCGAATTTGGGTGAACATTCTTCTGAATTTTTGAATTTGGGTATTTTGCCTTTGTTTGTTTTTTATTAGGCCGATGATGAGACAGGATATAAAGAGTATTATGTTAGCAGTTATACTAATTGGTAGTATGAGTTTGATTGGTAGACTTTTTGTACTGGGTTCGTTTTTCTGTCCCAGTTGTTTTCCTAGTTGTTTTTTAATTGATAGGGTGATTTTTTGAATTTCTTGGATTGGTTTGTTATTGGGGTTTGCTTTGGCTTTTCTTTGAATTTGTCTGATGAGGGTTTCTAGGGTTTTCTTTGTCTCTCGATTCTCATTTTTTATATTAGCTATCTCTTCATTATTCTTCAGTAGGGTTTGTACCATTATTTGGGTTCTTTCGATATTTTGTTTTATCTCGTCCTTGTTTTTCTTTGTGGGGCATTGTATACATTGGAGGTTTATCTGTTGACATTCTTCATTATCGGGATTGCTACAAATTTCTTTGAAATCGGCACAGGTACTGTCTTCTCTTCTGAAGGGTTGGGATCTCTCGCATTTTTCCAACGGGTTTTCAGTGTCACATTTCCTCATCATTATTATCATTATCATTGTGATCCATAACGTTGGGTTCATGGTTTTCATTTCTAATATATATATCAATCAATTTTTACGTCTATTTACATTTTTATTCAACTATATACAGTGGAGTTTAGCCCTTTTTACTCTTTCTCTTTTTCTGGGGTTGAGTGTCTCTCGCACTCTTCTTTAATTTTATTTTCTGAAAATCTCATTATCAGGACTTGGGCTTTTGTTAATCGCTCGGTTAATTTTGGGAGTTCTTTTAATCGTTCTTTACCTTCTTTGATTATTCTTTGTTGATTATGAATTTTCATTTGAAGATTTCTTTCTTTTGTTTGTTTTCTTTTAAGTTGACGTTTATAGTTGACCCGCTTGGTTGTTTGTTTTTCCAGCTTTCGTCTTGCTTCCTGAAGCTGATCTGTTAATGTTTTAATTTCGTCCTGAGCTTGTTGGTGACTTTCTTTTATTTCTCTAGCTTTTCTACAACTGTCTTCTAGTTGTAGCACGTATCTCTGTTCGCTTTTTCTGCTGTCTCGCATTCGTTCTGCTTCGGTCTTCCAATAGTCTTCCAGGATTACACGGGTTTTTATTTCAGCTAATTCTCGTCTCAATCGTTCATTTTCTCTCTTTTGATCTCTGTTTCCTCCCATGCTAGATGTTAGTTTTCGTTTTATCATATTGGTTAGTTGTTTAGATTGTATTAACTGATGGTTTATCCGGGCGATTTCTGACTCTTGTTCCTCCACTAGCTCTTGCCACTCTTTTCTTTCGGCTCTCCACTTTTTACTATAATACCTCAGTGGGTCTTGCTCTATTGGTTCTACTAATTGAATTGGGCTTGGTACGTATTCTCCGCCTTCTAGATTCATTCGGATTTCTATTTCGTTTGGATTCATGCTAAATATACATCGATTACAAAATTTTTGTTTTTTATTATTTTCACTGTTTTTACACTTTTTACAATTTTCTTATTTAGCTTTATATTGTCGTTTCGTCCGTCTCCCCGAATCCTTCGTCGGGTTCGGCGGGTACTTGGGTTGGAATTTCGGTTGGGTATAACGGCATAAGCAGGATTGGTGGTCGGTTCTGCAAGGTATTTATTTCTGCACGTAAGGCGTTTGATATTTGTATCTCTTCGTCTAAGAGATAAGCAAGATATTCCGTATTTTCCGTTAGTTCTTCCACTTGCGTTTCCAATCGATGCGTATTTTCCAAAGCTTTTAACTTTTCAATCTCTTTTCTCAGATTTTGTTCATTTTCCTCATATCCTTGCTTTATCGCTTTTATTTCTGCTTCAACTTGTTCTTTCAGCTGCTCGTTGACTTCGAGTTGATGTCTCAACTGGATCTCTTTGAATACTACAACTCCTCGGTGTCCGTTCACCTCCTGCTGGAGTTCTGTTATTCTCTCGTTTAATTGTTGGTTTTGCCTTTTTTCGTCTGTAAGTTGATTTCTTGCTTCTGCTGACATCTTGTACATTTCGTTGAATTGTTGTTCGTATTCCTTTTCGTGTCTCCTGAGCCTTCTTATTGTGCCTTGCCTGATTTTTTCCCGAAATTCTAAGTTTTGGACCTGCTCGTTTAGTTCTTCGATTGTTTCTTTCTGTACTTCGACTTGTTCCCAAAGTTCCCAATCTTCCATATTTAGTATCCTTTTGGGCAACAGTCTTATCTCTTTCTTGACTTCCTGATACTGGTTCTTCCATTTTCCTGCTTCTAATTTAATCCAACTTTCTTTCTTTTCCGTTTTTATTTGTTGTATTCGTCTGTGTCGGTGAGCTTCGTCCTGCTCGATTTGCATCTCTTTTACTCTGGTTTGTTGGTACTCAACTTCCTGCTCTAATTTCGCTATATAGCTAGATTGTTTTGCGTTGGCGTCCTCCCATATTTTGCATTCTATTCGCCACTTCCTTGCCTGATCAGTTATCTGAGTCAGCATTCTTTCTTGTCTATCGTCTTTGGGCTCTCTAGCTTTCTTTGATGGTTTTGGTCCTTGATTTCTCAGTTTATTGATCTCGATCTTTGCGTTTTCCCATTTAGCTTTGTACGCTCTTGTTCTATCTTCCTCTTCGGCTATTTGCTGAATATAATGTCTGATTCGCGATTCCCAATTACTTCTTGAGTTTTCTCTATCCTCTGTCCATTTGGCTTTCCAATGGAGTGCTTGTCGTTTTGCCCATTCTTTGGCTTGTTCCAAATGGGTTCTCTTTGTTTTCTCTATTCGATATTGGGTGCTAATTTGCCCAATTTCCTCCTGCATTTGCTGTATAATCTTTATTGTCTCCTCTCCTTCCTCTCGTATTTCTGTTTCTTTATCTTTTATCACTTCCCGCAATCTTTCGATTTCGCTTTGTTGATCCTGCTTCTCCTGCTCTAACATTCTGATCTCCTTTCTTTGTTTTATAATTCTAGTTTGGTTCTGCATAGCTTCTTTCATCATTTCCTCTTCTCGCTCCTGGTACGCTTTCTCTTTTCCTTCTGGGTAGGTTGCTTTTTGTTCTAGTTGTTTTTCCCACTTTTCTTTCATCCTTTTCGTTTTTTTGAGTCTCTTGCACTAATTCCTCTTCTGCGCTTAGTAGCATTTCTTTTAATTGTAACGTTCTTTGTCTCCACAATTCTACTTCTTCACTTGTTACTTTTATTGATTCTGATTGATCTTTGATTGTTGGTTTTGACTCTTCAACTTCTTTTGTCTCGTTTGGATTCATAATTGTTTCTAAATATTAATAATCGATTATTCTCTCTTTTCAATCATCTCAAAATTTTATCATAATTTACATTGTCTCGTATTTTTGTGATTTTTGAGTTTTTATTATTTTTTGTTTTTCGTTTATCTTTATTTACATTTTTACACATTACTCCCATTTTTACTTACTGATCAGCGAAACGGAATCCTTTGATCCGCCCGTTGATCGGCTTTCTACATACTGGGCATATATCAACTTTTATCCCGCACGCTTCACATGTGACCATATGTCCACAGGGCATATAAATTATTTCTACATGTTTCTGCCAACATGTTACACATTGATACTGTCCAAAATAGCTTCTTTTATTATTGATTTGTCTCGATTCTCTTTTGGTTTCTCTTGATATCGCTTGATTGCTCGGATTACTGCTTGTGTTGAGTCATACCATTCTAGATTATTAGCTAATCTTTCTTTGATTATTCTTCTCATCTTTTGAGTATCTACTCCTGATAATAGCATTAGGGTTCTCGTTTTTGGTCGATCCAAAATATCTTCTATTTGTTGATTGGTAATTATTATTTCAATATTCTTTGACTCTTTTTCTTGCTTATACATACATTTTCCTTTATGCTTTAGTTTATTGACATTCTGATCTGGTATTGGCTGTTGATTTTTGCATCCTTCGCACATTATTCCTCTGGCTGTTTGGCAATATCCTTGACTCGCAAATTCTGCTGCTCTTGGGTTTCCTTTGAAAGTTTTAATTCTCTCTTCGAATGTTCTATTTATAGTTTCTTTTTCCCAGATTAATTCTGTTGGATCTTCGAAACTCTTTATTATCGTTATCTTTTTCTCACCTCCCCTTTTCATCTTTGTCTAATTCCGATTGTCTGAGTTCTTCTAATCTGTTCATCGCTTGGTTTCTGACGTCTAAATTTAACATAAATGGACATCTCGGGAGTTTTTCTCGATGTTCCCGTTTTGCTGTTTCTCCTTTTTTCCATTGTGCGAGTTTTCCTTGACAAAAGATGCAAGTGACTTCATCTGGTCGTTCTGGCGTTCCCGTAAAATAAAATCCTTGTGCGGCCATTTCTTGGCTTTGTCGGTCACTGAATACTTTATTATTTTTAAACGTTAGATATCTTTGTTCCTCTTTTCTCAAGTTTTCGTCTTTTACCCTCATTGGTGGGTATACTTTTGTCCTGATTTGTTGTGGTCTTTCCTCTACATCAAAATCCGCATAGTATGTTATTGCTGCTGTTAGTATATTGGATTTTTCCTCTTCTTCTGGTTTTTTCCATAATCTCGTCCATATCGAATCTGGTCCTTCTCTCATCTGTACTGTTATTTCTTCGCTGATTCCGCTTGCCATCTAAATATCGTCATTATTTTTGAATTTTTGTTTTTCTGATTTTTCTGATTATTTGTAACTGTTTTTGATTTTTATTTGGTTTTTATTATTTTATTTACATTTATTTACACTTTCTTTTCTTTTACAACGTCTTGTCTGGCTTCTCCACTTCTAACTTTATATACAGATTATCTTCTCGCAAGAATCCTTCTCCTCTCAATCGTTGTTGTGGATAGAAACGTGGTGTCCCAATCGCTGTATTCCAGTCGGTTGTTGGTCTTCCCATCTGTGGTTCATTTCCTGTTCTGATTGGATTGCGATAATCCTCTTGTCCTTTCATCGTTAATATCATATTTTGTTTAAAAGGCCATGCTAATAATTCATCATAATCTCCTTTTCCTACTCTGATAAAGACACTGATGTGGGTGCCTGTTGCGTTTCCATCTCCATTTGGATATAATCTAATGCCCAATTTGTATCCATTTTCCCAACTGTATATTGGTGGGCTGTCTAAAATTCTCTGTGTTCCCTCTTTTGCTCTCTGGAGTTTTTCTGCGAATTCGGTTATTTTCCATATAAATGGTGCTGTAGGATGTTTTCTGGTTATAGAATTGTTGGTTTCTAGTTCCATTATGCTGTTGTCATCTGTTGCATTTTCTTTTCCATTTCGATCATTTTCTTGAGTGTGTCTCCTTGGCTTTTCTCGAAATTCTTTCTGGATTCTAATATTTCTCTTATTAGTGCCTTTTGTGTATCATTTTCTGTTCGTAGGCTTTTTACTTCCCAGGCCAACATTCCTATCGTTTTCATCATGATTTCGGTATGTTCGATACTATTTTCTATCATATGCTTTTGCATTTCTGCAATTGGTAATTGTGCTTGGCAATTAAACAGTTCTAGTGGACATTTGACTGGTTTGCCGATACATTCGTTCCAATGTTCTTTTAATTTGACTTTATCTTTCTTGCCGCAGTTGTTTGCGCATATCCCTTCATATAGATCACATATTTTTTCCTCTTTTGGATTCCGGTGTTCCATTTCTATTTTTATCCATTCGTCGGTGATTCCACAGAATTCGCATTTTCCTCTCTCTTGATGCACACTTTGTGATGTTCTTTCATAGTCTTTTTTGTTGTGATGATTTGACATTGTTCGCATAATATCTCGTTATATTCGCATTCATTTGTGTGACTTTCCGCTTCCTTCATAAGTCCTTTCCATTCACATTCTTTTACTCGGCATTGAACTAGTAGATTATTTATTTCTTTGTTGGTGCTTTATCCATTGTGGTAGGATCTTCGTCTCTTTCAAACGTTTCGTCACATCCAGGGCATTTTATTGTTTCTGTTTCTATCACTTCTATCGTACAGTCCGTACATATTCTGCATCCGCATTTCGTCTGTCTTGCTCCAATCAATAGTTCTTTTACATTTACAACATTTCAATCTTCTTTTATATCGTTCACCACTCTAACTTTGTCTTTCATTATTCGCCTCGTAGTTTCTGATGGATTCTCGCTTCCTCTAATTCTCTCGATAATCGTCTGCATATCTACAAAAATTTTCTGATTACTCGACGTTGCTTTACTTCTATCTTTTTATTTATACATATTTACAAGGTACGCTTTATTTTTACTCTACTGTTGAATCCGGTTCTGGGGTGAATTCTGGCATCGATGCTATCCATTCCACCCAACTTGCTGGATCTACGTGCTGTTGATTGTTGCGTAGTCTTCTAATTTCCTCAGCTTGCCATCTAACTTGATCTGTTAATTGTTCATTTATTCTCTGCAATTGTAATATAGTTCTTTGTTGCTCTTCGAGTCTTATGGCTTGTTGTAGACCTCTGTTCACGCTTTCTGTTAATACTAGGTGAGTATTTGTCCACTGAGTTTGCGCATTGTTTGTTATTAGTGTCATTAATTCACATTGTCGTCTCCACGTTGCCTCGACTCCTTGGTCTTGGTATATTCCTTGATTTAATTCTACAATTTCTATAGGTACATTGGCAGCTGCTGGTTGTTGTATTACTTCTACGAATGGTGGTATTCTCACTTGGTTTGGTTGATTTACGTTATTCGGATTCATCTGTTGGTTATAATACATCATTAACTCATCGGCATTCATTTCTATTTCATTATCGTTTCTAACGCTTTTGTACAATATTTATATAAAGATACATACTATTACTACTATTATACTACATAATATTTTTACACTATATACAACGTCTTTTTCTCGTTTTACACCATCGTCTCCGGGGACTCTATACGCAATGTTCGTATATCCCCGTATTTCTCGTTCGTTATCTGGTATACATCAAATTCGTTTGACCATTGTTGTGCTTCGATAATGGGCGGTTCTTTTATCCAGAGTCCGCTTGTGCTAGAATTTCCTATGATTTCATATTCCTCAGTTCTTTCTGCGTCGTATTGTCCTAACTCGATATCGTAATTGAATTTTTCCACTGCTGGCCATAATCTTTTCTTTGTTGGCTTCTTTCCGCATTTTGTAGTTCTCACTAATTGAATTACTATCAGCATTACTACGCTGCTTATTATTGCTGTTGTTATCCAGATCATTTTAATCATATAGCTCTTTTCGTTAGGCTGCATGGTTGTGCTTTTCCTTGCATTGGTTGTTTCCATTATGCCTTCTTTCGGTTGTACATTTTTGAGTGCTTTCTGAAGTTGTAATGCTTCGTGAATTGAAAGGTGGCTGTCGTCCATGATCATTCCTTTTTTTCCATGTTTCGTTACTTGTTTTTCTCTCAGATTGTTTTGTTACAGGTTGATCTGTTGCATTTGACTTGAGTGGTTTCCTTGTTATCGTTCTCCAATGCTCATGAGTTCCCTTTTGGATATTTATTACATATTTTCCGAGTTTTCTTTTCGTCGGTATGCGGTACTTTCGATTCGTTATATTTTTGCTCGTTTCACATTGGATTCTTTTGTTTACTGGTTCGTTTCTTTTAGGTTCGTATACGCAGATTTTTGTGATAGGTTTTTCACCTGTATTCTCAATTACTATTTCTTCTTCATTTGCTGCATTTGACTCTATGTTTATTATTACTGCTTTACTTTCTCTGATCTGTCGTTGGTACGGTTTCTCTTTTGTTTCTTTTTCCGGACGTTTTGTCGTAATTGATTCTAGTAGTTTTCTGGTTATTGATTTCCAGTAATCATCTCTTCCTCTCTGGACGTGTACTATATACTTTCCACGTTTTCTTTTAGTTGGAATACGGTATTTTTGGTTTTTGATATCATCATTTGATTGACATTTGATTCTTTCATTTATCGTTCCGTTCTTTTTAGTTTCAAATACACAGACTTTTGTAATGGGTTCTTTGCCCATATTTTCAATTATTATCTCTTCTCCACTCTTTGGATCTGATTCTACTTTTATTATTATTTTCTTTATTTTCTCGTGCTCGACGTTGATAAGGTTCTTCTTTTGGTGTTGTGAATTTTCCTCCTAGGGTTTTGGCTAATGTGCAAGTTATTATTATATCATTGTTGGCACATATTATATATTCCGCATTTCCTTCTAGGCTATCCCATTCGCATTTCTTTCCCGCTTTCATATTCATTTTCCAACAATCGATAATTTTATTCTGTATACATACTTGTTCAATCGTCTCTATCCCTCTGTTTATTATTCGTAGTTTGCCTATCCCTGGCTCTATTTGGATTTTTACGTTTCTATCTTTTGTAGCATCTCTACATACGTCTTTGGTGGTTTGACATGATGATGAGTTTTCGGATCGTATTTCCATCTTTCCTGGTTTTCCTATTGAATCGAATTGACAACTTATGCTTGTATTCATTGTCAGTTGTAAGCATATTCCTTTGCTCGAAATTCCTTTATCGTTTATTGTTCGTATTCTGAACGATCTCATTTCTTTCGTGATATTTTCGTCAGCTTCCGTTAACTTGATGGACGTGATTAATATCATTATTTTTTGTAGCAGGGTCGGTCGGTTTTGATTTTTTCTTTGTTGTAATAACATTATTCCTTTGTTTCGTTTTCCCTCGTTATTGCTGTTGCTCGTTTCTTGACGTTCCTTTTTGGATGATTCCTTTTTCTCCTGTTGAGCGGATTTATTTTCGTCTCCAGTATTTTGATTATCCTGGTTTTTGCTGCTGTCACCCCCTTCTTCATTATTATTATCTCCATCCGGGGTTTCCTTTGAAATGTCGTCCTCGACATTTATTGTTTCAATTATTTCCTCGTATACTTTTATTATTCTGGCTTTTATGTCGTCCATCTCTTTTATCTCTTGTTTGCTCGCTTGGAATCTTATTTGCTTTCGATGCCATCTGTGTATTATCATCAATAACTGTTCCTTTCTATCTCCAATTCGTATTGTTTCTTTTGGATGATTGGTGAATTTCAGTCCTTCCCATTTCAACATTGCTTTTATGTTTTTGGGAATGGATAGTGAGCATATATTGTTTCTTTCAATAGAACGTTTCTGTTCCTTACCATGTCGTTTAAATCGAATACTTTAAGTGGTGAACCCTCGTAGGTCCATTTCATCAGATTGGCTGTTGCTTCGTCTTGTTTGGCGTCGATAGCTTCCCATAGTGTTTGGATTGTTTTACCCATCATTTCTCTCTCTCTAATTGTTGCGTTACTGGTTATAAATTTTATTGCACTTGCTTGTCTCGATTTCAGTGCATAGTGTAGTACATTATTTTCTCGTATCTTCTCTTTGAACGATGATCCGGTTTTTAGTAATTCTCTCAGGATACTGTTGTAGGCATCTGCGGGCAACTGCGAACTTAGTGGTGTTTGTCCCTCGTCATTTGGTATTTGATCTGTGTCCGCATTTCTCTGCATAATGAATTATATCCATATTCGTTTGAGTGTTTCTGTGTTGTACTCGTATGTAGAGGTACGTTTCCTTCTTACATCTGCCAATGTGATATCTGGGCTCATACCTTTTTTGATTACGATCATTTCTGGTGGACTCTAAGGCTCCTTTGGCGTAATCCTTGCTATTTTTCCGCCTTTGTTTACTATTCTCATGCCTCCTTTTCCTTCGACCCATTTCCGGCTTTATTTTCTCTTGATGGCTTTTACTATTATATCCATTCTTATCTACATTATTATGGGTTCGCGTTCGAGTTATTTTGGATCGTCCGTTTAGGTTCTCTACGTTTATTTTGATGTCGCTTCTTATTTTTCGACTCAATTGTTAGGTCGTTTATATCAGTTGTTGGTTTGTGATTGGTTTGCTACTCGTTCTCTGGTTCTCTTGTTATTGTTCTTGTATTGCTTTTGCATTCTCGCTCCGTTACGTATAGGTCTTGGTGAGTGGGTGTTGACAATTTAACTTCGGGCGTTATTCTCAATGTTTACATACATTATTCTCATTATGGTCCTTTACATCTTTGTAATTTTCTGCTACTCCTGGATAATTGCTTCTTGGCGTCGCATTAGTACCAGTCTCCAACCTGAAAGTTTAATGCTCAGACATCTCCTTTTTTTCATGTTAATTCTTTGTAGTCTCTTGTTAATCTATATATACTGCGCTTTTCCAGATCTCCTGCATTCTTCTTTGACCCTGTTACATATCATCATTTCCATATATGCGATATCGGTGGCTGATATTCTAATTCTATCGGCATGTTATTCCTCTACCGGTACATATTGATGACTTCATTTTTGTCGCTGATGTATTGACTTCTATAAGCCTTAGGCTAGATTTTTATCTATCCCATCTTTTTTGGGTGTCTGCTTAATAATGACATCATTTCAGATTTGTATGCCATTGATCGTTCGGGTTTGCCCATTTGTTTGTGATGTAAGGCGATGTTTTCTCATTTCGCAATTTGAGTAGTTCGTTACTTCTTCTATTGATTTCGCTCTATGAGTGGTTCCTTGTCAGTTAAATCTGTTTGGGTGTTCCAATTATCTACAGATATTTCTTCTACTAGGATTCTCGCTTTGTTTCTAGTTTTTGATCTGGTATTGCGTGCTTCTGAATTTGTTAAATAATCTGTTACATACTAATATATAGATATTTCATCTGTTGGTTTCCGGTAATGGTCCTACTACATCACATTGCAATCGTAGTTCATGGGTTTCTGGTGGAATTGGCATTGGCTCTTAACGGTGCTTTCAATTTACTTCTGTCTTTTTCTTCGTTGCGCTATCAGGACTTCTTTTATCCATTACGTCTTCTCCGTATTTGGCAGTAATATTTTTTAGTATCTGGCTTCGTCTTTTTTGCTGCATGTGTCTCCAGTTTTCCATCTTGGTTTTTGCATCAATACTCTTTTCGTACTTTTGGTAACACATGAGTCGTTTTTCGCATCCATTAGTAATACCATCCTTTCCTCTATGTTATCGGTGCTGTGTCTTTCCATATGCTTCTTTTAATTTACTGTTTGTCGAAGAATTTTCATATCTTTGTCATTGAATTCGATTTATGGTTTTTAGTCTTCGCTCTTCCATTCTGCTCATTTCTCAATTTTTGTGAATCTCTATCTTGCGATGATCATGATTATTCGTCTCCATCCGATCCATCAGTTCCTCAAATACGGATCTTGATGCCATCTGCGTTAGCAGTTGCTTTCCTGATTTGGATTTTTTATACGGCGAGTTTTCTTGTTAGCTGCTGCCCATTCACATCTTATTGAGGCTTCTTTGTGTTTGGCCCAAACCATACATGGTGTTGATGGATCGGTCGTGATATTACTTCGTGACCCCATAATAAATTATTGATGTTTATAGTGGTTTATTGCATCGCCTTATTTCAGTCACAAGCAGTAATTCTTTTCATGTTCATTGAATGTTGACCTGTAGTATCAATAAATCGTTCTCTTTTCCGTCATCCATTCTAAGCTTGCTCCGATGCTATCATGCGTCTGCGCTAACAAACGGTTCTTTAAATTGGGTGTACGAGTATTGGTGCTGATATCAGGTTTATTTAGATGTTTTCAAGGCTGTTGTTGTTCTTTTCCATATAGGGGTATCCTTTTTTGTTTAGTTCTTGTATGTTTTGCGATGGTTGATAATTTTGATTGACTTTCGATAATATACATTGCTAGAATTCTTGCATTGCCGTGGACTGTCTTTGGTGCAGGGCATTCTTTTTCTTTTCGATGTTTCTTGGTCTGGTTATTTGCTTTTTGCGTACATATGTCCTAAGAAGGTACTTTTTCCTTTGCCATGCTTTGGAGGGTTTCAATTTTAACTTCCATTGTTTAGTCGAACGAATACATTACGGATATCTTTTAAATGTTGCTCGAAGGTGCTAGAATAAATTATAGAATCTCAATATATTACTACTTGTTTGTGCCTGAGTTACTAAGTTTCAGCATCTCTGGAAATGGTGGTGCGTTGGTTAATCCGAAGTCATTTTCTTTAATTGATATGTCTTTTTCCGATTGTAAAAGGGTTTTCTCTTCTTTTCCTCTTTGACTTTATCTGCCATAACACTTTGTAATCTAGCGATGTTATAAGCTGCTCCGTGTAGGGTTTGTAACATTTCATTTATTGTCTGGTAAGCGGTATGATTCGTTTGTTACCGCATTGAAGTTCGTCGGGTAGTCTATCCAAGAACCGTTGTGTTCCGTCTTTTTTCTCTTTAACATGACTACTGGAAATTGCCATGGCGAGCAACTTGTTCGACACTCTGCGTCCACATCTTTGAACTTCCTTTTCTGCTTCTGGTTTTTGGGCTTGCCAATCGATATGGCCGTAGTGTTATTGGGTATCATCTGTTAATGGTTCGTTGTTGCGTTACAATCTCTATGTACCGAGTAGATCTAAGTCGATGCTGGCAAATATATTCTTTAATTCCATAAGGTTTGATTTGTAGTTTTCTTTCTCGTTTTCGTTTAGTAGCTGACTGTCATAGTCCATATTCTCTCGTTCTTCGGTTTGTTGTTGGAAGTTAATAGTCATCATTGTGTTAGCTTTCCAATCTTTTCGTTTTCGTAGATAATTTATTTCTCGTCAAATTTGTATGTATGTCGGGGATTTGTTCGTTATCGTTACATCACTATCTCTCTGGCTAATGCAGTTCGTTTCTTCTGTCTCAATTTGTGTTAGGTTCGAAAATATTTCTTCCTATTTCTTCGTTTACTTACTAGCAAATCATTTGTGTCGCCTGCACTACTATTTTCTCGATCATCTACTTCTGATTTGATACATTTCGTCCGGTTTTAATCTCTCAGTCCTTGATCCTAGATTTTTATTATCTCTTATAAAGTTCTGGATAGATTGTTCCGATTATACAGTCTGCACTCATCTCCTGATAGACTGTAAATACGTTATTGTTTTTACTTTTATTTCTTATTATCGACCAGATTTTTCCAATGACTGCTACGATTCTTTGCTGCAGTTAATCACATCATGTTAGTCTTCTATACATGGCCATAGTCTTTCCTGGGATTTTATCTTTTATTGGCTAGATGTTTTGCCGGTATCTGATCATTGTTTTTTTCTACCCATTTATTTCTATGGGTACCGTTGTGTTGGTCCAGCTAACTGTTTGTAACATAGCTATGGTTCGAGTTTCTGGATTCTTTGAATCTACAATTCTCGATCTTTGGTCGGTTCTTGGTATAATTTGCCCATTTGGTTTCGTATGATAGACCGGATATATTTCGTATGTTGTTGGTATTGGTATCGGTACGTGTTCGTTCTACTGATTTGTTGTTCTCTTATGAGACATTCAGTATACTGGTTGGTGGAATGATTGAAATGTCACTATGTCTTGTCTTTTCATTTCCATTGTTTGAGGTGCTCTTGAGTTTGCATCTGGGTTCTCTTCGATTTTCTGTCGTTGTCGCTGTTTATCGCTAGTCACTTTTGAGTTATCCATCGTTTCCAGTTACTCGTTTTTTGTCGCTTCATTCTGGTTTTCTCGGCTTCTACTCTCATTATCGCTTTAAATTTTCGTCCGACTTCTTCATCAGTACCATTCAATTTTAGTTAGAGCCTATTAGTCTCTTTTCTTGTGGATCTTTTTGAGTGTCCATGTACACATTGTCTTAGCTAAAAGGTAAAAATCCAATTGCCATTTTCCAGTTGATTTTTCTTCTCTTGTAAGATATCGAACATTGCTAACATTTGTGTTAAGTCACTCTTCACGATTTGATCATGGGATTATTCCTAATTCCTGCCTCATTTGTCCGAAGATTAGATTCCCACATGGCTTTTCATATTTCTGTAGCTGTTGAAAATGATCTGGTGCATTATAGCAGTTCGTAGTTGGTTTTTTCCATATTGTTACCTCACCGTGATCGTTTACCAATATTTAGATCAGATATTGCTTGCCTTTGTGCTGGAATAATAAATGTTCTCTGGTCGTTCAGATCTTTCGTTGTATATCTCACTCTGTGATATACTCAGGTTTGCATTCTGCTTCGCTAGCCATTCTGTTATCAAATATTTTTGGTAGCGGTGTACTTTCTTCGGGTTGGAAATGTAACCAAATTCCGTTTTATTTCGATAATGGTCTATACTTACTACACCTGACATATTGGTCCAAATTCTCTGGATTTATCATCCTTGTTACTGGCCTGAGCGCTCTGTTTTTCCTTTATGCATATCTCTATTCATTTTATGCATTTATTCTTTGGGATTGTTGATTTCTGGTAGTTTCGCAAATGTCTTTTCACATTTGTATGTATACATGACTTCTCCAACGATTATTCTTCCTGAAGTATCCTTCTTGGGTGGTAATATGGATTGCGTTATCTGGTTGTGATTGCATTGCCATTTTGTTTTTTACATATTTCTCTGTTCAGGATACAATCATTTTTACTAATCGTAGTATATTTTCACTGTTGATGCCAATTCCTTTGTGATATAGAATCCATCTTGTTATTTATATACGGATTAGTTTCACATTTTGGGGTTCTATTGCGCTTTTGCGTTTGGTATTGCTGTTCGCGATAAGAATATTCTTATATAATTTGTAACTGGTACCATTTCGTACCATTTACTTCACTTCGCCTTTTATTGAATCTCATTCCGATGGTGTATCAGTGATTTACTTGTTGGCGTGGCCTCTGGATCCGCATAGTCGTGGTGTTGTGGGTTTTTCCGATTCTTCCGTTCTCGTATTTCGTCTAATGGCTTTTTTTGCGCCGTGTTAGTTTCTGTTTCACTGTGCACTTGTCCTTGCACTTCGTCGACATTGCGGCTTTTCATAAGGTGAGTCTACAATTCTGGTATCAGCAGTGATATACATCGTTTGGACATTCCGATTGTCATGATCTATCTGTGCAACATTGAGGATACTTTTTTCACGCTTGTGTGTCCGGATCAAAATACCTTGCTATTTTCTCCAACTTTTATTGTAGCTTTCAATCACTTACTACTCCTTGACTAGTTATTCAATAAGGTGTGTATTTCTCTCCTTGACACGTTCATATCCAGCCGTTATTTCTCCCGCAGCGTTACTCGGGTAGTTTTATTTTTCTTCTCGGGCTGTACATTCACTCGTTCCAAGACTATTGAGATACGTCTGTCGTGAATTCCTTCTTCACTTCGTTCCGCTTACTGATACCACTGTTGTTTCCGTTCCGTTTCTATAATTGCGTTGAATGCGAGGATGTCCGCAATTGGAAATGCTCATTTTCCTTGTTACAGAGCATTCTTTATCTCTGTTTTTATAATCTACTTTTGGTATCGTTATATTGATTGCTGTTGCTGTTGTCTGTATTTACCGGGTTTTGCAGTTTTTGCACTCTTCCGTTTCTTTTAGGAATATTTATCACCAATCTTTTATGTTTCACATTCTATACTTACAACAGGTTCTACTCCTTTATACGCACTATCCATATGAGTATTGTAGCTATTACGCATTCATTCCCTTTCTGGCTGTCTTTGCGGTTCGCTTGCCATTATTTGTCGTTTGTCGATTCTGTTATAACTCTTTCACTTTGTTTGCTCATCTCGGTTTTGATATCTTACTTACAGATTTTAAAAGCTTGCCATCCCCTTGAGTCAAGATGAATGGTTTCATTACTTTCCTGATATGTCTGTTATCGCAATTCATATCGTTGGTTGTACTTGGGTTCGCTTTTCTGTATATCACTATTCGTATTGTACATCAGGGTAGCCATTTCCTACCAATATCTATTTTGGGTCA
Source organism: Schmidtea mediterranea (assembly GCA_022537955.1). Lineage (NCBI taxonomy): Eukaryota > Metazoa > Platyhelminthes > Tricladida > Dugesiidae > Schmidtea > Schmidtea mediterranea. Next base: position 315,560,841 of record CM039679.1, on the reverse strand, counting down.
TCAGATCGTTTCGTTAATGTGTTTATTATCGTAGTATTCTTCTGGATCTTTTAGTTTGGTTTCGCCCCATACTCTTATTATCCATTGTTTTATTTATTATTGGTTTATTGCTTGCCAAGCTTTTGTTTCTGTGCCGATATTATTAGTTTCGAATTTCTCTTTATTTCTGGATTCGCTAATCCCTGCATTCAGTTTATAGTCTGTTGATCATTTTGCTCTTGTTCTTTGCCTTTTGTTTTCTTGTAACTGTTTCGTTACTTGGCTAAGCTTGTTTATTTCGTTGTTCAATCTGATCCTCTGCATCTGTTCTTTGTTTTCCTTTCTGGACTGGTTTATCACATTTTTCGGTGTCTCTGGATTTCTTTTCATTGGCGTACTGTTTCTTTTCGTTTGGGTGTTCGTCTGCTGTTTTCTGGATGTTGGTAGCTCTCGTTCATTTATCCAATTTATCCATTGTCTCTGTCGAGCTTCGGCGTCTTCTACTCTCTTTCTTCTTTATTTTCCTCTTCGGTATCTGGTCTTAAATTTCGACTGGTTGTCTTTGACCACATTACTAGCTCGTCTGGTTCATCTGTTATCAGATCGGTTTTTTATACTCATCTTCTGTTCATGGAACAATCATCTGATTCGGTATTCCGGCGTTATTTCATCATCTCACAATATCATTTAGATCGTTTCGTATCTCTTCATTCCTGTTGTGATTAAACGATTTAGTTCTCTGCTGCAGGTGGACTTTGGCGTACTTGACTGTCCTGGTCGCCCTATTGGCGTTTTTTCGTTTTGATTTCTTTTTATGAGTTCTCTTGCTGACGATCTTTGCTCTGTTAACTATATTTTATTATCCAATTGCTTTGCCGTTAACTTCCAAATTTCAAGATCGTCATCTGATCGTCCTTGGTATTGGTTAATGAAGACGTTCTACGGTATTCTTTTTCACTTCACTTACCTTGGCTGGTGATATTAAATTCCCTTTCAATTAGGTCGAATATTGGCGTTCTATAATTTTAACTTACTTCTTCTATTGTTTCGGACTGCATTCGTGTGTTTTCCTTTCTGATATTTTCGGACTTGCTCGGGGACACGGGCATACATTCTCGATATTCTCTATTTCCTTTACTAAATATTTCGCAGATTCCTCTACTTGTACAGATCGATTATCCTTTTGCCAAATCTGTTACAGTTCGTCTTTGATTCTTTGCTCCAGTCTCATATTGCTGGCTATCTCTCCTTTTGTGCTTTCTGTTAATCGTGTTAATCCTTCCTCCACAGGATCGTCTATATCATGTGGGCAATATTTTATTCCGTTGGAATTTCGTTTTCTCGAGTTAGCTAATTCGCGGTCTCGCTTGTTCTTGTTGATTGTAATTCATTTCTCGTTTGTTTCTACTCGTTGTGATGCTATATCGTTCATCTATTTACAAATGAACGTGATTAATATTTTCTTCAAATAATGTAGGTCTCTCCGCAACATTTTTCAGTGGATTTTGGCTTTCTGGCTTATCATTATCTTGGTTCTACTCCAATTTTTCGCTGTTTCGCATCTTCCCTTTTCCGGGCTTTAGCGATGAAAATTCGTGACTTTCGGATTAAATGCACTCTATTTGCCGTCATAATCTGCCTGCTGCTATAGAAATTACATGATAGATTATTTTCCTTTACCTAACCCCGTTCCGTTTGCGGTTACTCTCTGATTTCATTCGGTATCCTCGATTCTCTGTACTTAGAGATTGATGGCTTGTGATGCCAATGATTTTTCTCTTCCTCAGCTGATTTTACTTTTTCAGCATCACCTATTTTCCATGTGTATGGGGCTACGAGCTTCTTCGTTTATTTCCTCGTCTTCTTCTGGTTTGCCATCCATTTCATTTATCATTCTCTGGGTAAATTTTCGTTATATGGTTCACTCTTCAGTATAGCTCCAATGTTGTTTCTTGCTGCGTCTGTCCGGCGCTTCTCCTGGTATTATTTCTCCATTTTGGTTCGGTATCTCTCCGTTTTTCATTTCACTCTTTTGTCTCTTTTTATCTACCTCTTTTTCCATGGTGTTGATCGGGCATTCGCGAATCATCTCTTGGTTGTTAATTTTGTACTCAACTTCACTTCTGCCTCATAATGGTACATGTTAGGTATTTGGTCCATTTTTGCTTTCTCATTTCTCTTGAACTTTGGATCTCGATCTGTTCTCTTTTTGTTCTGTTTTTTTCTTCTCTGGTTTCATCCATGGCTTGATATGAATGTTTGTCCGTCTCCCACATTACCTAAATTCGGATATCGGGTTCGTTTCTCGCGGACTTATTTGCCGTTTGTGATACATTTATGGCCACGTCTTCTACCCATACCGTCATCACTATTTCGATTATTGGTTTGGATTGATTTCTCTGTTTATTTCGTCGGTACTATTCGTGATTTGGCAATCGGGATCTATCAATATTTCTTTTTTCGTCATTTGGGTCATTTTATCTTTATCTTTATTGGTTCATCTCCCTCTATCTCTTTGATTTTCCATATTTGGCTATCAATATACTGTTCTCTCGTGTCGAACTTCTCTTATATCTGATGTCTGTACGTTTACAATATTTTCATGGAATCCGGTTCTCGTTAACGATATCGATTAATTATTCTAGCCGGTCTATTGCTTGTTCTGTCATTTTATTCTGGTTTTGCTCATTATTCTTTTGTCTCTTCTTTTTCTAATCAGGGTTTATTTCTTTGGCATGATATATATGCATTTTTGCAATATTTTGCTGTCGTTTCTCGGTTTCATTTTGTTATCAGTCGTATAACCACATTTATTCTTTTTGGCCATATTAGAGCATCCGCTAGGTGTTATATCTCGCTTTATTTTTCTTCCTTCGATATATAAAGGTTTCATTTTATATAACTGGGGTCCTAGTTTTCAATACCCAATCATTACAAACTCGTGTGTTTCGCCTCTCTGTGGCTGTAATTATCTGTCTTGTATTCTGGAAATTCAATAATTACCTTGTACTCTTCTCTATCATATTCTTCAGATTCTCCGTTGTACTTTGGTTTTCATGTTTTCCATGATGCCGTAAATGTACCGTTATTCTTGTTGGTGTATCCTTTCGCATCAGTTTCATATCTGCTGTATGCGGTTGTTATTCTGAGGTTTAAGAAATCTTGATTTTCGATCCTACTTCTTCTTACATTTCATTAATTCTTTTAATTCTCGGTTCGTCTTCTCTTGGCCGTATTGTTTCCATTTCTCTAGTCGGATTTTGCTTATCTTTATACTGTTTGTTTCTTTCACATGATTTGAATATTTCTCCGCCCAGGACTGCTTAATTTTCACTTTCATTCTTCATTCTGTTGATCGGTCTGGTATTTCGTTCGCATATTAATATGTGGTTGTTCCTCCTCTTTCATTATCTTTGTTGGTCCTTTTGCTTGGAACCATATCTCTTTGATTCTATTCTCGATTTGAGCTTCATCACGTGGGCTTTCTTTTTCTGATTCTTGTTCTAATTTTTTGTGTAGCAGCTATCCTCTGGATTCGATTTTGTTATTAATTTGGTTCTGATACTTTTCTTTTTCTCTGTGACGTTTTGATGCTTCCTGTTCTCTCTCAACCTCTGGCTTTTCATTTTGCGATCAGTGCTTTCCTTTGCCATCACTATCTATTTTTTTGATAGTGCTTGCTCTTGTTGAATGTTTTTACGCTCGTTCTATTTTTAATATTAGTAGCCTTCTTCTTGTTCCGCTTTCTCTTGTTTAGGATTGCTCTTTTTTCTTTTTAATGATCCTCTCTTGTTCGCTAAGCTTCTCTTGCTTTATTTTCTCAAGATGTATTTCTATTGTTTGTGTCATAATTTCTTCTTCGAGTTCGTCTATCCGTACATCAATGTTTTCCTTGTTTTGATCTCCATTATATCATCTCTGCTTGTTTAATCTCTTGGTTTCGGTTTCTTCGGTTTCTCCGTTGTCGTCTCTTTTAATTGCGCCCGTCTTGTTTTTCCTCCTCTACAATTCTTTGATGCCTCTATTTTCTTCCATCGTATTCAATTCGACTGTTTTCTCTTATCGGTTATCATATTTCCTCCCCTTCGTTTCTCAACACACTGCTCCGCACAGTGTGATTTCATCTGGAATTTCCCATCCTCATTATATTAATTCTTTCGGGGTTTATTTGTTTTCGATTTTCTCGTGGTTGGATTTCCTGGGCTTCCTCTATTTGTAGTTCTTTGCCTTCAGCTTGTTGTTGCTCTTGATATTCTCTATTTCGAGCTCTTGATCTCCTCATTGCTTCTCATTACATTATTCGTTGTTGCTGTATATTTGGCGCGGCATCTGTTGCTCATCTCTTTTAATTCCATGGGCATTTCGTTGTATGTTTCACGTAACATGTCTATTCTATGTATCACGTTAATTTTGTGGATTTCTTGTAGGATTATTTGGTCTGATTGATTGCTCTCCTCTGGGTGCATCGCCTTGCGATGTGCCCTTGTTGACCACTTATAGCACGCTTTGTGTTAAGTGCTTGACATATTCTCTCAGTTATGCCTCGTTTACCCATATCTGGCAGGTGTAATTCCGGAACACAATTTCTGACTCGATTTGTCCATTTTTTGACATTGTGGAGCATGGTTCGTTTGCGTGTTGGTTTGTTCTGAAATTTTTTATAGCTTATTGGTTATTCCTCTATCTTCTGGATTTCTTGGTTGTGGTGGCTTTGAACATCTGCTGTGCTCTGGGTATTTGAATTGATTCATGGCTGATTTGTATTGTTGTATTTGATTGTTGGCAGTGACTGTTGATGTTGTTGGTTGGTGGCCAAAGACTGCCACTTGATATCCAGTCCCAGATAGGGCTTCAATCTATGTTGCGATTGCTACTAGCTTTATTCTAACGTTCTTCGGTGCCAAGCACTCCAAGGTCTGGCTCGTATTGTCTTCTTTTGATTCTCTTTTATGAAGACGTCTATCATTTTATTTTCGGGCAACTGTTTCTCCGAGGCTTCTTTACACACTGATTTCTTTAATTCGCTGCGATTACTGCATTTTGATTCGGTTGTCTTTGTTTTCGATGCAGGAAGTCTAATATCTTCCTATTTCCCTTTTTCTCTATTCCGAATATTTTTATTAAGAACTCTTTAATCTCTGTCCAGCGTTTTTGTCATTTTGTTACATCTCTCGCTTCTTCTACAAAAATACATCTTGTTGCGCTCCCTTTCAGATACAAAGGTAATCGCTCTTTTTACTTTTTGATTCGTCCAGTGACAGATATTTTTATATACTTCAAATTCCTCTTTATAAAATGTATCTAATTTGTTGAGAACTACCGCGAACGGTTCTCCTCTAAACTTTTCTCTGATTTCTACCCGTATACATTATTGTTATTCAACATGCGGTATTTGCATCTGAATTTGAAGTCAATTGGAATTTTGTGGGATTGCCGTGTTTGGGTTTAAGTTTTTATCTCTCTTCTTCGTTTTCGGATTCTATTATTGGCAAACCGATTTCCTGTTATCTTTTATTTCGTTTTCTTCGCTACTGTTGAATTCGAGTCTGTTAATCCCTATCTGTGCGGTTCCTGTTGGGCTGTAATTGATACTCCGGTTTTGGCGCTTCTACCGTTGCGCGAACTTTTTTCTTTTCTCTGCTTTTAATAAATCTTTCTGTTTCTCTTGACTTTTGCTTCTCGTGTGGTGCTGACTGCTATCATGTTTACGGTTATTCGTTTACTTGACTGGGTTCTCTTCTCTTTGCTATTGGTTGCTTGAACTTCTGGTTGTTGTTGCTTGTAACTACTGCTGATGGCTTTTCCAATTCTTTCTGCTCGTTTATTCAAGTTTTCTTTGTTATCACTTGCTTATGTCGTTTGCTCTGAAATATTTTTCTCTTTTGCTTTCGCTTTGCACTTGGCTTGGATTGCTTGTTTGATATTGATTCCTAAAAATAAATAACACCTCCAATATTCTAATACTCTATAACCAGTTCCATCCTCTTACATATAATATACGTTATTTATCCTTGTTCGCATTTATCGTGGTGGTCTTCTTTATCTGACTCACCCCTCATTTTAAGTCTATTTTTAATTATCATGTCTTCGTTTAAAATTTAATTTAAAATCTTATAATCTCGTATCAATTATCTATATGGTCTTATCATTATCTATTATAGTCTTTATCAATTATCTATTCATCAATATCAATAATAGAATCATCATATTCACAACTTCGTCATCCTTAATGATTTTGTCCTAGTCTCCCAAAATTTATTTACTTATCCTCATCGCTGGCGCTCTATGCCTCTATTATTTTCCGTTGGCTCTTCGGCCTTCGCGCTTTAACTTGTTTACTGGTATCTGTAACCTTAATATCTTATTCCAATATTCCATATTCATCTTTATTTCATATCATTTCTTTCTGGCCTTTATGCCTCTAACATAGTTATATCTCATATGGCACTCTATGGCTCTAATATCCTAATCATAATTGTATCTTCATCTGGCACTCTTATTGCCTCTAGATATTAATCATGAATTGTATTATCTGGCACTCTTATGCCTCTAAAATCTAATCATGATTGTATTTCCATCTGGCACTCTATGGCCTTCTATATTCTAATCGTAATCATATCGGCTCTCTATTGCCTCAAGTACTGATTATAATCATCCGGCCCTCTATTTCTATATTATCTCTTATATCGGACTTGAGCTTCAACAGTGACTTCGAGGTTATGTTTGAGCCTCACACTGACTCTCAAGCCATGGGCTGTCTTTGGACCGGCGCATTCTTCCGGTTACGCTTTACTCACCGCCATTCGGATATTTTGGTACTCGGTGGTGGGATCCGGGGTTATTGTTACCAACTTCCTCGCTGCGGCACACAAAACAAATACATTCCTTGGTACTCGGTGTGGAGTCGGGTTGTGACCTCGAAGAATTAAAGTATGGAAATGCCTAGACGTCATCCAATGTCTCAAAAGCTTGTTTACTTGATTTCCCGAATAGTGAAAGGAAAGGACGCGATTAAATATAGGCGCGGAAAATTTTCTAATCCCTGGCCGCCTCTGACAAACAGATTTCCGGCTCAATTCGCCGCCCTCTATCTGACCTGTCGGATTCCCGGCTCAATTCGGCCGCCCTTATCCGACCTTAGTAGGACATTTGAGTATGAACCCATTTACCGGTTAGTTCACCTCTCACCTACCGTTTTGGCCCCGATACCTCGGGTGTGGGATCGGGTTGTTTGTATCGAGTTTTTTTTCCTTCCATAGCAGCAATAAAAAAAATCGTTTCGACACTCGGTGTGTGATCCGGGTTTTGTATCGAACGGCTCGCGCCATCAGTCCTTGGCTGATACAACCTGAAATTCCGTAGCTGTTCCTCTGGTGCCTCCACCAGCAGGAAAGAAGTCATCTCGTCTTTTACCCCTCATTGGTGGGTTATACTTTTGTCCCTGATTTCGTTGTGGTCTGCCTCTACAATCAAAATCCGCATAGTAGTTATTGCTGCTTTAGTATATTGGATTTTTCCTCTCTTCTGTTTTTTCCATAATCTCGTCCCAATCGAATCTGGTCCTCTCTCATCGTACTGTTTTCTTCCTGATTCGCTTGCCATCTAAATACGTCATTATTTTGATCTTTTTTTTTTCTGATTTTCCTGATTATATTGTACTTTTTTTTGATTTTTATTATGAGTTTATTAATTTTAATTTACATTATTTACTTTTTTTCTTTTTACAACGTTGTCTGGCTCCTCTACTTCCTAACGTTATATACAGATTACTTCTCGCAAAGAATCCTTCTCCTCTCATCGTTCGTGGGATAGAAAACGTGGTGTACCCAATCGCGTATTCCAGTCGGTTGTTGGTCCTTCCCATCTGTGGTTCATTTCCTGTTCTGATTGGATTGCGAATAATCCTCTTGGTCCTTCATCGTTAATTATATATTTTGTTTTAAAAAAGGCCATTGCTAATAATTCAATCATAATCTCTTCCTACTCTGATAAGACATTTGATGGGTGCCTGTTGCGTTTCCATCTCCATTTTGGATATAATCTAAAATCCCCATTTGTATTCCATTTTCCCCAACTGTAATTGGTGGCTGTCCTAAAATTCTCTGTGTTCCTCTTTGCTCTCTGGAGTTTTTCTGCGAATTCGGTTATTTTCCATATAAATGGTGCTGTAAGGAATGTTCTCTTCTGTTATCAGAATTGTTGTTCTAGTCCATTATGCTGTTGTTCATGTTGCAATTTTCTTTCCATTTCGATCATTTTCGTTGAGTGTATCCTTGGCTTTTCCTCGAAATTCCTTTCTGGATTCTAATATTTCCTATTAGTCGCCTTTTGTGTATCATTTCTGTTCGTTAGGCTTTTTACTTCCGCAGGCCAACATTCCTATCGTTTTCCATCATGATTTCGGTATGTTCGATAACTAATTTTCTATCATATGCCTTGCATTTCTGCAATTGGTTAATTGTTGCTTGGCAATATAAACAGTTCTAGTGGACATTTGACTGGTTTGCCGATACATTTCGTCCATATGTTCTTTTAATTTGACTTTATCTTTCTGGCACGCAGTTGTCTTGGCATAATCTCTTCATATAAGATCACGATATTTTTTTCCTCTTTGAATTCCGGTGTTCCATTTCTATTTTTACCATCGTCGGTGATCCACAGAATATTCGCATTTTTCCTCTCTCCTTGATGTCACCTAAATTTTGATGTTCTTTCATAGTCCTTTTTGTTGTGATGATTTGACATGTCGCATAATATGCTCGTTATAATTCGCATTCATTGTGGTGACTTTTTGCGCTTCCTTCTAAGTCCTTCCCATTCACATTCCTTTACTCGGCATTGAACTAGTAGAATTTATTCATTCTTTGTTTGGGCTCTTTATCCATTGTGGTAGATCTTCGTCTCTTTCAAACGTCGTACACTCCAGGCATTTTATTGTTTCTGTTCTTATCACTCACTCGTACAGTCCGTAACATATCTGGCATCCGCATTCGTCTGTCCTTGACCAATCAATAGTTCTTTACATTTACAGACATATTCAATCTTTCTTTATATCGTTCACCACTCAAACTTTGTCTTTCATTATTCGCACTCGTAGTTTCTGATGGATCTCGCTTCCTCTAATTCTCTCGATAATCGTCTGCTTATCTACAAAAAATTCCTGATTACTCGACGTTGCTTTAACTTCTTATCTTTATATTTTACATATTTACAAGGTAGCGCTTTATTTTTACTCTACTGTTGAATCCGGTTCTGGGGGTGAATCTCCTGGCATCGATGCTATCCATTCCAGCCCAACCTCTGGATCTACGTGCTGTTGATTGTTGCTAGTCTTCTAGATTTCCTCAGCTTGCCATCTAAACTGATCTGTTAAATTTGTTCATTTTATTCCCTTCTGCAATTGTAAATAGTTCTTGTTGCTTCGATCTTAGGCTTGTTGTAGACCTCTGTTCACGCTGTCTGTGCTAAATGACTAAGGTGAGTATTGTCCACTGAGTTTTGCGCATTGTTTTTATTTAGTGTCATTAATCACATTGTCGTCTCCACGTTGCCTCCGACCTTGGTCTTGGTATGCTCCTGATTAATTCTACATTTCTATAGGTACATTGGCAGCTGCTGGTTTGTTGTATATTCTATTAAGGAAGGTGGTATTCTCACTTGGTTTGGTTTGATTTAGTTTATTCGGATTCATCTGTTTGATTATAATCACATCATTAAACTCATCGGCATATCATTTCTATTTCATTACTCGTTTCTAACGCTTTTGTACAAATATTATAAAAGATACATACTATTACTACTATTAACTACAATAATATTTTTTAACACTATAACTACAGCGCTTTTTCTCGTTTTACACCATCGTCTCCGGGACTCTATACGCAAATGTTCGTATATCCCGTATATCTCGTTCTTATCTGGTATACACAAATTCGTTTGACCATTGTTGTTTCGATAATGGCGGTTCTTTTTATCCAGAGTCCGCTTGTGCTATAAAGATTTCCTAAATATTTCAGTATCCTCAGTTCTTTCTGCGATCGTAATTGTCCTAATCGATATCGTAATTGATTATTTCCACTGCTGGCCATAATCTTTTTCTTGTTGCTTCTTTCCGCATTTTGTATCTCACTAATTGAATTACTATCAGCATTACTACGCCTGCTATTATTGCTAGTTTTATCCAGAATCATTAATCATATAGCTCTTTTCGTGGTAGGCTGCATGGTTGGCTTTCTTGCTTGGTTGTTCCATTATGCCTTCTTTCGGTTGTACATTTTTGAGTGCTTTCTAAGTTGTAATGCTCTGAATTGAAGAGGTGGCTGTCGTCCATGATCATTTCCTTTTTTCATGTTTCGTTACTTTTTTTTCTCTCAGATTGTTATGTTACAGGTTATCTGTGCATTTGACTTCTGAAGTGGTTTTCCTTGTTATCGTTCTCCAATGCCATGAAGTCCCTTTTGGATATTATTACATATTTCCGAGTTTTCTTTTCGTCGGATGCGGTACTTCCGATTCGTTTATATTTTTGCTCCGTTTCACATTGGATTCTTTTTGTTTACGTTCGTTTTCTTTTAGGTTCGTAATACCAGATTTTTTGTGATAGGTTTTTTCACGCTGTATTCTCAAATTACTATTCTTCTTCAATATTGCTGCATTTGACTCTATGTTTTATTATTACTGCTTTACTTTCTCTGATCTGTCGTTGTACGGTTTCTCTTTTTGTTTCCTTTTCACCGGACGTTTTGTCGTAATATTGATTCAGTATTTTTTCTGGTTATTCGATTCCAGTAATCAAATCCTCTTCCTCTCTAACGTGTACTATATAACTTCCACTTTTCTTTTAGTTTGGAATACGGTATTTTTTGGTTTTTGATATCATCCATTTGATTGACATTGAATTCTTTCATTTATCGTTCCGTTCTTTTTAGTTCCAAAACACAGACTTTTGTAATGGGTTCTTTTCCCATTTATCAATTATTATCTCCTCCACTCTTTGGATCTGATTCTGACTTTTATTATTATTTCTTTATTTTCTCAGTGCTCGACGTTGGATAAGGTTATTCTTTTGGTGTTGTGAATTTTCCCTCCTAGGGTTTTTGGCTAATGTGCAAGTTATTATTTTATATCATTGTTGGCACATATTATAAATATCCGCATTTCCTTCTAGGCTTATCCCATCGCATTTCTTTCCCGCCTTATCATATTCATTTTCCCAAAATCGATATTTACTCTGTATACATACTTGTTCAATCGTCTCTATCCCCTTTTATTATTCGTAGTTTTGCCTATGCCCATGGCTCCTATTTGGATTTTTACGTTTCTATCTTTTGTAAGCATCTCTACATACGTCTTTGGTGGTTTGACATGATGATGAGTTTCGGATCGATTTCACTCTTTCCTGGTTTTCCTATTGAATCGAATTGACAATTATGCTTGTATTCATTGTCAGTTGTAAGCATATCCCTTCACTTGAAATTCCTTTATTTGTTATTGTTCGTATTCTTGAACGATCTCATTTCTTATCCGTGAATATTTCGCAGCTTTCCGTTACTTGATGGACGTGATAATATCATTATTGTTTGTAGAGCAGGGTTCGGTCGGTTTTGATTTTTTCTTTGTTGTAATAACATTATTCCCTTTGTTCGTTTTCCCTCGTTATTGCTGTTGCTACGTTCCTTGACGTTTCCTTCTTAGATATTGATTCTTTTTCTCCTGTTGGCGGATTTATGTTTTCGTCTCTAGTCATTTTGGAATCCTTCGGCTTTTTGCGTGTTGTCAACTCCCTTCTTCCATTATTACTCATCCTCGGGGTTTCCTTGAAATGCGTCCTCGACAATTTATTGTTTCCAATTGATTCCATCGTATACTTTATTATTCTGGCTTTTATGTCGTCCATCATCTTTTAATTCTCTTGTTTCTCGCTTTGGAATCTTATTTGGCTTTCGATTGCATCTGGTGTATTATCATCAATAACTGTTCCTTTCCTATCTCCAATTCTGTATTGTTTCTTTTGTGATGGTGAATTTCAGTCCTCCATTTCAACATTGCTTTATTGTTTTTGGGAATGGATAGTGAGCATAATTTGTTTCTTTCAATAGAACGTTTCTGTTCCTTACCATTTAGTTTTAAAATCGAATACTTTAAGTGGTGAACCCCTCGTAGTCCATTCATCAAGATTGGCTTTGCTTCGGTCTGTTGTGCGTCGATATGCTTCCCATAGTGTTTGATTGTTTTACTCCCATCATTTTTCTCTCTCATCTAATTGTTGCGTTACTGGTTATAAATTTTATTGCACTTAGCTTGTCTCGATTTCAGCTGCATAGTGTAGTACATTATTTTCTTTCCGTATCTTTCCTTTTGACGATGATGCCGGTTTTTAGATAATTCTCTCAGGAACTGTTGTAGAACATCTGCTGCAACTGCGAACAATTTGGGTTTGGTCCTCTTCATTTGGTATATTTTTGAAGCTGTTTCCGCATTTCCTGCATAAATTGAATATATATCCATTATTCGTTGAGTTGTCTTTCTGTGTTGTTACTGCGATATGTAGAGGTACGTTTTCCTTCTACATCTGCCATAGTGGAATATCATGGGTATACTTTCTTGATACGATCCATTTCTGTGGACTTCTAGCTTCCTTTGGCGTAAATCCATTGCTATTTTCCCGCTTTGTTTTACTATTCTCATCCATACCTTTCCTCGATCCCATTCCGGCATTATTTTCTCTGATGGCTTTTACTATTTATATCCATACTTATCTACATTATCTTGGTCGCGTTCAGAGTATTTTGGATTCTCCGGTTTAAGGTTTCCTCTAACGGTATTATTTGGGGGATGTCGCTTTATTTTCGACTCATTGTTAGTTCCGTTTATACTCCAGTTGTTGATTTGTGATCTTGTTTGCATACACTCGATTCTCTGGTTCTCTTGTTATTGTGTTCTGGTATTGCATTTGCATCTGCTCACGTTAACGTAAATAGGTCTGGAGTGGTTTGTTGACATATTAACTCGGGGCGTTATTCTCGTTTACATACATTATCTCATATGGTCCCTTACCCATACTCTTTGTAAATTTCCTGGCTACTCCTGAATAATTTCTGGCGTCGCAGATTATTACCCAGATCTCCACCGAAAGTTATGCTCAACGCAACATCTCGCTTTTTATCATGTAATTGTCTTTGGCTCCTCTGATTAAAATCATAATATCATACCTGCCGTTTCCCCCAGATCTTCCTGCATGTTCTTGAACCCCTGTTACATAATCAATCAATTTCCATATACTGCGATACTCGGTGGTTGAATTTAAATCTATCGTGCAATGTTACATTCTCTACCGTACATTAATTTAATGGACTCATTTTTGTCGCTGAATGTATGACATTCTTATAAGCCATTAGGCACTAGATTTATATATCTATCCAATTTTTTGGCTGTCTGCTTACATAATTTGACAATTCAATTTCAATTAGTAATGCCATTGAATCGTTCGTTTGCCCAATTTGTTTGTGGATGGTAAGGGATGTTCTCAATTTCGCAATTCCTGAAGTAGTTTTCGTTACTTTCTTCTATAATTTCGCTCATGAAGTTGGTTTCCTGATCAGTTAAAATCTGTTTGGGTGTTCCATATCTACACGCATCATTCTTCAAGCATACTAGGATTTCTCGCTATGTTCTAGCTTTTTGATCTGTATGGCGAATGCTTTTCCGGAAATTTTTGATTAAATAATCCTGTTTACTACTATATATAGATATTTCCATCGTTAGTTTCTGGTAGTGGTCCTACTACTCCATTGCGATCATCGTCATAGGTCTGGTGGAATTGGCATTGGCTTTAACGGTGCTTTCAATTTACTTCCTGTGCTTTTTTCTCGTTGCGCATTCAAGAAGCAATGTCTTCATCCATCCTTTTACGTCTTCTCCGATATTTGGGCTAACAGTAATATTTTTGAACGTATCTTGCTTCCGTCTTTTTTGCTGACATGTGTCCTCCAAGTTTTCCATCATGGTATTCATCAATACCTCTTTTCGTCTACTTCTGGTAAACACATTGAGTCGTTTTTCGCCATCCATTAGTAAGTAACCATCCCTTCTCTATGGTATAATCGGTGTCGTGTTTTTCATATCTTTTTAATTTACGTTGTTGTCGAAAGATTTTCATATCGTTAGTGTCCATGAATTCGATTATGGTTTTTAGCTCTTCGTCTTCCTTCTGCTCATTTCTCATTTTGTAAATCTATATCTCTCTGCGATGATCATGCATATTCGTCTCACATCCTGATCCATGCAGTTCTCCTCAAAATACGAATCTTGACCATGCAATCTGCGTTAGCGTTGGGCTTTCCTGATTTGAATTTATACGCGAGTATTCTTGTGAGCCTGCATCGCCCACTCATCAATCTAACTGTGAGGCTTCTTTGTGTTTGGCCCAACCATACCAATGGTTGAGATCGGTCGTGATAATATATCTTCGTGAACCCATAAATAAATATTTTGAAATGTTTAATAGCTTGGGATATTGCCAATGCCTCTCTTTCAGTCAGAGAGTAATGTCTTTCAGTTTTCTTGAATGTTCGAGCTGTAGTATCCAATAACTCGTTCTATTTTCGTCGTCATTCCCATTGTCCTAAGACTGCTCCCGATGCATATCCCACTTGCATCTGTCGCTAAAACAAAACGGTTTCTTAAAATCTGGGTGTACGAGTTGGGCTCGATATCAGTTTATCTCTGAGTGTTTCAAAGGCTATCTGTTGTATCCTTTTCCCATATAAAACGGGTATATCCTTTTTTGTTAGTTCTTGTTATGGTTTTGCGATGGTTTGCATAATTCTTGATGAACTTTCGATAATATTCCACATAAGGCCAAAAAGTTCTTGCACTTGCGTGACTGTACTTTGTGCAGCAATTCTTTATCTTTTCGATGTTTCTTGGATCTGTTCTTCTGCCTTTTGCCGATACCAATATGTCCTAAGAAGGTAACTTTTTCTTTTGCCCAATCGCATTGGGAGGTTTTCAAATTTAATAATTCCATTGTCTTAGTCGAACGAAATACATTACGCGATAATCTTTTAAATGTTTGCTCAAAGAAAGGTGCTAGAATAAATTAATAAATCAATCAATATATAGCCATACATTGTTTGATGCCAGAGTCTAGCGAAGTTCATGCATCTCTGGAATGAGGCTGGTGCGTTGTTAATCCGAAAGGCATTTTTCTTAAATATGATATAGATCCTTTTCCGATTGTAAAACGGTTTTCTCTCTGTATTCCTCGTTTTGAACCTTTATCTGCCAAATAACCATCTTTAAAATCTAGCGATGTAAAATAAGCTGCTCCGTTAGGGTTTTTGTAACATTTCATTTATGTCTGGGTAACAGGGTATGTATGCTCGTTTGTACCCAGCATTGAGTCGTCCGGTAGTCTATACAGATCGCGTTGTGTTACCGTCTTTTTTCTAACCCAGACTTACTGGAAATTGCCATGGCGAACAACTTGGGTTCGATCCTACTGCGTCCAACATCTTTTTGAATCTTTCCTATTTCTGCCTTCTGGTTTTTTGCGGATTTCCTGCAATCGATATGGCCGAGTTTATTGGGGTATCACTGTTAATTGGGTAACGGTATGTGCGTTACATCGCTGTACCGAGATCTAAGTCAGATGCTGGCCAAATATATCTTTAAAATTCCATAAGCATGTTTATGTAGTTTGTTCTTCTCGTTTTCGTTTAGTAGCTGACTGTCAATAGTCTAATATCTTCCTCCGTTCTTCGGTTTTGTTGTTGGAATTTCATATCCATCATGTGTGTGTAGCTTCCCAACTTTCGTTTTTCAGTAGATAACTTTATCTTTCTTCGTCAAAATTTGTAATGTTGATCGGGATTTCGTTGTTAATCGTTTAACATACACTATCTCTCTGGCTAATGGCAGTTCTTTCTCTCTCTCAAATTTGTGATTAGGTCGAAAAATCATTTCTCCCCTAGTTTCTTCGTTTATACTTCACATAGCAAATAATTTGTGTGCGCCCTGCACTTATTTTCTCTGAGCATCTCAACTTCTGATTTCAGCATACATATTCCGTCACGTGTTTATCTCTCAAGCTTCATTGATCCCTAGATTCTATTATTATCTCTTTTAATATTCTGGCATAAGATCTGTTTCCGATTATACAGTCTGCACTCAATCTCCTGAAACTCTAAATACGTATTGATTTTTAACATTCGTTATATTCGATTATTGACCAGATTTTCCGATCACTGCGACTGATCTTTTGCTGAAGTTATTACATCCATGTTACTTCTTTCTATACATGGCATAGTCTTCCTGGTATTTTATCCATTTTTATTGCTGAGATGTTTGGCTTCCGGTATCGATCATTGCTTTTATTTCTACCCCATTTTATTGTCTATTGGTACGTTAGATGTTGGTCCATGCTGGTTTGTAGCATAGCTATGTTTCGAGGTTTCCCATCTTGATGCACAGCTTTCGATTTTCGGCTGTTCTTGGTATAGTTTCTGCCCAATTTGGTTCGTATGGTACGTTTGATATATCCGTAAGGTTGTTGGTCTTGTATCGGTAGTTATTGTTTCTACTCGATTTTGTTGTTCTTTTAGAGCATTCAGTATACTGGTGGTGGATGATTGATATTGTCCACTTAGTTTGTATTTCATGTTTCCATTGTTTGTAGTTGCTCTGATTAGCATCTCTGGGTTCCTCCTCGATTTGCGTCGTTGTCGCTGTTATGCGCTACTATCATCTTTAAAGTTTTAATCCATCGTTTCCAGTTGCTCGTTTTTTGTCCAGCTTCAATTCTGGTTTTCTCGGCTTCTAAACTCATATTGCTTTAAATTTTTCGTCCGACTTCTTCATCAGTAGCCATTCATTTAGTTAGAATGCCTATTAGTCTCTTTAATCTTGTGGATATTTTTTGAAGTGTCCATGGTAACACCAATTGTCCGTTAAGCTAAAAACGGTAAAAAATCCAATTGGCCATTTTCCAAGTTATTTCTCCTCTCTCTTGTAGAATATCGAAACATCTAACATTTGTGTAAGCATCACTCTTACGATTTGATGATGAGGATTATTCCCTAAAAATTCCTGCCAATCATTTTGTCCGAAAGATTAGAAATCTTCCCCGACATGGCTTATCCATCATATTTGCTGTAGCATGTTGAAAATGATCTGGTGCTAATAGAGCTTCGAGTTGGTTTTTTCTCCATAAATTGTTACCTACGTTATCGTTACAATATTAAGATAGTATTGCTTGCCTTGTTGGTGCTGGTGAATAAAATGTTCCTCTGGCTCGTTCAGATCTTCTCAGTTTGTATAGTTCCACCATCTGTGATATATCAACCTGTTTGAATTCTGCTTCGCTGCCCAATTTCTGTAATCCAAATATTTTTGGTGTGCTACTATTACTTCGGTTGGAAACTGTAACCAACTCCGTCTCTTATTTCGCATAGGTCCATATACATTACTACAACTGAATCATATTGGTACAAAATTTCTCTGGATTTATTCATCCTTGGTATACTGGGCTGAGCGGAATCTGATTTTTTCCCTCTTTATGCATTATCTCTAATTCATTTATGATATCTCTTGGATTGTTGAATTCTTCCTGGTAGTTTCGCAATTGTCTTTTCACATTTGTATGTATACAATGACTTCGTTCCAACGATCTCCGAATATCCTTGGAGTGTAATAATGGAATTGCGTTATCTGGATTCGTGATTGCCATTGCAATTTTTTGTGTTAATAATTCTCTGTTCAGGATACCACAATCATTTAACTAAAATCGTAGTAATATTTTTCTCTGTTGATGCCAATCCTTGTGATATAAAGAAATCCATCTTGTTATTTATATACAGAATATAGTTTCACATCTTTTTGGGGTCTATTTGCGCTTTTGCGTTGGGTATGCTGTTGCTCGATAGAAATATTACTTTATATATTGGTACTGGCTACCATTTCTCCACATTTACTCAACGCAATTTTCTGCCTTCTTATGAATCATCATTCCGAAGGTGGTATCAGTTGATTAATTACTGACTGTTGGGCGTGCTCTGAGTCCGATAGCGTGGTGGATGGTGGGTTTTCGCGATTCTTCCAGGTTCTCCGTATTTCGGTCTAATGCGCTTTTTGCGTGTTAGTTTCTGTTTCACAGTGCAATTGTCCTTGCACTTTCGTCAATATTGCGCTTTCAATAAGGTGAGTCCTACAAGTTCTGGTATCAGCGTGATATACAATCGTTTGACATTCCCGTATTGCAGATCTATCTGTTGCCGAAACATTGAGGATAAATTTTTCAATCGCTTGTGTGTCCGGATCAAAATCCTGATATTTCCCAACTTTACTATGATAGCTTCAATCAACTACTACTCCTTTGACTAACTGATTTAATAGGGTGTATCTCCTCCTTGGCATGTCCCGATCTCCAGCCGTTTATTCTTCCCGCAGAGTATACTCGGTAAGTTGTTTTTATTTTTCCTTGCCTCAGCTCTACATTTACTCGTCCAGCTATTGAGATGCGATCTGTCGTGAATCCTTCTTCACATTCGCTCCGCGTACATAGAAACCACTGTTGTTTCCCGTTCAGCTTCTATATATTGTTGAGTGTGAATGAATGTCCGCAATGAAATGCTAACAATTTTCTTGTACTGAGCATTCTTTTATTTCCGGGTTTTATGAAATCTACTTCTT
This sequence comes from Schmidtea mediterranea, assembly GCA_022537955.1. Lineage (NCBI taxonomy): Eukaryota > Metazoa > Platyhelminthes > Tricladida > Dugesiidae > Schmidtea > Schmidtea mediterranea. The sequence goes on along the minus strand of CM039679.1, from coordinate 315,542,172 downwards.
GAATAACATTATATATACCTGCTTGGTTGCTGTTGTCCTGTAGTTTACCGGGTTTGCTGCTTTGCACTCTCCGTTTCCTTTAGTGAATATTTACTCGCCATTTTTATTTATGTTCAAACAAATCATAATACTACAAATCGGTTCTACTACTTCTTTACGGCACATCATCCCTATGAGTATTGTAGTAATTATCGCATTCATGTCCCTTTCTGGCTGTCTTTGGGTCGACTTGCATTAATTGTCGTTTCGAATTCTGTTTAATAACTTCTTTCAAACTGTTGTTTGCATCATCTTCGTTTGAATCACTTCTTACTTACCAGATTTAAAAAAGCTTGCCATCCACACCTTGAGTTTAGGATGAATGGTTCAATTAACTTTCCCTGATAATGCTTTATTGCAATTCATATCCGTTTGGGTTGTATCTTGGAGTTCGCTTTCTTACATCATATCGTAATTGTACATCAGTAGGCCATTCCTATCAAATACTATTGGGTCATCAAGATCGTTTCGTTAAACAGTGATTTATTAATCAGTATAATTCTTCTGATTCTTTATGTTGGTTCGTATTTATTATCCATTATTTATTTATTATTGTTTTATTGCCTGCCCCAAGCTGTTTCGCTTCTGTGCCGATATTATTAATTTTCAAATTTCTCTTAATTTCGGGATTCGCTAATCCAGCATATCATAGTTATTAGTCGTTTATCCATTTTGCTCCTTGTTCTTTGCCTTTTAGTTTTCCTTGTACTGTTTTCGTTACTTGGGCTAAGCTTGTTTATTTTCGTTGTCAAATTGAATCCATCTGCATCTGTTGCTTAGTTTTCCTTTCCTGGAGCGGTTTATCATTTTTCGGTCGTCCTCTGGATTTCTTTTCCCATTGCCGACCTGTTTCTTTTTCGTTTGGGTTGTTCGTCTTCTGTTTCTCTGAGTGTAGCTCCTCGTGTTCATTATTCAATTATCCATTCGACTCCTGTCGAGCTTCGGCGTCTTCTCTCTTTCTTCCTTATTTTCCTCTTCGTATCTGGCTCTATAATTCCGACTGGTTGTCTTTTGACCCACATACTAACTTCGTCTGGTTCGATTCTGTTATAATCGTTTTCATCTTCTCATGAACAAATCCTTGATTCCCGGTTATTCCTCGCGGTTATTTCCTCATCTTACGATATCACTTTAGATCGTTAGTATTCTCATCTCTGTTGTGATAACGATACTTCATCTGCTGCAGGTGAACTTCTGGCGTATTTAGACTTTCCTGATCGCCCTATTGGCGTTTTCCGTTTTGGATTCTCTCTTTAATGAGTTTTCTCTGCCTGCCGATCTTTGCTACTGTTAATATATTTATTAATCCCAATGCATTGCGTAACATCCAATTCAAGATCGTCAAATCTAATGATCGTCCTTGGTATTAGTAAATGAAATGACGGTTCCATACGGTTATCTCTTTTTCACATTCACTTACCTGGCGGGTGAATAATTCCCTTTCATTTGGTTCGAAATCTGGCGTCATCATTTCTAAACTAGTACTTCTCTATTGTTTCGGCTGCCCATTCGATTGTTTCCATTTTCGGATAATTTCTCGGAATGCTCTGGGTACCACGCATACATGCTCCGTGATATTCCTATTTCCTTTACTAATTATCGCAGGATTCTCCTATCTGTTTACAAGATCGATACATTTGCCAAATCTGTTACAGTTCGTCTTTGATTCTTTGCTCCAGTTCATCAATATGCTTGGCTGAACTACCTACACAATTTGTGTTTCTGTTAATCGTGTTAATTCCTTCCCACAGGAACGTCTATATCTGGTGTGGCAAAATTTTATTCCCTGGAATTCGTTTCTTCGAGTACGTCTATTCGCGTCTCGCTTTGTTCTTGTTTGAATTCGTAATTTCACTTCTGCCCGTTCTGGTTTCTAACTTTCGATGTGATGTATATCGTAATCACTTTTACAAATTGAGGTGTTACATTATTTTTTCAACAGAAATTGTGGTACTGCCTCCCGCAACATTTTCAGTGGATTTTGGCTTCTTGCTTATCTTGGATCTGGGGTCTACTCCCAATTTTTCGCATGTGTCGCTCTTCCCATTTTCCCGGGTTACACGATTGAAATCGTGACTTTCCGATTAAATGGCCACTCTAATTTGCCGTCATATGCCATCTTGCTAAAGAAAATACACTGATAATATTTTCCTTTACCAGCCCCGTCTCCGTTTTACTTCTCGATTTCATTCGGTCCCTCGATCTGTAACGAATGATGGCTTTGATGCCAATGATATTTTCTCTCCTCAGCTGATTTACTTTTTCAGCCCATCCACCATTTTCCATGTGTATGGGGCTAATCGAGCTCTATCGTTTATTCTTCTCGTCTTCCTTCTGGTTGCCATTCCATTTATTATCATCTCCTCGGTAAATTTTCGTATGGTCCATACTTCGTATAGCTCCAAATGTGTTTCGTTAGCTGCGCTTCCGGCGCTCTCCGTATAATATTTTCTATCTTTGGTTCGGTCTCTCCGTTTTCCATTTCCCCACTCTTTTGTCCTTTTAATCATACACCTTTTCATTGGTTGGGGTTTGAGGCATCGCGAACTCTTTGTGTAATTTGGTACATCAACTCACATCTGCCTCCATAACTGGTTAGATGGTTAGTATTTGGTCTTTTTTCTTTTCATTTCTCTGAAACTCTTGAATCTGTGTTCTCTTTTTGTTGTATTTTCTTCTCTGGTTCCATCCCATGGCTATAGATAATTAATAGTTTGTCCGTCTTTCCCATAAACCTAATTCGTCATATCGGGGTTCTTCTCGTGGACTTATTTGCGTTGTTGTGGTACATTATAGCACATCCTCACCATGCCACATCAATCTATTTTCGATAATATGGTTGGATGATTTCTCGTTTAATTCGTCATCGGTTATAATTCCATGGCAATTTGAGCAATCGCGGATCCTACCAGATATTTTCTTTTTATTCATCTTTGGTAGTCTTTATTCTTATTCTTTATGGTTCAGTCTCCTCTCATTTCTCTTGGTGCTCTCCATAATTTGGCTATCAACTCATCTGTTCTCTCGTTGCGAAATCTCATAATGTCTGTGTCTCGTACAGCTCTACAAATATTTTTTCAACATGGAGACGTTCCGTTAATGATCAACGGTTAATATATTTTCTGGTGCATCCATTGCTTGTTGTCATTTTTATCTGGTTTTGCCAACTCATTATTTTGTTCCTCTTTTTCTAAATCCAGGTTTTATTTCTTTGGCATATAATATATGGAGTTTTTTTGCCATATCGCTGTCGTCCTCGTTTCATTTTGTTTAGTTGTTTACCACATATTATTCCTTTTGGGCCATATTACGAGCATCCGCTAGGTGTGATATCTCGCTTTTTTCCTTCTGATACATAATAAAGGTTTTTTTTTATAACTGGGTTCCTAGCTTTTAACTACCCTCATACACCTTTTTGTTCTCTGCCTCTGTGCTATTATCGTCTTGTATCTCTGGAAAATCAATAATTACCTACTCTTCTCACATATTCTTTCAGATTTCTCATTGGGTACTTTTTCTGTTTTGCATATCCGTAATGACCGTTTTTGTTGTATCCTTCGCAATCAGTTTCATTATCCGCTGTATGCGGTTGTATCTCTGGGTTTAAGAACATTTGGTTTTCGATCTACTTCTTCAAATTTATTAATTTCTTTTAATATCTCGGTTTCGCTTCTTCCTTGGTACGCTCGTTTCCATTATCCTCTAGTTCGGTTTTTGTCATTATTATTACGGTTTTTTTTCTCTCGCAATGATTGCAAATATTTCTCCGCCCAGACACCTTATCTCAGCTTCTCATTCGTCTGTTTGAATCGTCTGGTATCGTCTCAGCATATAATAGTGCATTTGTTCCTCCTTTTTCATTATCGTTTGTTGGTTCCTTGTTGTTTGGAACCATGATCTCTTTTATCTATTCTTCCGATTGAGCTTCATCCACGTGGGCTTTCTTTTGATTCTTGTTTCTATTTTTTGTAGCATATCCTCTGGATTCGATTTTTGTTATTGGTTCTGATATCTTTCTTTTTCTTGTGACGTTGATTGCTCTTTCACTTTTGTAGTTCTATTTGGCCCTCCATTTCTTGAGCTAACGCGCTTCTTTGCCCATCAACTATACTATTATAGGTCTGTGTGTTCTTGCTCTAGGTGTTTTATACGCTCCGTCTATTTTAATATTATGCTTCTTTCAGTTTCCGCTTTTTCTCTTGGTTTAGGATTGCTCCTTTTTTTTTAATTGATCCCCTCTGTTCTAAAGCTTCCTCTTGCTTTATTTTCTCAAGTTGTAGCTTTCTATTGTTTGTGTCCATAATTTCATTTTCGAAGTTCATCACCGTACATTAGTGTTTCCTGTTTTGCTCTTCCTTACCATCATCTCTGCTGTTAACTCTCTTGAGCTTCTGGTTCGCTGATTTCTCATATGTCATTCATTTAATTTCACGTCTCTGTTTTCCTGCCTCTGTAAATTCTTTGAGTGCCTCTATTCCTCCATCGTATTCAATTCGAACTGTTTTCTCTCATATCGTTATCATATTCTCCCCCTTCGTTCTCCCACACTGCTCCGCAGTGTGGAATTCATCTGGAATTTCCATCCTCATCATAGTAATCTTTCGGGGTTTGTTTTCGATTTTCCATTCGTTGTGGATTTCCTGGGCCTTCCTCATTTGTAGTCTTTGCCAGCTTAGCTTTGTTGTGCTCTGAATTCCTCTAGTTCGCGAGCTTCTTGAATCCCTCATTGCTTCTCATTCATTGATTCGCTTGTTGCTTGATGGGAGGTCATCTGTTCATCATGCTTTATTAATTCCTGGGCATTCGTTGAATTTTACCCGTAACATCTATTTCTGTATCACGTTAATTTGTGGATTTCTTTAGGATTAATTGTTTGGCTCTTGAAATTGATTGACTCTCCTCTATAGTTGCATCGCACTTGCGATGTCCCTTGTTGACCAACAATTATAGCACGCTTTGCTGTTAAGTTGTTGGACATATTTCTCTCAGTATAGCCCTCGTTTACCACATATCTGGCAGTTGTAATTCCGGAAACAATTTTCTGATCGATGTCCATTTTTTGACATGTGAGCATTTGATTCGTTTTGCGTTTGGTTGTTCCTGAAATTATATTATAGCACGGTTATTAACCTTCTATCTCTGATTTCTTGTTGCTGGTGGCGTTGAACATCTGGCGTCTCTATGGGTATGAATTGATCATGGCTGGAATTGGTATTGTTGTTTTTGATTGTTGGCACTGACTGTTGATGTGTTGGTTCTGTGGCCAAGACTGCCACTGATAATCCCAGTCCGCAGAATGGGCTCACATCTATTTGCGATTGTAACTGCTTTATCTAACGTCCTGGTGCCAAGCATGATGTCTCACTGGACTCTTGAATTACTACAACTCCTCGGGTCCGTTTACCTCTGCTGGAGTTTGTTATTCTCTCGTTAATGTGGTTTTGCTTTTTCGTCTTGTAGTTGATTTCTTGCTTCTAGCTGGAATCTTTACATTTCGTTGAATTGTTGTTTCGTATTCCCTTTTCGTTCTCCTGAGCCTTCTTATGTGCCTTGCCTATTTTTTCCCGAAATTCTAGTTTTGGACCTGCTCGTTTTAGTTCTTTCGATTGTTTCTTTCTGTTTACTTCGACTTGTTTCCAAAGTTCCCAATTTCCATATTAGTATCTTTTGGGCAACAGTCTTATCTCTTTCTTGACTTCCTGATACTGGTTCTTATTTTCCTGCCTAATTTAAATCAACTTTCTTTCTTTTCCGTTTTTATTTGTGTATTCGTCTTGTGTCGAGTGAGGGCTTTCGTCTGACTCGATTTGCATCTCTTTTACTGCTGTTTGTTGTACTCAACTTCCTGCTCTATTTCGCTATATAGCTAGATTGTTTTGCTTGCGTTGGCGTCCTCCCATATTTTGCATTCTATTCGCCACTCCTTGCTGATCAGTTATCTGAGTCAGCATTCTTTTTGTCTATCGTCTTTGGCGTTCTCGTAGCTTTCTTTGATGGTTTTGGTCCTTGATTTCTCAGTTATTGATCTCGATTCTTTGCGTTTTCCCATTTAGCTTTGTATACGCTTCTTGTTTCTATCTTCCTCTTCGGTATTTGCTGATATAATGTCTGATTCGCGATTCCCAATTACTTCTTGAGTTTTCTCTATCCTCTTGTCCATTTGGCTTTCCAATGAGTGCTTGTCGTTTTGCCCATTCTTTGGCTTGTTCCAAAATGGTTCTCTTTGTTTTCTCTATTCATATTGGGTGTAATTTTGCCCAATTTCCTCCTGCATTTGCTGTTATAATCTTATTGTTCCTCCTCCTTCTCTCTCGTTATTTCTGTTTCTTTATGCTTTTATCACTTTCCCGCAATCTTTTCGATTTCGCTTTTGTTGATCCTTGTTCTCTGCTCTACATTCTTGATCTCCTTTCTTTGTTTTTAATTCTAGTTTGGTTCTTGTTCTGATAGCTTCTTTCATATTTCCTCTTCTCGTCTGGTACGCTTTCTCTCCTTCTGGGTAGGTTGCTTTTTGTTTAGTGTTTTCCCACTTTTTCATCCTTTTCGTTTTTTGGTCCTTGCACAATTCCTCTTCTGCGCTTAGTTTAGCATTTCTTTTAATTGTACGTCTTTGTCTCCACAATTACTACTTCTTCACTTGTTACTTTTATTGATTTCTGATTGATTTTGATTGTTTTGTTTTGACTCTTCAACTTCTTTTGGTTCTCGTTGGATTCATAATGTTTCTAAATATTTAATAATCGATTATTCTCTCTTTTCAATTCATCTTCAAATTTTATCAGATAATTTACATTGTCTCGTATTTTGTGTTTTTGAGTTTTTTATTTTTGTTTTCGTTTATCTTTATTTACATTTTTACACATTACTCCCATTTTTACTTACTGATCAGCGAAACGGAATCCTTTGATCCGCCCGTTTGATCGGCTTTCTACATTACTGCATATATCACTTTTATCCGCCGCTTTTCACATGTACCATATGTCCACAGGGCATATAAATTATTTCTACATGTTTCTGCCAACATGTACACATTGATACTGTTCCCAAATTAGCTTCTATATTGAATTTGTTCGATTCTCTTTGGTTTTTTGATATCGCTGATTGCTGGATTACTGCTTGTGATTGAGTATACCATTCTAGATTATTAAGCTAATCTTTCTGATTGATTATTCTTCTCATCTTTTGAGTATCTACTCCTGATAATTAGCATTAGGGTTCTCGTTTTTGGTCTACCAAAATGATTTCTATTTGTTGATTTGGTAAATTATTATTTCAATATTCTGACTCTTTTTCTTGCTTTTACTACATTTCCTTTATGCTTTAGTTTATTACATTCTGATCTGGTATTGGCTGTTATTTTTGGCATCCACTTTCGCAATTATTCCTCTGGCTGTTTGGCAATACCTTGAACTCGCATTCTTGCTGCTCTTGGGTTTCCTTTGAAGTTCATTCTTCTCTTCGAATCGTTCTATTATAGTTTCTTTATTTCCCAGACTTATTCTGTTGGATCTTCGCAAACTCTTTATATCGTTATCTTTTTCTCACCTCCTTTTCATCTTTGTCTAATTTCGATTGTCTGAGTTCTTCTAATCTGTTCATCGCTTGGTTCTTGACGTCTAATTTAAACATAATGACATTCTCGGGAGGTTTTTCTCGATGTCCCGTTTTGCTGTTTCTCCTTTTTTCCAATTGTGCGAGTTTTCCTTTTGACAAAAGATGCAAGTGACTTCATCTGGTCGTTCTGGCTGTTCCCGTTAAAATAAAATCCTTGTGCGGGCCATTTCTTGGCTTTTGTCGGTCATGACTACTGTATTATTTTTAAACGTTTTAGATATCTTTGTTCCTCTTTTCTCAATTTTCGTCTTTTACCCTCTTGGGGGGTATAACTTTTTGTCCTGATTTGTTGTGGTCTTTCTCTCATCAATCCGCAATAGGATTGTTATGCTTCGCTTGTAGTATATTGGATTTTCCTCCTTCTTCTGTTTTTTCATAATTCTCGTTCCTATCGAATCGGTCCTTCTCTATTCTGTACTGTTATTTCTTCGCTGATTCCGCTGCCATCTAATATCTCATTATTTTTCGAATTATTGTTTTTCTGATTTTTCTGATTATTGTAACTGTTTTTGATTTTATTTGGTTTTATTATTTTATTTTACATTTATTTTACACTTTCTTTTTCTTTTCACAACGTCTTGTTCTGGCTTCTCCACTTTCTAACTTTATATACAGATTATATTCTCGCAGAATCTTCTCTCTCATCCGTCGTTGTGGATAGAAACGGGACTGTCCCAATCGCTGATATTCCAGTCGGTTGTTGGTCTTCCCATCTGTGGTTCATTCCTGTTCTGATTGGATTGCGAATAATCCTTTGTTCCTTTCATCGTTAATATCATATTTTGTTTTAAGGCATGCTAATTATTCATCATAATCTTCCTTTCTACTCTGATAAAGACACTGATGTGAGGTGCCTGTTTGCGTTTCCCATCTCCATGGATATGTAATCTAATGCCAATTTGTATCCCATTTTCCCATGTATATTGGTGGGCTGTCTAAAATTCTCTGTGTTCCTCTTTCTGCTCTCTGGAGTTTTCTGCGAATTCGGTATTTATCCATATAATGGTTTGCTGTAGGATGTTTTTCTGGTTATCGAAATTGTTGGTTCTAGTTCCATTTAATGCTGTTTGGTCATCTGTTGCATTTTCTTTTCCATTTCGATCATTTCTTAGTGTGTCTCCTTGGCTTTTTCTCGAATTCTTTCGATTTAATACTTTCTCTTATTAGTGCTTTTGTGATCATTTTCTGTTCGTTAGGGCTTTCTTTACTTTCCAGGCCAAATTACCTATCCGTTTTCATCATGATTTCGGTAATGTTCGAACTATTTTTCTATCATATGCTTTTTGATTTCTGCCAATTGGTTAATTGTGCTTAGGCAATTAACAGTTTAGCTGGGACATTTGACTGGATTTGCATAATTCGTTCCTCAATGTTCTTTTAATTTGACTTTATCTTCTTGCCGCAGTTGTGCGCATATCCTCATATCAGATCACATATTTTTTCCTCTTTGGATTCCGGTGGTTTCCATTTCTATTTTTATCATTCGTCGGTGATTCCACCAGAATTCGCATTTTTCCTCTCTCTTATGCACACTTTGTGATGTTCTTTCATAGTCTTTTTTGTTTGATGATTTGACAATTGTTCGATATATCTCGTTATATTCGCATCATTTGTGTGACTTTCCGCTTCCTTCATAAGCTCCTTTCCATTCACTTCTTGTTACTCGGCAATTCGAACACTAGTAGATTATTTATTTCTTGTTCCGGTGGCTTTATCATTGTGTAGGATCTCGTCTCTTTCAACGTTTCGTCACATCCAGGGCATTTTATTGTTTCTGTTCTATTTCACTTCTTCGTACAGTCCGTACCTATTTGCCTTCCGCATTTCGTCTGTCTTGCTCCAATCAATAGTTCTTTACATTTACAACATTTCAATCTTTCTTATATCGTTCACCCAACTCTAACTTTGTCTTTCATTATTCGCCTCTAGTTTTCTGATGGATTTTCGCTTCCTCTACTTCTCTCGATAATCGTTGCATATCTACAAAATTTTCTGATTACTCGACGTTGCTTACTTCTATCTTTTTATTTATACATATTTACAAGTTACGCTTATATTTTTACTCTACTGTTTGAATCCGGTTCTGGGGTGAATTTGGGCTCGATGCTATCCATTCCACCCAACTTGCTGGATCTACTGCTGTTGATGTGCGGTAGTCTTCTAATTTCCTCAGCTTGCCATTCTAATTGATCTGTTAATTGTTCTTTATTTCTGCAATTGTAATTATATTCTTTGTTGCTCTTCGGTCTTATGGGTTGTTGTAGAACCTCTGTTTCACGCTTTCTGTTATACTAGTGAGTATTTGTTCCACTGAGTTTGGCGCATTGTTTGTTATTATTCATTAATTTCACATTTCGTCTCCACGTTGCCTCGACTCCTTGGTCTTGGTATATTCCTTGATTTAATTTTCTCATTTCTATAGGTACATTGGCAGCTGTCTGGTTGTTGTATTACTTCTACGGAAATGGGTGGTATTTCACTTGGTTTGGGTTTTGATTTCGTTATTCGGATTCATCTGTTGGTATAATTACATCATTAACTCATCCGGCATTTCATTTCTTTTCATTAATCGTTTCTAACCGCTTTTGTACATATTTATATAAAGATTACATGCTATTACTACTATATATACTACATAATATTTTTACACTATTATACAAACGTCTTTTTCTCGCGTTTTACACCATCGTCTCGGGGACTCTTACGCAATGTTCGTTATATCCCGTATTTCTCGTTCGTTCTGGTATACATCAAATTCGTTTGACCATTGTTGTGTTCGATAATGGGCGGTTCTTCTTATCCAGAGGTCCGGCTTGTGCTAGAATCTTTCCTATGATTCATATTTCCTCGGTTTTTCTGCATTCGTATTGTCCTAATTCCAATATCGTAATTTTGAATTTTTCCACTGCTGGCCATAATCTTTTTCTTCGCTGGCTTCTTTTTGCATTTGGTAGTTTCTTGCTAGTAATTATTATCAGCATTTACTACGCTGCTTATTATTGCTGTGTTATCGCAGATCATTTAATAATATAGCTCTTTTTCGTTAGGCTGCCATTGGTTGTGGCTTTTCTTGCATTGGTTGTTTCCATTATGCCTTTCTTTCGGTTGTACATTTGAGTGCTTTCTGAAGTATGTAAATGCTTCGTGTAATTGAAAGGTGGCTGTCGTCCATGATCATTCCTTTTTTCCATTGTTTCGTTACTGTTATTTCTCTCAGATTTGTTTTGTTAACAGTGGTTGACTCTGTTGCATTTGACTTGAAGTGGTTTCCTTGTTATCGTTCTCCAATGCTATGAGTTCCCTTTTGGATATTTATTACATATTTTCCGAGTTTTCTTTTCGTCGGTAGCAGTACTCGATTCGTATATATTTTTGCTGTTTCACATTGGATTCTTTTTACTAGGTTCGTTTCTTTTAGGTTCGTATTAACGCATATTTTTGTGATAGGTTTTCACCTGTATTCTCAATTACTATTTTTCTTCATTCCTGCATTTGACTCTATGTTACTTATACTGCTTTACTTTCTCTGATCTGTCGTTGGTTACGGTTTCTCTTTGTTTCTTTTCGGACCTGTTTTGTCGTAATTGATTCTAGTAGTTTTTCTGGTTTATTGATTTCCAGTATCATCTCTTCCTCTCTGACGTGTACCTATATACTTTCCACGCTTTCTTTGTTGGAATACTGTATTTTGGTTTTTTGATATCATCATTTATTGACATTTGATTCATTTCATTTATCGTTTCCGGTTCTTTTTGTTGCAATACACAGACTTTTGTAATGGGTCTTTGGCCCATATTTTCAATTATTTATCTCTTCTCCAACTCTTTGGATTCTGATTCTACTTTTATTATTAATTCTATTATTTTCTCGTGCTCGACTGTTGATAAGGTTCTTTCTTTTGGTGTTGTGAATTTTTTCCTCCTAGGGTTTTGGTATAATTGTGCAAGTTTATTATATCGTTGCACATATTTATTATTCCGCCATTTCCTTTCTAAGGCTATCCATTCGCATTTCTTTCCGCTTCATATTCATTTTCAACAATCGATTAATTTTTCTTCTGTATACATACTTGTCTCAATGTCCTATCCCTCGTTATTTTCGTACGTTTGCCTATCCCTGGCTCTTTCTGGATTTACGTCTATCTTTTGTAGCATCTCTTATACATTAGTCTTTTGGGTGGTTTGAATGATGATGGTTTTTCGGATCGTATTTCCATCTTTCCTGGTTTCTATTGAATCGAATTGACCAACTTATGCTTGTATTCAATTGTCAGTTGTAAGCAATTCCTTTGCTCGAAAATTCATCGTTTTATTGTTCGTTTCTGAACGATCCTTTCTTTCGTGATATTTTCGTCGCTCCGTTAACTTGATGGCGTGATTAATTATCATTATTTTGTAGCAGGGTCGTCGGTTTATTGATTTTTTTTTGTTGTAATAACATTATTCCTTTGTTTCGTTTTCCCTCGTTATTGCTGTTGCTCGTTATCTTGACGTTCCTTTTTGTGGATGATTCCTTTTTCTCCTGTTGAGCGGATTTATTTTCGTCTCCAGTATTTTGATTATCCTGGGGTTTTTAGCTGCTGTCACCCTTTTCATTATTATATCTCCATCGGGTTTCCTTGATGTCGTCCTCGACATTTATTGTATTTCAATTATTTCCTCGTTATATTTTATTTTCTGTTTTATGTCGTCCTCTCTTTTTATTCTCTTGTTTGCTGCTTGGAATCTTTTTGCTTTCGATGCCCATCTGTGTATTTCATTCAATAACTGTTCTTTCTATCTCCAATTCGTTATTGTTTCTTTGGATGATTGGTGAATTTCAGTCCTTCCCATTTTCAATTGCCTTTTATTTTTTTGGAATGGATAGTGAGCATTATATTTGTTTCTTCAATAGAACGTTTCTGTTCTACCATGTCCGTTTAAATCGAATTACTTTAAGTGAGGACCTCGTAGGTCATTTCATCAGATTGGCTGTTGCTTCGTCTGTTTGGCGTCGATAGCTTCCCATAGATGTTTGGATTGTTTTACCCATCATTTCTCTCTCTCTAATTGTTGCGTTACTGGTTATAAATTTTATTGCACTTGCTTGTCTCGATTTCAGTGCATAGTGTAGTACATTTATTTTCTCCGTTATCTCTCTTTTGAACGATGATCGGTTTTTTGTAATTCTTCAGAACGTTGTAGAAGCCCATGCTGCACTGCCGGACATTGTGTGTTTGTCCCTCTTCATTTTGGTATAATTTGAGCTGTGTCCGCATTTTGCATAAATTGAATTATATCCTTATTCGTTTGAGGTTTCTGTTTGTACTGCATATGTAGAGGTACGTTTCCTTCTACATCTGCCATAGTGAATATCATGGGTATACTTTCTTTGATACGATCCATTTCTGGTGGACTTCTAGCTCCTTTGGCGTAATCCATTGCTATTTTTCCCGCTTTGTTTACTATTCTCATCCATCCTTTTCCTTCGACCCATTTCGGCCGTTATTTCTTGTGGCTTTTCTATTATATTCCTTTATCTACATTATCTTGGTCGCGTTTCCAGGTTATTTTGGATCGTCGGTTTAGGTTCCTCTACGTATTATTTGATGTCGCTTCTATTTTTCGACTCATTGTTGTCCGTTTTATACTCAGTTTGGTTTGTGATCTGGTTTGCCATACCTCGTTCTCTGGTTCTCATTGTTATTGTTCTTGTATTGCATTTGCATCTGCTCACGTTCACGGTAAATAGGGTCTGGTGGAGTGGTTGTTGACATTTAACTCGGCGTTATTCTCGTTTACATACATTATCTCATATGGTCCTTTACCACATCTTTGTAATTTGGCTACTCTGTGAATAATTTCTGGCGTCGGCAATTATTACCCAGTCTCCAACTGAAAGTTATTGCTCCGCACATCTTCGCTTTTTATCATTATTCTTTGTAGGCTCTCTGGATTAATCTAATATTATACCTCCGTTTTCCAGACTCCTGCATTCGTTTCTTTGAACCCTGTTAATATTCACATTTCCATATTGCGATATCGGTGGTTGATTCTAAATCTATCGGCATGTACATTCTCTACCGTAACATTAATTTGAATGGACTCATTTTTTTGTCGCTGAATGTATGACATTCTATAGCCATTAGGCATAGATTTATATATCCTATCCCATCTTTTTGTGTCTGCTTACCATTTAATTTGAATGCATTTCAATTAGGTATGCCATTGAATTCGTTCGTTTGCCCCATTTGTTTGTGGATGTGTAAGGCGAATGTTCTCAATGTCGCAATTTCTGAGTAGTTCGTTACTTCTTCATGATTTCGCTCTGAAGTTGGTTTCCTTGATCAGTAAATCTGTTTGGGTGTTCTATCTACAGCATTTCTTACCTACTAGGATTCTCGCTATTGTTCTAGCTTTTGATCTGGTATTGCGAATGCTTCCTGAAATTTTGATAAATAATCTGTTACTACTAATATATAGATATTTCCATCGTTGGTTTCCGGTAATGGTCCTACTACATCCATTGCAATCATCGTCATGGGTTCTGGTGGAATTGGCATTGGCTTTAACGGTGCTTTCAATTTACTTCCTGTGCTTTTTCTCGTTGCGCATATCAGACAATTCTTTATCCATCCTTTTACGTCTTCTCCGATATTTGGCCAGTAATATTTTTGACGTAATCTTGCTTCCGTCTTTTTTGCTGACATGTGTCCTCCAAGTTTTCCATCATGGTATTGCATCAATACCTCTTTTCGTCTACTTTCTGGTAAACACATGAGTCGTTTTTCGCCATCCATTAGTAATAACCATCCCTTCTCTATGGTATATCGGTGTCTGTGTTTTTCCATATGCTCTTTTAATTTACTGTTGTTGTCGAAGATTTTCATATCGTTAGTGTCCATGAATTCGATTATGGTTTTTAGCTCTTCGTCTTCCTTCTGCTCATTTCTCAATTTTGTGAAATCTATATCCTCTGCGATGATCATGCATATTCGTCTCACATCCTGATCCATCAGTTCCTCAAATACGAATCTTGACATGCAATCTGCGTTAGCGTTGGCTTTTCCTGATTTGAATTTTATATACGGCGAGTATTCTTGTAGCTGCATCGCCCATCTCATCAATCTACTTGAGGCTTCTTTGTGTTGGCCCAACCATACCAATGGTTGATGATCGGTCGTGATATATATCTCGTGACCCCATAATAAATATTTGAAATGTTTAATAGCTTGGATTATTGCCAATGCCTCTCTTTCAGTCACAGAGTAATTCTTTTCATGTTTCTTGAATGTTCGACTGTAGTATCCAATAACTCGTTCTCTTTTCTCGTCATCCCATTGTCCTAAGACTGCTCCCGATGCATATCCACTTGCGTCTGTCGCTAACAAAAACGGTTTCTTAAAATCTGGGTGTACGAGTATTGGTGCTGATATCAGTTTATCTCTGAGTGTTTCAAAGGCTGTCTGTTGTTCCTTTTCCCATATAAACGGGGTATCCTTTTTTGTTAGTTCTTGTATTGGTTTTGCGATGGTTGCATAATTCTTGATGAACTTTCGATAATATCCACATAAGCCTAAGAATTCTTGCACTTGCGTGACTGTCTTTGGTGCAGGGCAATTCTTTATCTTTTCGATGTTTCTTGGATCTGGTTCTTTGCCTTTTGCCGATACAATATGTCCTAAGAAGGTAACTTTTTCTTTTGCCCAATCGCATTTGGAGGGTTTCAATTTTAATTTCCATTGTCTTAGTCGAACGAATACATTACGGATATCTTTTAAATGTTGCTCGAAGGTGCTAGAATAAATTAATAAATCATCAATATATACCATACATTGTTTGATGCCATGAGTTACGAAGTTCATGCATCTCTGGAATGAGGCTGGTGCGTTGGTTAATCCGAAAGGCATTTTCTTAAATTGATATAGATCTTTTCCGATTGTAAAAGCGGTTTTCTCTCTGTCTTCCTCTTTGACCTTTATCTGCCAATAACCACTTTTTAAATCTAGCGATGTAAAATAAGCTGCTCCGTGTAGGGTTTGTAACATTTCATTTATGTCTGGTAACGGGTATGTATCTCGTTTTGTTACCGCATTGAGTCGTCGGTAGTCTATACAGAACCGTTGTGTTCCGTCTTTTTTCTTTACCATGACTACTGGAAATTGCCATGGCGAGCAACTTGGTTCGATCACTCCTGCGTCCAACATCTTTTGAACTTCCTTTTCTGCTTCTGGTTTTTGGGCTTCTGCCAATCGATATGGCCGTAGTGTTATTGGGGTATCATCTGTTAATGGTATCGTATGTTGCGTTACATCGCTTGTACCGAGATCTAAGTCAGAGCTGCAAATATATCTTTAAATTCCATAAGCAGTTTATGTAGTTGTTCTTTCTCGTTTTCGTTTAGTAGCTGACTGTCAATAGTCCATAATTCTTCCTCCGTTCCTTCGGTTTTTGTTGTTGGAAGTTCAATATCCATCATTGGTGTTAGCTTTCCCAATCTTTCGTTTTCGTAGATAACTTTATCTTCTTCGTCAAAATTTGTAATGTTGATCGGGATTTCGTTGTTATCGTTTACATACACTATCTCTCTGGCTAATGGCAGTTCTTTCTTCTTCTCAAATTTGTGATTAGGTTCGAAAATCATTTCTCCCCTAGTTTCTTCGTTTACCTTCACATAGCAAATCATTTGTGTGCGCCCTGGCACTACTATTTTCTCTGAGCATCTCACTTCTGATTTTAGCATACATATTCGTCCGGTTTTATCTCTCAGCTCCATTGATCCTAGATCTATTATTATCTCTTTTAATAATTCTGGCATAAGATCTGTTCCGATTATACAGTCTGCACTCAATCTCCTGATAACTGCTAAATACGTATTGATTTTTACATTTTTATATTCTATTATCGACCAGATTTTTCCAATGACTGCTACCGATTCTTTGCTGCAAGTTATCACATCCATGTTAGCTTCTTCTATACATGGCCATAGTCTTCCTGGTATTTTATCCATTTTTATTGCTGAGATGTTTGCTCCGGTATCGATCATTGCTTTTATTTCTACCCCATTTATTTCTATGGGTACCGTTAGTGTTGGTCCAGCTAGTGTTTGTAACATAGCTATGGTTCGAGTTTCTGGATCTTGATCTACACTTCTCGATCTTTGGCTGGTTCTTGGTACTAAGTCTGCCCAATTTGGTTCGTATGGTACCGGATAAATATTTCGTAATGTTGTTGGTCTTGGTATCGGTACGTTTCGTTCTACTGATTTTGTTGTTCTCTTTAGACATTCATATACTGGTGGTGGATGATTGAAATGTCCACTATGTCTTGTCTTTCGATTTTCCCATTGTTTGAGTTGCTCTTGAGTTAGCATCTGGGTTCCTCCTCGATTTTCGTCGTTGTCGCTGTTATCGCTACTATCATCTTTGAAGTTTATCCATCGTTTCCAGTTGCTCGTTTTTTGTCGCTTCATTCTGGTTTTCTCGGCTTCTAATCTCATTATTGCTTTAAATTTTCGTCCGACTTCTTCATCAGTACCATTCATTTTAGTTAGAATGCCTATTAGTCTCTTTATCTTGTGGATATCTTTTGAGTGTCCATGTAACACCATTGTCTTAGCTAAAAACGGTAAAAATCCAATTGCCATTTTCCAGTTGATTTTTCTCTCTCTCTTGTAGATATCGAAACATGCTAACATTTGTGTTAAGATCACTCTTACGATTTGAATGATGAGGATTATTCCTAAAATTCCTGCCATCATTTGTCCGAAGATTAAAGAATCTTCCCCACATGGCTTTCATCATATTTGCTGTAGCATGTTGAAAATGATCTGGTGCTAATAGCAGTTCGTAGTTGGGTTTTTCTCCATAATTGTTACCTCCCGTTATCGTTACAATATTAGATAGTATTGCTTGCCTTTGTGCTGGGAATAATAAATGTTCTCTGGCTCGTTCCAGATCTTTCGTTTGGTATATTCCACTCTGTGATATATCAACTGGTTTGAATTCTGCTTCGCTGGCCAATTCTGTTAATCCAAATATTTTTGGTGGTGCTACTATTACTCGGGTTGGAAACTGTAACCAACTTCCGTCTCTTATTTCGAATAATGGTCCATATACATTACTACAACTGAACATATTGGGTACAAATTTCTCTGGATTTATCATCCTTGTTACTGGCTGAGCGAATCTGATTTTTCCTTTATGCATTATCTCTAATTCATTTATGCATTTATCTCTTGGGATTGTTGAATTCTCTGGTAGTTTCGCAATTGTCTTTTCACATTTGTATGTATACATGACTTCTCCAACGATTCTTCCGAAATATCCCTCTTGGAGTGGTAATAATGGAATTGCGTTATCTGGATTCGTGATTGCCATTGCCAATTTTGTTTTTAATATTTCTCTGTTCAGGATACAATCATTTTTAACTAAATCGTAGTATATTTTCTCTGTTGATGCCAATCCTTTGTGATATAAGAAATCCATCTTGTTATTTATATACAGATATAGTTTCACATCTTTGGGGTCTATTTGCGCTTTTGCGTTTGGTATTGCTGTTCGCGATAAGAATATTCCTTTATAATTGGTACTGGCTACCATTTCGTCACATTTACTCACCATTCGCCCTTTTATGAATCTCATTCCGATGGTGGTATCAGTTGATATTACTACTGTTGGCGTGGCCTCTGATCCGATAGTCGTGGTGATTGTGGGTTTTCCGATTCTTCCGGTTCTCCGTATTTCGTCTAATGCGCTTTTTTGCGTGTTAGTTTCTGTTTCACTGTGCACTTGTCCTTGCACTTCGTCGAATATTGCGCTTTTCAATAAGGTGAGTCTACAAGTTCTGGTATCAGCGTGATATACAATCGTTGACATTCCCGTATTGCATGATCTATCTGTTGCCAAAACATTGAGGATACTTTTTCATCGCTTGTGTGTCCGGATCAAAATATCCTTGATATTTCTCCAACTTTACTTGATAGCTTTCAATCACTACTACTCCTTTGACTAGTTGATTCAATAAGGTGTACTCTCCTCCTTGACACGTTCCATCTCCAGCCGTTATTCTTCCCGCAGCGTATACTCGGGTAGTTTTTATTTTTCCTTCCTCGGCTGCTACATTCACTCGTCCAGCTATTGAGATACGTCCTGTCGTGAATCCTTCTTCACATTCGTTCCGCGTTACTGATACCACTGTTGTTTCCGTTCCGGCTTCTATAATTGTTGAATGCGAGTGATGTCCGCAATGAAATGCTACAATTTTCCTTGTTACAGAGCATTCTTTAATCTCTGTTTTTTTATGAAATCTACTTCTTGGTATACGTTATATGATACTGCTGTTGCTGTTGTCTGTAATTTACCGGGGTTTGCAGCTTTGCACTCTTCCGTTTCTTTTAGTGAATATTTATCACCAATCTTTATGTTATCACAATCATATACTACAAACGGTTCTACTCCTTTTACGCACATCATCCATATGAGTATTGTAGTAATTATCGCATTCATTCCCTTTCTGGCTGTCTTTGGGTCGCTTGCATTAATTGTCGTTTCGAATTCTGTTAATAACTCTTTCAACTTTGTTTGCATCATCTCGGTTTGATCATCTTTACTTACCAGATTTATAAAAGCTTGCCATCCACCTTGAGTCAAGATGAATGGTTCAATTACTTTCCTGATAATGTCTGTTATTGCAAATTCATATCCGTTTGGGTTGTACCTTGGAGTTCGCTTTCTGTATATCACTATCGTATTGTACATCAGGTAGGCCATTCCTACCAAATATCTATTTGGGTCATCAGATCGTTTCGTTAAGTGATTTATTATCAGTAGTAATTCTTCTGGATCTTTAGTTGTGGTTCGTACTTTATTATCCATTATTTTATTTATTATTGGTTTTATTGCTGCCCAAAGCTGTTTCGCTTCTGTGCCGATATTATTAAGTTTCAAATTTCTCTTTATTTCTGGATTCGCTAATCCCAGCATATCAGTTATTAGTCTGTTGATCCATTTTGCTCCTTGTTCTTTGCCTTTTAGTTTTCCTTGTAACTGTTTCGTTACTTGGCTAAGCTTGTTTAATTTCGTTGTCAATTGATCCATCTGCATCTGTTCTTTAGTTTTCCTTTCTGGAGCTGGTTTATCAATTTTCGGTCGTCCTCTGGATTTCTTTTCCATTGCCGTACCTGTTTCTTTTCGTTTGGGTTGTTCGTCTGCTGTTTCTCTGGATGTTGTAGCTCCTCGTTCATTTATCCAATTATCCCATTCGTCTCCTGTCGAGCTTCGGCGTCTTCTCTCTTTCTTCTTATTTTCCTCTTCGGTATCTGGCTCTATAATTTCGACTGGTTGTCTTTGACCACATACTAGCTCGTCTGGTTCATCTGTTATCAGATCGTTTTCATCTTCTGTCATGAACAAATCTCTTGATTCCGGTATTCTCCGGGTTATTTCCTCATCTACGATATCATTTAGATCGTTCAGTATCTCTTCATCTCCTGTTGTGATAACGATTACTTCATCTGCTGCAGGTGGAACTTCTGGCGTATTTAGACTTTCCTGTCGCCCTATTGGCGTTTTCGTTTTGATTTCTCTTTTAATGAGTTCTCTGCCTGCGATCTTTGCTACTGTTAATATATTTATTAATCCCAATTGCATTTGCGTAACTCCAATTTCAAGATCGTCATCTAATGATCGTCCTTGGTATTGTAAATGAAATGACGGTTCATACGGTATTCTCTTTTTCACTTCACTTACCTTGGCGGTGATATAAAATTCCCTTTCAATTGGTTCGAAATCTGGCGTCATAATTTTTAAACTATACTTCTCTATTGTTTCGGCTGCCCATTCGGTGTGTTTCCATTTTCGGATAATTTCTCGGAATTGCTCTGGGTACCACGCATACATTCTCCGATATTCCTCTATTTCCTTTACTATATTTCGCAGATTCTCTACTCTGTTACAAGAATCGATTATCCATTTTGCCAAATCTGTTACAGTTCGTCTTTGATTCTTTGCTCCAGTTCTCAATATTGCTGCTAACTCTCTACACTTTTGTGTTTCTGTTAATCGTGTTAATCCTTCCTCCCACAGGATCGTCTATATCTGTGGGCAAATATTTTATTCCTGGAATTCGTTTCTCGAGTACGCTAATTCGCGGTCTCGCTTGTTCTTGTTGAATTCGTAATTTCATTTCTCGTTCTGTTTCTACTTCGATTGTGATGTATATCGTATCATCTTTTACAAATTGAGGTGTTACATATTTTTTCAACAGAAATTGTGGTACTCCTCCCGCAACATTTTCAGTGGATTTTGGCTTCTGGCTTATCATTGATCTTGGGTCTACTCCCAATTTTTCGCTGTGTCGCTCTTCCCATTTTCCGGGTTTAGCGATTGAAATTGTGACTTTCCGATTAAATGGCCACTCTAATTTGCCGTCATATCTGCCTCTTGCTAATAGAAAATACACTGATAGATATTTTCCTTTACCAACCCCGTCTCCGTTTGGGTATACTCTCGATTTCATTCGGTATCCTCCGATCTCTGTATAGAATTGATGGCTTGTGATGCCAATGATTTTCTCTTCCTCAGCTGATTTTACTTTTTCAGCCCATCCACCTATTTTCCATGTGTATGGGGCTAATCGAGCTCTATCGTTTATTTCCTCGTCTTCTTCTGGTTGCCATTCCATTTCATTTATCATCTCCTCGGGTAAATTTTCGTATGGTTCATCTTCGTATAGCTCCAATGTTGTTTCGTTAGCTGCGTCTTCCGGCGCTTCTCCTGGTATATATTTTCTCCATTTTGGTTCGGTTCTCTCCGTTTTCCATTTCCACTCTTTTGTCTTTTTATCATACACCTTTTTCCATGGTGTTGATCGGCATCGCGAATCATCTATTGGTTGTAATTTTGTACTCAACTTCACATCTTGCCTCCATAACTGGTAGATGGTTAGTATTTGGTCCATTTTTCTTTTCATTTCCTCTTGAAACTCTTGGATCTGTTGTTCTCTTTTTGTTGTATTTTTTCTCTCTGGTTCATCCATGGCTATGATATTAATAGTTTGTCCGTCTTCCCATATACCTAATTCGTATATCGGGGTTCGTTCTCGCGGACTTATTTGCCGTTTGTGATACATTATGGCCACGTCTTCTACCATACCGTCATCACTACTTTCGATTATTGGTTGGATGATTTCTCTGTTTATTCGTCGGTATAATTCGTGCATTTGGCAATCGGGATCTATCAATATTTCCTTTATTTCGTCATTTGGTAATTTTATCTTTATCTTTATTGGTTCATCTCCCTTCATATCTCTTTGATGTTCTCCATATTTGGCTATCAACTCATCTGTTCTCTCGTTGTCGAATCTCATTATATCTGTGTCTCGTACAGCTTCTACAAATATTTTCATGGAAATCGGTCTCGTTAACGATAATCGATTAATATATTTTCTAGCCTGGTCTATTGCTTGTTCTGTCATTTTTATCTGGTTTTGCCTCATTATCTTTTGTCTCTCTTTTTCTAATCCAGGTTTTATTTCTTTGGGCATATAATATATGAATTTTCTGCCATATTTCTGCTGTCGTTTCTTCGCTTTCATTTTTGTTTAACGTTACCACATTTATTCCTTTTGGCCAAATTAGAGCATCCGCTAGGTGTATATCCCGCTTTATTTTCCTTCCTTGATAATATAAAGGTTTATTTTTATAACTGGGTCCTAGCTTTTTCACTACCCAATCATACAACTCGTTTGTGTTCTCGCCTCTTGTGGCTATTATCTGTCTTGGTATCTCTGGAAAATCAATAATTACCTGATACTCTTCTCTATCATATTCTTTCAGATTCTCTTGGTACTTTTTTATCATGTCTTTCCATGATGCTGTAAATGTACCGTTATCTTGTTGGTATCCTTTCGCAATCAGTTTCATTATTCTGCTGTATGCGGTTGTATCTCTGAGGTTTAAGAACATTTGATTTCGATCTACTTCTTCTACAATTTCATTAATTTCTTTTAATATCTCGGTTTCGTCTTCCCTTGGCACATTAGTTTCCATTTCCTCTAGTTCGGATTTTGATTCATCTTTATTTGGTTTGTTTTCTTCACATGATTGAAATATTTCTCCGCCCAGACTGCTTATTTCACTTTCATCCTCATCTGTTTGATCGTCTGGTATTCGTCTCAGCATATTAATATGTGGTTGTTCCTCCTCTTTCATTATCTTTGTTGGTCCTTTTGTTTGGAACCATATCTCTTTTATTCTATTCTCGATTTGAGCTTCACTCCACGTGGGCTTTTCTTTTCTGATTCTTGTTTCTATTTTTTGTAGCAGTATCCTCTGGATTCGATTTTTTGTTATTATTGGTTCTGATATCTTTTCTTTTTTCTTGTGACGTTGATGCTTCCTGTTCATCTCTCAACTCTGGCTCTTTCATTTCTTGCGATAGTGCTTTCTTTGCCATCACTTCTATTTTTTGATCTAGTGCTTG
Organism: Schmidtea mediterranea; assembly: GCA_022537955.1. NCBI lineage: Eukaryota > Metazoa > Platyhelminthes > Tricladida > Dugesiidae > Schmidtea > Schmidtea mediterranea. The sequence continues at coordinate 315,519,059 of CM039679.1, read as the reverse complement.
CTCTTGTTCTAAATGTTTTAACGCTCCGTCTATTTTTAATATTAGTGCCTTCTTTCTTAGTTCCGCTTTCTCTTGGTTTAGGATTGCTTCTTTTTCTTTTAATTGATCCTCCTCTTGTTCTAAAGCTTCCTCTTGCTTTATTTTCTCAAGTGTACTTTCTATTGTTTGTGTCATAATTTCATTTTCGAGTTCATCTATCTCGTACATTAGTGTTTCCTCGTTTTGCTCTTCCGTTACCATCATCTCTGCTCGATTACTCTCTTGAGCTTCTGGTTCGTCTGATTTCTCAGTTGTCATTTCTTTTAATTGTCGACGTCTCTGTTTTTCCTCCTCTGTAAATTCTTTGATGGCCTCTATTTTCTCCATCGTATTCAATTCGACTGTTTTCTCATTATCGGTTATCATATTTCCTCCCCCTTCGTTCTCAACACACTGCTCCGCAGTGTGAATTTCATCTGGAATTTCCATCCTCATCATATTAATTCTTTTCGGGGTTTGTTTTCGATTTTCCCATCGTTGTTGGATTTCCTGGGCTTCCTCTATTTGTAGTCTTTGCCATTCAGCTTGTTGTTGCTCTTGATATTCTCTAGTTCGCAGCTCTTGAATCTCCTCATTGCTTCTCATTACATTGATTCGTTGTTGCTGTATATTGGCGGGCATCTGTTGCATCATCTCTTTTAATTCCATGGGCATTCGTTGTAATGTTTCCCGTAACATGTCTATTTCTTGTATCACGTTAATTTGTGGATTTCTTGTAGGATTATTGTTTGGTCTTGATTGATTTGACTCTCCTCTTATGTTGCATCGCCTTGCGATGTGCCCTTGTTGACCACAATTATAGCACGCTTTGCTGTTAAGTTGTTGACATATTCTCTCAGTATGCCCTCGTTTACCACATATCTGGCAGGTGTAATTCCGGAAACAATTTTCTGATCGATGTCCCATTTTTTTGACATGTGGAGCATTGTTCGTTTGCGTTTGGTTTGTTCCTGAAATTATTATTATAGCTTACTTGGTTATTACCTCTATCTTCTGGATTTCTTGTTGCTGGTGGCTTGAACATCTGCTGTGCTCTGGGTATGAATTGATTCATGGCTGGATTGGTATTGTTGTTTTGATTGTTGGCACTGACTGTTGATGTTGTTGGTTCTGTGGCCAAGACTGCCACTTGATATCCCAGTCCCAGATGGGCTTCACATCTATTTGCGATTGCTACTGCTTTATCTAACGTCTCTGGTGCCAAGCATCCAAGGTTGGCTCGTATGTCTTCTCTTTTGATTCCTCTTATGAAGACGTCTACCATTTTATCTTCGGGCAAATCTGTTTCTCCGAAGGCTTCTTTACACAATTTCTTTAATTCGCATGCGTATACTGCATTTGATTCGTCTCGTCTTTGTTTTCGATGCAGGAAGTCTAATATCTTCCTATTTCCCTTTTTCTCTATTCCGAATATTTTTATTAAGAACTCTTTAATCTCTGTCCACGTTGTCAATTTTGTTACATCTCTCGCTTCTTCTACAAATACATCTTGTGCGCTCCCTTTCAGATACAAGGGTAATCGCTCTTTTACTTTTTGATCTGTCCAGTGACAGATATTTTTTATATACTTCAAATTCCTTTATAAATGTATCTAATTTGTTGAGACTACCGTCGAACGGTTCTCCTCTAAACTTTTCTCTGAATTCTCCCGTCATCACATTATTGTTATTCAACATGGTATTTGCATCTGGAATTGAAGTCATATTGGAATTTGTGGGATTTGCCGTGTTTGGGTTTAAGTTTTTTAATCTCTCTTCTTCGTTTTCTGATTCTATTATTGGCAACCGATTTTCTGTATCGTTTATTTCGTTTTCTTCGCTACTGTTGAATTCGACGTCTGTTAATCCACTATCTGTGCCGGTTCCTGTTGCGGCTGTAATTGATACTCCGGTTTTGGCGCTTCTACCGTTGCGAACTTTTTTCTTTTCCTCTGCTTTTAATAAACTCTTTTCGTTATTCTCTTGGCTTTTGCTTCTCGTGTGGTTGCTGATGCTATCAATGTTTACGGTTATTCGTTTACTTGACTGGTTTCTCTTCTCTTGCTTTGGTTGCTTTGAAACTTCTGGTTGCTTGTCTGCTTGTAACTACTCTGATGGTTATTCCAAATTCTTTTCTGCTCGTTTATTCAAGTTTCTTTGTTATCACTTGCTTTGTCGTTTGCTCTGAAATATTTTCTCTTTTGCTTTGCTTTGCACTTGGCTTGGATTGCTTTGTTTGACTATTGATTCCTAAAAATAAATAACACTCCAATATTCTATACTCTATACCAATTTCTCCTCCATTTACTATACTATATACGTTATTATCCCTTGTTCGCATTTATCGTGGTGGTCTTCTTTATCTGACTCACCCCCCTCATTTTAAGTCTATTTTTAATTATCTATGTCTCGTAATAATTATCTATTAATCTCGTATCAATTATCTATATGGTCTTATCAATTATCTATATAGTCGTATCAATTATCTATATCATAATATCAATAATAAAATCATCATATTCACACTCTCAGTCAATCCATTAATTATTTTTCCTATGTCTCCCAAAAATTTATTTACTTAATCCTCAATCGCTGGCGCTCTATGCCCTCTATAATTTCCGTTGGCTCTTCGGCCTTCGGCTTTAACTTGTTTACTGGTCATCTGTGACCTTAATATCTATTCCTATTCATATTTCATCTTTATTCATATCATATCTTATCTGGCACTTTATGGCCTCTAATCATAGTTATATCTCATCTGGCACTCTATGGCCTCTAATATCTAATCATAATTGTATCTCATCTGGCACTCTATGGCCTCTAATATCTAATCATAATTGTATCTCATCTGGCACTCTATGGCCTCTAATATCTAATCATAATTGTATCTCATCTGGCACTCTATGGCCTCTAATATCTAATCGTAATCATATCTCATCTTTACTGTTTAATCTAATCATAGTCATATCCTATCGATTTCATCTTTACTCATATTCATATTCATCTTATTCATATTATCTCTCATTGTTTCACCGGACTTGAGCTCATCAGTGACTTTCGGGTATGTTTGAGGCCTCACACTGACTCTCAAGCCATGGCGTCTTTTGGCCGCGCATTCTTCCGGTTACGCTTTACTCACCGCCATTCGGATATTTGGTACTCGGTGTGGGATCCGGGTTATTGTACCAAACTCCTCGCTGGGCAACAAAAAAAACATTCCCTTGGTACTCGGTGTGGGATCCGGGTTGTGTACCTCGAAGAATATAAAAGTATGGAAATGCCTAGACGTTCAATCAAGTTCCAAAAGCGGTTTACTTGATTTCCCGAATAGTGAAAAGAAAAGGACGCGATTAAATATAGGCGCGGAAAATTTCTAATCCCTGCCCGCCTCTGCAATCAGATTTCCCGGCTCAATTCGGCCGCCCTTATCTGACCTGTCGGATTTCCCGGCTCAATTCGGCCGCCCTTATCCGACCTTAGTAGGACATTTTGAGTATGAACCATTTACCGGTTAGTTCACCTCTCACCTACCGTTTGGCCCCCGATACTCGGTGTGGGATCCGGGTTGTTGTATCGAGTTCCTCCCAGCAATAAAAAAAAAATCGTTCGACACTCGGTGTGTGATCCGGGTTTTTGTATCGAACGGCTCAGCGCCATCAGTCCCTTGGCTGATAACAACCTGAACACGACAGTCCGTAGCTGTCCTCTGGTGCCTCACCACCAGCTAGGGAAAAAAGAAGTCATCTCTAGGTACCTTTAATCAAAACTATTAATTCCGTTCCGTGTACACTCTTTCTCTCACCTCTCGGTCTATCTATTCACTCCCCCCTTCAAAATTTGTGGTAATCGCATCAGCAAGTTCCCCAAAAGAGGTGATCAATCTCTCGCCGGTTACTTGCTGACATACGCGACTTGGCCTACCAGTTCCTTTCTCAGCAGGGTTGATCAGGGTTTCCCTTGGGTGAGCGTACTATCACTAGATAGCTCAGGTTAACCATTTTTTCCTCGTCCTATCTCTATATAGTATCGATAAATATAATATCAATAAAACAAAAGAATTATACTCTAGGAAGTTGGTTGTCGAAATTTTTCCGTCCAATTATTTGTGTCTCTGTGCATGTGTTTTAATTATTTCCCTAATTCGGCTTTCATGTATTTGGTCTATTACCTTTATTTATCGTTGTCAGGTTATTATTTTATCTACGAACACTGCATATTTATTTTTACGTTATTTTTTCACAAACTCATTTATTTCACCATCTGATAATAATTCGAATAATGGACAATACACGTTTATTTCATATCATAACAATTCATGAGAAGTAAACAGTTAATCTTTCCTTTATCTTTCGCTGGCATAACATACAGTGCGACTCTTGTGCGCATCCATAACAATAACTCAGGTGTCCGCAAGGTATCACCATTACTCGTGCTTCCTCTGTTTTGCACGCATAACACTCCACATAAGCCTTAGTTTGTTCTTTCATTGTTGTTGTAATCTCGTCCTCAATATTTTCGACCTTTTTCATTAACTTGTTCCAGCTTTTCCCAAATTTGGTTATTTCCAATCTCATGGATAGGATTTCATATATCCTTTCGGTTGTTACATCTTTATCAATATCGAGCAATTTTATTAATATGCAATGTTCGTCGGAGTACAGGTTGGAAATCGTTGATATCTCCTCTTTAGCTCGTTTAATTAATTTTTGTTTGTTGATTAGTTCCTCTAAGTTATCGTTTTCGATGTTTAGGATACCCTTTAGTTTTTCTATAATTTTTGTTGGTTCCATCTAAAATTATTAAATCTCTTTTAATTACCCATTAAATCTATTTAATTACTAATTAACTAAATTGTATGTTATTCATTCAACTCTTAGTTTAATATTTGTTTTAATAAGCTATTACTTTAATTATTATAATTACCCGTTGTAATTTATTTTATTATCGTTTTATTGTTTTTTCCCGTTTGTCGTTATTCCCCTTACTTACCCCATTTCATTTTATCCCGCATTTTGCCCTTTTAATTATATGTTGTTTGCTTATGCGTCTTGTCGTGTTGTTGGTATCTTACAAGGGTGTTGTGTCGTCAAGTATTGATGGATGTTGAATGCTTTGGCGTTGCTGTCTATGTAACTTTAATGTCCGTTTGGTTCCTTGGGGTTTTGCAAAACAATCGTTGTATTAATGGGTTGGTTGTTTTATTGTAGTCAGCGTGGTTGTTTTTCATTGTTTATATCGTTATCTTGTAGTCGGGTTGTTCGTTTTCATCAGTTATTCTCTGGGTTTTTGTTTCATGACGTTCTCATTTCTCTGGGGTTTTGTAATATGTCGTCTCAATATTTCTATTTTGCTTGTATTCCTTGGGTTCTTTGTAAAACCAGTCATTTTATGAGCCCCCAAATTTGTATCTCGTAGTCGGGTTGATCGCTTTTCATCGATCTTTACAATTTCTCATCCATCTTTGCAATCGGTCTTTACATTTTAAAGCTCCACATGTTTCATCTCTCTGGGGTTCGGCAAAATGTCGTCCCGACCTTTTCTGTTAAAAAGATAGTTATGCTTTATGTCCCCTCGCTTGTTGTACAAGAAAATCATTCTGAATCCCGGCTGAGCCCCCAAATTTGTATGGTGGGTTACAGGGTTTCAAATCTTGCTTATCCTTCGGGTGACCCTAGTAACGCCATACAAAAAGTTGCTGATCGCCACTTGGCACCCGTTGCTAGGCAACGTTGGTAATGTGTTCAAGTGGTGGAATGCCCGCAAAAATTGAGTACCATATGCTAGTACTATAGTTGCTCGGACAATCCTCGGGTTCACGAGCTGTCGATAGAAGACCTATGCTCGCTTTACATTGGTCCCTTAATTATAGACTGATTGGTGTAGGTGAATTCGAGTCTAACCCATCATGACCGAATATATAAGAGATGATTTATTTAATGAACAAAGGACATGCATAATAAGTTAAGTTGATTGACTTGACGCTTGTGCGGCTCGGCGTCGGGCCCGTTCCTTGCGTCCCGGCCGGCGGAGGGTTGATTGGGTAGCTGTCGGTTTTTGGCCTGGTGCGGCTTCATCAATGACGCGTTGACTTGATAGTTGGGAAGGGGCGAAGATGAGCGGATACGTTACCGCTTCCCCTTCCCGACAGGCTGCTAGGGCAACTTCTAAGCCCCTGATCTGTGTGCGCAGACTCCGATTGAGCTGGCGTTCTTCGGCCCAGCCCTTTTGAGCTGCGGAGAGACGTTGGTAGAGTAGTTTCGTCCGTTTGGGGTCTAAACAGGTCGCCTTGACCTGTTGTACTTCGCGAGTTAACTGTAGTATCTGGCTGAGTAGCTCCGCGTTTGCCTGTCTAGCGCGGGCTAGCTCATTTTCCATTAGTTTCAGGGCCGACATTTCTATGAAGAAAAATATTAATTTTGTCTAATATGGAGAACTCCAATTATTTCAAACATAATCGTAGCAGAAAACTTATTTAAAACAAAAATTTCTAAGATGATAATTCATTATAATTCATTATTCATAACATCAATAAGATACAAATGTTAGTCATGCTTGTGTCTGGAGGCTCAGGACTCTTCGAGAAATTTCCTGACTCCTTCCTCCGGGGTGTAACCGGGAATAATGGGCACTGGTCGTCGGAGGTTGCGTGCCGGTCGGGCTGGGTACGTTTCTGCGATACGTCCGACGAGGACGTCCTCTTCAACGTTGGCGAGGTACATCCTCGCCTTCACCACCTGTAGGTCGACCTCTTCTTGGATCTTCTCCCACTGAGCCAGCAGGCTTCGAGCATGGTCGACAATCTCCTCGGCAGGATACTGTTCCTCCTCTGGTCGGTGTGGGTCATTTCCTCTGCCCAGTACTTGCCATAGCGACGGGCACGATCGTTTCGGGCGTGGCTCGTCGAGAGTCATCGATGGGCGCGCTCGTTTCCAGGCTCGGCGCCATTCATCTGCCTCTTGTTTCGAAATCAGATTCGGCAACATAAATTCTGCTGAAATAAGTAAACGTCATATATTCTCTTACTAATTTATGGGAATATTAAATCTACAATCTCGAGTTCATTCAATCTTAAATCATCCGGTAATTCTAGGGGATACATTGACTGGTTAAATTAGCGTTCAGTGAACTTGATAGTCGAGCTGGAATTGTAAGGATTATTGTGCTGAAATGTCTGGGTTCATGTTCTGGTAATTTCCATAGTTCTTTCATGCTGAAGAAAGGTGATGGGGGCAGAATATGTAATGTATGTCTATGTGACTTAGTTATTTGGGATTCGATTCATTTAACGTTACTACTGTTGGGGGGAAAACATACTCGCGTCGGTTTAACGTAATTAATAACGGTTATTGCAATTTTAAATGCTCATCGTAACTACTAATAGTTATTGTATTTATTAATGTTTAACGAAATTATCAATAGTTATTGTATTTATTAAGGTTTAACGAAATTATCAATAGTTATTGTAATCATTAATGCCTATCGACATTGTCGTAATTATTGATACTTGACTCGTCTATTCATTCCTCCAACGGAAATGATTATTTATATTTCATCCTTTCTCTCGGTGGTAAATTATCGGAACGGATGTTTCTCGCGATGGTCAATTGTCGGAACGGATGTTTCTCGCGATGGTCAATTGTCGGAACGGATGTTTCTCGCGATGGTCAATTGTCGGAACGGATGTTTCTCGCGATGGTCAATTGTCGGAACGGATGTTGGGAATGCTTGATTCTCATCCGATCACGACATCCGTCCGTGTTTTAATGGTTGATAGTTCGTCGTAATTCAGTTGTGCGAATCTACTAATCGAAATCCACTTTGTCTATTACTCTAATGGTTGACGTTGACATTAATCTGGGTCTAGTTTGTGCGTTCGTTTAAGCCGTCGGTACTGTCTTATCGGGGTTTTGTGTTTAGGTAATCTGTTTTTATTTTCTTACTGATTAATTTAATTGTCCATGGTTTTGAGGAACTATGCTGGCTGCTTACGACAAATTTTCGGATGTGATCAATCGTTGATGGTTCTCGATGTTATTCATAACTTAAATTGTACCGGGAAAATTAACCGTTGGAATTCATGTTGAGGGTTGGCTAGAATGAAATTGCGGAATTGCAAAACTATAGTATTGTGTTAGTCGGTCGATTTAATGGTTGGAAAAAATTTCTCTTTAGTTCAAGGCAATAAATGTTCTCCTTTTTATTGTTGATTTTATGAACTTTCATTTTTTTTTTTTTTGGATTACTTCGTGCTGGAATTTACCGATGTTTGATGATATTTGTATCATATTTATGTGGAGATTTTAAAGGTATTACAATTATTTCGATTAGAAGTAAAAATACAGATTTCATTGTTTTAATTCTTTAACTTAAACTACTAAACGTCTGACTAACGGAGCATCTCATTAATTCAGCCAACATCTTAGTTTAAAACGTGACTTCATCTTACTTTCCCCTAATCGATTTTGACTTTTATTGATGGATTACTTTACTATTTAGTTTAATTTTCTCGAAATTTATTGGATCAAATTTTACGATCGATCATCCTGAGTTTTCCTTACTAATTACCTTAGAGATTTTTCTTATCGTTAACTTAGGTTAATCAATAAATAGATTAGGCAATTTTAATGAACTATTTCTAACATCTGACTTAATAACTCTAAGTTTTACCTTCCCTTACATACAAGTTTATTTTATTACTATACAATCTGCTCTAATTTTTAATCAAGGACTTGATCTAAGTTAAACCCGTGAGTCACGTAAATTCTCTAGCCATCATTTTATTTAAATCCAACTGAATTAAAGAAACATTTACTTTTAATGAAAACTTTTTAACTTGATAGCTAAAATCAGTTTAAGGGACTCACTGAGTTACTTACAATATTTATTTTTAAATGTAATTTAACGTACTACTAATTAGATTATTTTCCAGTATTAGTTCAATTCACCGAATGATATATTTATAAGTAGTTTACTTTTGCTCTATTATCAAAAATTTATTTGTAACTAGTTTTATCTTTATCCGTAACTTAACTTGCTTTACACTATGAGATGATTGAAGTTAATTTATTTTTAAGCCCATAATTTTAGTTTAATTCTAATCAATTTACTTTGTTTTTAATCCATAAGGTGATTTAAGTTAAGGATAATTGTTTCGAAAAATAAATTCAATTTAGTACACCAAATGATCAAATTGATTCAAATTGCTAATTCAGGTTAATTCTATCAACGATTTTAGTTTAGTTTATCCCCGTACCTTTTCCCTTTAATAGATCCTAGGCGTATTTGTGTTTACATTATATTTATTGAGTGCCCACTGGACTACTCGGTGTGATAAGTTTAAGCCGTGTGTACTGTGATTTTAGGTCGATTTTTCTGAATTGAGAAACGAGGAAGCAGCCAGAGACTTCTTCCTTATTTCTCGCTTCAGCTATAGGGATAAATATTTACGTTACGACCGCTGCGTTGCGCACGCTGAGTCTTCACGGGTGCATATCATTGGCGATTGTCCACGCTCTTACATGCATCTGCACTATGTATATTTTGCTTTCTTGCGTGATGTGTCGGCTGCGGGCCGGAAAAATTTCGACAGATTTAGTTAACAAATTATATATATATGAAACAATTTATGCATAGTAATATTTATTAATTATAAGAAAATATAACAAGTTACCCTTCCAATTCATAAAAATAGCATACATTCATATAATAAACCAAATGCCTCTCTTCCCACGCCGACGTCCGAGCAGAGCTCTACAGAGATGCAAGGTACGGGGCGTGGAAAGGGGTTCCAAAATCAATGATCCTCACCTAAATAATAACTGAAAACCAACTGTAACTTCGAAGATCGTTTAGAACGTTTAAGACTTTTAAAACTTTAATAATTATCAAAGATAGTTTTGTACAAAAACGATTCGTTTTCAAAATAGGTTTTTAAACAAATTTCAAAATGGTTAACTTTAATGTGAAAATGGATCAGTATATATACCTATTTGTGTGACGTGTGAAATTTGATGTAGTAAAACAAAATTCGACCTTGTTGTTTTCTGGCAAATTCTATTATTTATTTTTATTATTTTTCGATTTATTTTTATAATTTTTTATTTAGAATTTTATTTGAATTATTACTAATTCAAATTTTCCGATTTAAATCTTGCTTTAATGAACTTTAATTGATTTTTCCAATTTCGTCGAATTTGTCGTGTTTTCTTGTTGTGTTTGTGTAGGTATCGTGCGGATCTTGGTGCATTTTGTTATTATTTTAATTTATTTTTAGGTTTCTTAATTTATATTTAATTCTTTTATTTCTCAGATTTTATATGGTTTAATTGGTGTTTTGGGGTTTTATTTAAATTGCGTGTTGTGTTTGCGTGTGTGTTTCTGATCCATTTAAACATTTTGAAGGCCGTTTACGTTCTGGCCCAACATTATTATTATTATTATTACTATTATTATTATTATTATTATTATTATTATTATTATTACTTTTTTGTTTTTCACCTCTGATTTCTTTTTATTTTATTTCTTTTGTATTTTTATTTCGTTTGTAATAATTTGAATTAATAATGTGGTGATCAGTAAAAGTTATTATTATTAGTATTATTATTATTTTAAATATAATTTACATTTTTTGTGTAGAAATCATTGGATTACATCATCCTCAGTGATATTTTGTTCTAGATTATTCATAAAGATAGTCGCTGTAGGGACACAACAATAACATCAAAATATGTTCAAAATAAATCCAATAACTTGATTTGATCAGTTGTACTTTGTATTCGATTCTTGGCAAGTTGATCTCAGAGCATTTGATATCAAGATTTTGAGTTTCTTTAAGTCTTATAGTGTTGTTAATAGAATCGAGTTGAGAAATTCAATGTGAGCGCACAATTTCTTTTTGATAATTTCTTTTGAATTTTTGGCGCATTGTTTTAAATAAAATTTTTGGCGCATTTTTTTAAATTCAAAGTTTGGCGAATTTTTGAATTAAAATTGTTTGAATATTGTTTTTTGAAAAATTTTTTTCATCCACAAAATATTTTCAATCACACTATAGTAAGGTGGTATTTTTGACTCTCAATAAAAAAGCCTAAGATAAAAATTGGCTTGAATCGCCTACGATGGTCAGAGAGTATTTTTCATCCACAAAATATTTTCAATCACGCTCAAGTCAGAGGGTATTTTGACTCTCGATAAAAAAGCATAAAATTAAAATTGGCTCAAATCGTCTAAGATGGTCACACTATAGACAGGGATATTTTTAACTCGTAATAAAAAACAATGCAATATTTGGTCTCAATATTTATAGGTAAATATAGGCATAAAATAAAAATGGCTTGAATCGCCTACTGATAAAAAATTGTGAGGGGTATTCTATAGGCTTGTTAAAAAAACACTTGAAATATTTGTTCATTTAATTTTCATAGGCAAATTTAGGCTCTAGAAAAAAATAAGTTAAAATACCTAAAGTAAATTAAGGTAAATTAAAGTACATTAGGATACATAAGAGTAGATTAAAGTAAATTACTGTAAATTAAAGGGTCTAAAGTAAATTAAAGTACATTAGAGTATATTAAAGTAAATTAAGGTAAATTAAAGTACATTAGAATACATTTAAGTTAGAGTAAATAAAGTTAGAGTAAATAAAGGTTCCTCAAGTAAATTAAGATACATTAGAGTAAATTAAGGTAAATTAAAGTAAATTAAAGGGTCTAAAGTCAATTTAAGTACATTAGGGTACATTTAAGTAAATTAAGGCGCCTTGAGTAAAGTATGATAAGGAAGGTAAGAATTTTTTAAAATTAAATAGAAAGTCAACAGTTAAGTTACATAAGGGTAATTTTTAAAGCTGAAAATTTTAAAAGCAGTTATAGTTGGCAAATTACAAAAGGTAGTAATTTTTAAAAGTAAATAGAGTGTCTAAAGGTAAGTTACATAAGGTAAGAATTTTTAAAGTTAAAGAGTCGACAAAATTACATGATAGAATTTTTAAAATAAAATTTTTAGTATAGTTTTATCGATCAATTTTTTAAATATATTTTGAAGATAAAATTTTTAGTATAATTTTATCGATCAATTTTTATTCATGTTTTTAAATGATAAAATTTTTAGCATAATTTTACAATGAAATTTTTTATACATGATTTTTAAATAAAATTTTTAGTGTAATTTTATCGATGAATTTTTTATTTATAATTTTTAAAGATGAAATTTTTAGTATAATTTTACAATTAAATTTATATACATGTTGATAGCGATCAAATTTTCAAAGAAATTTTTCAAAAACTTTTTTCAAAGAATTTTATTGAATGCAATTTTTGAGTTTCAGTGTTACATAGTAATGCCTTAGGTAGGTAGTAGTCATTCGCAAGAGCAACCCATCTCCTCTACTCTGCAGCAACACATCCTTAATAATAATAATAATAAAAAAATAATAATAATAATAATGGTGGGTTTCTGGGTGTTGATGTTTTGAAACTATATGGTTGTTACCCAGACAACTCCATACAAATATCCTTTCGCTTACCACTCGACACCCATTGCTAAGCAACGTTGGAACTGTGTTCGAGTGGGTAGATCGTCCGCAAAAAGTGAGCGCTATTACTAATGCTATAATTGACCGAACGATCCATGGGTCCAACGAGCTCCCGATAGAAGGCCTGTGCTCGATTTCGATTTTTAGGT
>CM039679.1:315438762-315506261 GCA_022537955.1 Schmidtea mediterranea | reverse complement strand
GAGTTATTAGAGTTTAAGTTTAATTTTTCTATTTCCTCACAATATGTATTTGACGAGACATTCAAGCACGTTGTAAAAGAACTTGATTGCAACGAGTTCAAACTTTTTTCACTCTTCGATTGATCCACGTCGAATGAAATATCCTCGACACTAAAGTCGTTAGATTCCGCACTGTAAAATATATCTTGACTGGAACGCGTTGTTATTCGACTAAGATTTCTTGACATGTTTCGAGCCTCCAAATTTTGTATTTCAACATTTCTCAAATCTTCATTCATTTTATAATAATTTTCAACCCGTACCATAAAAATTGGTTTTTGAATTTCTTGCTTCGTAGTCATCCTTGGTATGGATAACTTTTTGTCACACTTATAAAGTTTATAAGCAACCCCTTTGTAAGGTATTACAAACTGAATGATTTTAACTGACTCCAAAGTCGTAGTATGGTCAATATTTATGATTTTTCCCAAGTAAATAATAGGAAGTGATCCTTCAATAATATCATTGAAACTTCTGCTATTTGATCCGCAAGAATATTTTTTAAAATATAACTCCAAGCGCCTATTCATCATTTCTTGTTTGGAAGGGTTTTCGTAATTTCCATGACTGGATTCAATGAAGTGTGAAGTACAACAATCAGGGAAAGGTTTGATTTTTTTGACAAAAAACAAATGGAATTGAGAGAATGACAGATTTTTTCAAAGTTTTCTACTTCATCTTCGTTGATATTTGATAAACTTTGATATGAAAATAAGGTATCACAGTCAGAATCAGAGGCATTTTCGTCAGTAGTGCCAACACATTTGACAACAGGCTCTTTCGACTTAGATTGAAACAGTTTTGGTATGAACATTAAAACAAAAGATATAACACATTGAAAATATAATGCTTAATCAAAATATTTATTTAATTTATTATTGATTTTAATTTAATTTATTATTGATAATAGAAAAATAAACATATTTTATTAAAATACCTTCATTAAGTCATATGAAATTGTGGGGTTGTAAAATTTATAATATTTTAAAGATTAAAAGTCTGTCATTGCAAAAAGTATAGGAATTCAATAATTTTTCAAATTTGAACGAGAAAAACGAGGGAGATATAGATTGAATAACAGTGATAATGGATTTAATAAGAAATGTTTAGAAAGGGTCTAAAAAACAAGGAAAAAATCACAAACATAGAATTGTTAATTGATTAATTGATGAAAACCCGAGTTGAGTAAACAACAAATGGAAATTAGAAAGACTATTATCATGACAACACAAGTAATGCGAAAACGGAAAAATGATTAGCGCAAGGAAGACGCACGATAAGACAATGAATTATTTCCTTCGACTGCGATATAATAAAAAAGGCCGTGAGACAAATATTGTCAAATAGAAAACACTATTAATCAATATGATTATTTCACTATATAAAGGAGCTCCAACTCAAGCAATCGGCATTTTGCCTCAGAAATGTACGGCAAAAACTTATGAGTAGGATATTGTGGAGGCAGAAATTTATTAAATTTAAGGAGTTAGAGAATAATCAAAGGAATTCGTTAGTAAGAAAGTCAAGACAGGATCAAACTATTAAAGGTAATTGTTGTGAAAAGTGAACGAAGCCAAATGTTCTCAGCGGGACTTAACAATTGATAATAAAGTATATTGTTGCTCAAAATAATTTGTTTAGTGTATTTTTGAGTTAAAATTTTATTTGGTTCGGTAGAACTGTTTGCTCTGACTCCACATTCTCTTTAAATGATACAGGAATAACTCAACACAGGAAAACTTTTATTCGATACTAACAATTTCACAACGATTCGAATGTTACTTTTACAATAATGGCAGAAATCCCCACGGAAAGCCGCCTTTTCAATTAACTACTAAAATATCCTTGACAAGTCTGACTAGTTCTTTTTCAATCTCACCAATCTTTTTAACTTTTCTGTTACTCGAAATTCTTCAAAATTATTTGTGTCCCTGTTGTTGATTTGAGACTCCCTTATATAGGGAATCTCTGATCAAACAACTAATCTGATTTACGGCAATTTACATTGGATTCCCGGGGAACTAGTTAGATACTTTACTTTATCTTTTGGCCGCTTCGGCCGTTCACCGGGAGAAGACTAAGAAATAAATCACATTAAGGAATAATTAGTTCCCTTCTTAATTAAATTTATTCAATTCGGAGAATTTCTCCCTAATTAAATTTATTTGTATTCGTCATTTTAATTAATTAATTAATTTGTATTTTTTAATAACTTTTTCTAGGGATCCCAAATTAATTTTATATTATTATTTTCGTACTCGTCTCGTCAATTGGCATCGCACATACACATTTCCGCCAGAAAATATTGATTTTAATTTTTGATTATTTTTAATTAATTATTTTATTTTCCCAATTTTTTATTTATTATTTTTTGAAAATCACCTAATCCCAACATATCTCCCTCTTTAATTGAGATTCGCCCTTGAATCTGTATGTTTGCTGGTTGATCTATTAATATAATAATTATTATAATAGTTATGTGGGGTTTGTGGTATTTAACCTTGACCCCTTACATACAACGTTTTCTGCCCTCCAATGGTCACCCGTTGCTAAGCAACGTTGGAACTGCAACCACTGGTTATGAGACCGCCAAAGATGAGCTCTACTGGAGAGCTGCTAATGCCCAGCCTCATGGTGGGTCCAACGCACTACCGATAAAAGGTCTATGTGCGATTTCTTATTTCGGTCCCTTCCATGTATATTCGACACTTTCTAGAATCAATTATTGCACGAGTCCCGTCTTGTAATTTCAGTTGAACAGATTCATTTACCAAATCATTAATTGACAACACAAATGAAATTAAAGAAAAATAGCAATAATATTTTATTTATCAGTACACTACAAGTTAATGTAAATCTTAGGTTTGCAACGCCCGACGCTTAGCACGTTCGCTTTCCTGGGCGTCGTTGTGGACGTTTCGCTGCCACCGGCTTTGTCGTGTACATTGCTTCCCTGTAGAATAGCCGGGCTGGCGCGAATACTAGTAGATACGTTTTCTCAATCAAAGTGCTCTTCTTTCATGAACGATCTATTAGTTTAATGATTTCGTGTGGTGTAGATTATCATTATTATGGTTGCAATTGTACACACCATATCGTTTTGATATGCTCGAATTATTTCAGTGGGGTTTGTTGTCAAATTTGGGGTAGCAGGTGTGGGGTTGTATTTCACTTTATATCAATTATATTTTGGATATTAATTGGCTGAGTCTTTTCCACGTTGTTTATAGTTTATGGCGAAGCTTGGTCAATTAATTAGCTACAATACTCTTACAGTGATCGATAGAAAATGCTTTCTCTGAACCGAATTGCCAATGTCATGATGCTACGTTAACCTTATCATCGTGCTCTGAAATGGTTTTGTTCTATTCAATATCATTAAGGAGGGTTTATATTTATTTCCAAATTCTCTTACGTATTTTTAATAGTAGCCTTATTGGAATTAGAGCTCTCACTTTAATACTTCATTTTGGTTTAGTTAAATTTTAGTTTCTTTGAACGTGAATATTGTTGGTATCAGAATTTTCAGCTTAAAAATCCAATTTTAGGTTAATTGATTTCATGAGTTATTGTCGACTTAAATATCATCGTGACTAACACTCTCAATTTTAAAGTTATCTATTTTAACGTAAATACTATCGTTTTTAAGGACTCTCAATTTCATGTTCTAACATTTGGGTTAGTTAATTTAACTTCAACATAAACATTATCGCTAGTGAAATTCTCAATTTAGCATTCTAGCTTTTGAACTTATTTATTTTGATTTAATTTCAACTTTATTATCTTTATTTCATTATAAAAGTTTCAATTCGGTCGACCATTTGTATGTTTGGAGTCACTTAATTTAGTTTCGTCGTGGCGTGATGAGGTTGTTGCTAGAAGCGTTGACCTTGGACTAGTATAAAACATTTATCTCGAATTTTAAGTTGAAACCTTTCAGGTCGTTTTGGTCACGGTAGTTGGCAGCGTTGGGTATTAGTCATAGATGAGGTGAATTGTTATAATATTGGCTACCATAAATGGGTTCGTGATCTCGTAGATTTCATCCACGTTAGACGACAGAAAAAAAAACAATTTATAGAACTTCATAGAAAACATTTTATTCATTATTTATAACATATTCGGTGGTGTGCCCGAAACTTTTAGTCTGCTTCACTGGAGATTTGTCCGCAGTTGGTAAATAGGCGAATCCATTTTTATCTGTGTCGTCTCAAGTTTCGATCCTCATGGAAATTACGTGATGAAAACTTTTCTACAAGGGACAAAACTTATCATCATTATGTGTAGGTGGGTGCAGTATTAGCCTCCTTCCGAACGTCATTTACTTCCCCGTCTCTTCGATATTCGTTGCGAGAGTTCATAACATTTGGATTTTTGCAGTACAGAAAAATGAAGAAATCAACACCGCAATCTGGTTTTGTATGAATGACCAGGGTAGTGCCACGTCATGTGGGTGACTTCCAAGAGTATTAATTCCAACGTCAAATTTATTTGATTTTTGTAACAAAATATTTCCTAATGACTGATGTCATTTTTCTTTTTATTTATTTCTCACTGTGGCTAAATCTCTGTCTCTGCCGGTTTTCTAGTTAGTGTGTTATTACACTGTTTTAAATGTCAGTTGTGCTAATTGTGCCACTAATGATCTTATCGATTGGAATTTGTTGCTGATTTTCCTGTCACTATTTAATTGTACTTGTGTCAACATTTGGTTGGTTCGGAATTCATTGCGTTCTCATTTTCAGAGCCCCGCTATTGCGCTAATTTAATGTTATTCCTCTGTTTTTTCTGGGATTTATGGATCCGGTAGTTAGTAATTTGGGTGAGTTTAATAATTATTTTAATATTTCCGTTGAAATTACCCCATGTTGCAGGTGATTCGTCGTGAAGGTGTTCCTATATGTGGTTACTCTTAAGGATGAGGCGTCAATATACCCGGTGGATATTTGGTCTTCTCACCGTTTACTTCAAATCGGACGAACATAGAATTCTGGGCTTGGGATTGATCACCCTGATTACTGTGTTACATCAACTATGGCGTTTACTCTAGTAATATCTGGCCCTTCCGTCATTGTGATGCAATCATCCCCCTGTCATGTTAATGTTCCATTCGAAATTGATTTGTCTCATTTATATCTAGTATTATTAATTTTCCTTAATCTATTATATTCGCAGTGTTAAGATCTTATGAGGGTAACCAGATTTTAATGCTTAATTTAATTTCGAATTTTCAACTTCACTTGTGGTGACCATTGATCATGTTGTTAATTTTACTGATTCTATTATTTATCCGATTCGTGATAATCAAATTCTCATTGATCATTTATTTTAGTTCTCGTTGGTTTATCGGGGATCGGCACTTAAAGTTGGTATTTATGCTTATTCCTCTGATAGTCAAGTTCTCATTATATTAATCATTTATTACGTTTAGTAGATTTTAGTACTCGTTGCTAACTGAGATTATTAATTATAGCGGTTAGTTTTCCTCTTTATTCAATATTACCCTCTGTGATAAGCTGATTATTATGATACCAATTAATCGTCATTTTTACTGATTTTAGTACTTTTTATTAATCGTGGTCATGATAGCTGAAATTTACTATCATTACTTTCTCTGGCTATCTAGCTCCTGTGACATTAATTATTACCATTACTGATTTTATTACTTATTTATTAATCGTGATCGTAATAGTTGAAATTTCCTATCATTATTTTCTCTGGCCATCTAGCTCCTGTGACATTAATTATTACCGTTACTGATTTTATTACTTATTTATTAATCGTGATCATAGCAACGATTTACAGCGCCCTTTCCCGTTACCCCCTTTTATTTGACCTTAAGACTATTTGTGTTGATATTAGAATATTAAGAGTGTCCACTGGACTACTCGGTGTGGTAATTTTGAGCCGACTGTCATTTAAGATTTTAGGTCGAATTTTCAGGAAATGGGAGGCAGGGGGCAGCCAAAAGACTACTTCACCACCTCCCAATTTCCCCTATAATGAATAATATTGACGTTCCAGCTACTGCGTTCTCACGCCGTAGCCTTCACGGGCACAAACTATTGGCGGACTTACACCGCACTTACACAGTTTGGTTGGGGTGTGTTTATTTTATTGTCTTGCGGTGATGGGTCTGCTGTGGGCCGGAAAAATTTCGACACAAGATTTCATGATTAGAAACTTTTATTTGTATATAATAGCATCTGATAAATCGTCATTCATTAAACCTCATCATAAATCTTTCCCCACACCGACGACCAAACAGAGCTCATATGAGATTGTATGGACGCTACATGGAGAAAGTTTTCGAGCATTCCTCCACTCACGACCCTAACCTTGCGTATTAAATTTTATGTAGTAAAACAAAATTTGACCTTGTGATTTTCTGGTATATTCTAATCTTAATCTTATTCTTTTTGTGATTTAATTTGACAATTTTATTTTTTAACTTTTTAATTGAATTGTTTCCAATTCAAATTATTTAATTTTAGTTCCATTTTCATGGACTTTCGCTTTTTTTGTTAAATCGTCAAATTTCGGTCAAATTTTCATGTGCTCATGTTATTTCTATGTTTATTTCGTGCGGATCGTGTTGCACTTTGTTATTATTTTAATTTACTTTTATGTTTTTCAATTTTATATTTAATTATTTTTCTCTCGTATTTTAGCATGGTTAATTGATGTTCTATGGGTCTGAGTTTAAATCTGCGTGTTGTGTTTGCGTGCTGTTACCGATTAATTTAAACAAAATCGTGTCTTGACCCAACAATGGTTTAAAGTTATGGTTTGACTTCGAGTTAAAATTCTGTGAAAATGAATTGGTATATATACATGTTCTGTGACCCTAACCTTGCGTGTTAATTTTACTGCGATAAAACAAAATTTGACCTTGAAGTTATTTGTATAATCTTACTTTAATTTTTATTATTTTCTTGGTTTAGTTTGACAATTCATTTCTTTGATTTTCTATTGAATTATTTCCAACTAAAATCATTTAATTTTACTTCCACTTTTCATTAATTCTTGTTTTTCTGAATAAATTGTCAATTTTCGGTGAAATCTTTATGTTATTTTGTTATTTTTATGTTTATTTCGTGCTGATCTTGATGCATCTTGTTATTATTTTAATTTATTTTTTATGTTTTTGATTTTATATTTTAATTATTTCTAACCAAAATTATTTTATTTTACTTCAACTTTTTCTTTAATTCTCTGCTTTTAAGTAAATTGTCAATTTTTCGGTCAAATTTTATGTTATTTTTATGTCATTTCGTGAGGATCTTGATGCATTTTGTTATTATTTTAATTTATTTTTATGCTTTTCGATTTTATATTTTTAATTATATCTTTCTCGTATTTTAAGGTGTTTACTTGATGTTTTATGGGTCTGATTTTAAATCTGCGTGTTATGTTTGCGTCCTGTTTCCAATTCATTTAAACAAAACTCAGTGTTGTCCCAACAATTATAATATTTAGAATATATATACACACACGTAAACCCACTAATATGAGCTATGTCAAATTTCAGATCACACCTGAAACTAGTTTTAGAATGAAGTTTGTTTGGAAAAATTTTTTTGTTGAATGGAAAATGATAGAAATTTGGATATGAAATTTTAAAAAAATTTTCTAAGGCTGAAAATTAAAAACTTTATAACTCATTCAGTTCCAAGTCATTATTAAATAAAAATCCATTAATTTGACAATCAATACTGAAATTTTGTGACAATTCTTGTATTTCTATAAAAATAATAAAAATATATATATTGCTTCAATATTGTGCAATTTTATTTCCACAGGCAGTTATATAAATATAAAGCTTTCAGTAAATGATGGGAAATTTAGAAAATGCTAACAGCAATTATCAAATATTCTCCTGTATTAATTGGAGTTTCATAAATTAGCATAACAGCAATAATAATAATAATAATTTTATTTTTTTCTCATGATTATTCAAATTGAAAGTTTGTTTTTATCGAATTATTTTAATTTGATTTTATTCTAGGGAAATCTAATGGGCATTTTGGAAAAATTCTTATAAATGAAGAAATTTTTATTAAATTAATTTTCTGGGACTTTCCCAATTTAATTTAAGAAGTATCTTGGAGAAATTTAATTT
Source organism: Schmidtea mediterranea (assembly GCA_022537955.1). Taxonomy (NCBI): domain Eukaryota; kingdom Metazoa; phylum Platyhelminthes; order Tricladida; family Dugesiidae; genus Schmidtea; species Schmidtea mediterranea. The sequence goes on along the minus strand of CM039679.1, from coordinate 315,498,100 downwards.
TCTCCAAGATAATTTAATTTTAGATAGATTTTTAATAATTTTCTAATTTCCACCCGGAAAATATTGATTTTAATTTTTTGATTATTTTTAATTAATTATTTTATTTTCCCAAATTTATTTATTTATTATAATAATTTTTGAAAATCACCAAACCCAACCATAAGGTTAACGAACAATTTGATAGCAACATAATAACTAGATACATATTTGTATCAAAACTTGGTTATCAATGACTACAGTCTTCCACCGAATATAGTACGCGCGCGTTATATTCGAGTTTTCTGAAATTATTTTACATTTGAAATATTTTAGTTTTTTTCAAAGTAAATGCGCACTCAAATATAACACGCGCGTACTATATTCGAAATTCGGCTAATGTACGCTTCCACCCCCCACAAAACAATTTAAATAGAAAAATTTAAAAAAACAACCCCTTTTATTAAAAATTTTGACCTTCGAGCAGAATTGTAATAATATTTAAAAACATGTTTTTGCCATAATTGCGCTTTAACATAAATCTAAGCAAGTATAAGCCTATGTTTTTCCGTGTTCTATGGCGCGGTGTAGTTTGTTGTTTGATTGCATTCCAATTACCTTCAATGGTATTGGTATGGGTGCCGCTGCTCGAATAAAAATAAAATTAAATTAAATTGAATTAAAATTCATAAATTAAAAAAAAAGTAATTAAAAGTAATTTTTTTTCGATTTCTTCATATTCCATTTGCCTTCCACCACCAGCTAATCTTCTGACTATACGGGTACAAATATTTACATCACTTACCGCCTTAAGAAGATCCTCTTTTTTGTTTTTCCAACCACGTAATACCGATTCATTAATTCCATGTAGTTTAGCAATTGCACGACAACTCTTTCCTGTTTCACCTGGTTTAATTTCATTTAATATATCAACCTTTTGCTTGATTGTATAATTTTTTCTGGTTGAAAGTGTTTTATTGCTGCTCATCGTATGGTGTTTTAATAAATTATAAGTTATGTACTTATTTAAAGAAATCTTATTTTAAACAAAATTTGATTTAATTAGAACAAATATTTAGATATATGTGTCACCAGATTTCTAATGAAACTAAACGTAAACAAAAGAATTACATATTTTATATTTTCGCGAAAATTAAGCAAAACCTACTTAGATTTGTATTTTTGAATTTACAAGGGAAGTTTTTAAATTGAATCAAAAATTCTATTTTGAATAGTTTACAATACATATATACTTTTATTGAGTATGATTATTCTACATAATAATTTTGATTGGGAAATTAAAATTGCGTGTACACTATAAACACAAGTCATTTGATTTCTATTTTCTAATAATATTTTATGTATGTATATAATATAGAAACATAAAAATGTTTTAACGTTAAAAAAACAAAAAAGCAAGGGTTACTTGAGAATAAGAAAAAATTTTTTAATAAGAATTTGTTTGTTAAAATTTATAGAAAAAGTACCTGCAAATTTTACTTTAGTTAGAAGTTACATTATAAAATTCGAATATAGTACGCGCGCGTACTATATTCGGTGGAAGACTTACCCGGCATAGGCTTGATAGGTATCAACATGTGATTATTAATCAACAAATCTTTAAATAAAATCACATTAAAAAGTGAACAATAAAAAGAAATACGAGTTAAACTACTGTGGGGTTAGTGGTGTATATTAACCTTGACCCCTTTTATACAATGCTATGCGCCTGCCAATGGTTACCCGTTGCTAAGCAACGTTGTTACTGTAACCAATGATTCTGAGACCGTCAAAGGTGAGGTTTGTTTGCAAAACTGCTAAGACCCGGTCTGCAGCTGGTTCAGCGAGCTACGGGTAGAAGGTATGTGCTCGTCTTGCTTATTTTGGTCCCTTATTCTCTACATGTTTTATTTATACAATTCATGACTTACATTTTACATAAAACTCCTTTCCTCGGTATAACGTTCGGCTTATAAAATAACTAAATTAAAAAATACGCAAAACTTTTATTTCTGATACAGGACATTTATACCATAATTATCAACTATACATGGTAAAATCGTTCATTGATTCTGCTTCTGTCTCTTCCTGCGTTCACACTCGGCTCTTTCAGGATTAGTATAAAATTTCGGCTTGCTTGACAGTTTCTTTGGACCTGTCTGGTCTTGATAGGCGAATTGTGCCGGGCGAATAACGAAGGGTTAGTGACTGCACTTCCCTCTTGGCTTGCCGCTACAGCAACCTAAAATCCTCGGAATTGGATCTTCTGGGCCTAATTCAAGGCCTTCTCTTCTTGACATCCTTTCTGAGCCGCATTTATCTTTTGATACAACCGTTTTACTCGAGCCGGCTCGACCCAAGTAGCTTTAATCCGCTGGAGCTCGCGGCTGAGTTGGATGCACTGCTGATGTATGTTGCTATTTTCTCGTTGCAGGGTTTTTTTAATTTTAAACCGATTTCTCTGATGACGTCCATGGCTTAAATTATCAGCAGCGTTAATATATAGAATTAACTACGATATTACAACAGAAATTGAAAATATAGGTTCAATTTCGATTGAACGTGAAAACTATTAGTATGTGACCTTACCTAAATGCTCTAGATTCTACATCATTATAATTTATAACTACAATAGAATGTTCTAGTTAAACTAAATCACTTTTCGACTAAGCCAAGTTAACGATCAAGAAAACTTTTATTTTCTTTTAATCACAGGTTTAATCAATGTGCGGTCTTTTATGCGATAGATGCCTTCGAGAATAGACGTGCTTCTCCGTTCTTCTATCCTCCAGTATTTCTTGAATGTCTAGTTGTAGCAGATGTTTGGGAACAACTAGGTGCACTGGCGCATCGAGCTCTAAGAGTGCTGGATCCTTTGGGTCATAAGCTACACCATAATCTGGTAGGTAGCCGTCCTAGCTCGGAATGCGTCAGCTGGCGATGTCCACATTAATCTTCATCAATCGTCTGCGTTGCTGGTTGGCTAGGCATCGGTATCTTCGCACCAATTGTTCAAATTTGTAGAGCGCCCCTCAGCTTCGTGGCGGATCTCTCGAGCTGGATTTCTCCCTGGCTCTTTCTTGATCAGCAGGCTAGGTAGTTCTATATCTTCGTCATGTCTGTCTGGGTTCCGATCTGACCATTCTGAGGTACCATATGTGGAGATGGAATATCCCCGATCCCAAAGAGCCTGGCGATATCGTCCCTCGAATTTGATTGGGACCGTCAACGTCGTACGTTCGACATCCCTCTATTGGATACTAGAACTCCCTATTATTATTAGTTATTAATTATTTACTCAACACCTCATCATTAGGCTAGTAGCCATCTTTCAACTTTCTCGGGTCCTTCGAATCTAACGTATCTCTATTTAGTTAGGTAACAGTGACTTGTTCTCTGTTCTATTTATGCCAGATTAGGGAAATGAAATTTTCCAACTTATCTCAGTCGTTACAAGTAACGATCATTTATAATAATCTCAGTGAATAATACCCACATATGACCGTCTCATCCATGACAGTGTAAACCAATAATACATATCAATCTATGCGTCAATACTTATTTAGAATTAGTTCTTGTGCACTATTTATATAGTATAAGTTCGTCGTCAACAATTTCCTTATGTTATTAACTTAACACAAGATTAAAAAGACAAATATTTGCACTGAAGTTGGATTATCTATTTAACTATAAGACTATTTCTTTTATCTCCAAGATACGCAAGTCTATAACTAATCTACCTTATCTACTTACTACAATATTAGGCATGAATTACATAAATCAAAATGATAACTCCTAAATTCTACAAATATTAGTTATTATATTATATTAATTGAAATGTTTATCTTAAATTATTAATATTTTCATAAAATCAATAAAGCAGAACTCCACGTTTAGAAAATATATTGTTTACGAGAAACTTAATAAAAAACGAAAGAGTTTCCTTGCTCCTATTTGGTGGTACACCGATCTTTCGAGAAACGGCTGGTGTGCGACTGTTCTAATCTCCGGCGCGATTACTCCATGATGACATGATTTCCAATATTTATTCTTCTAGAAAAATTCATTCGACCTCCATTGCTTATCAGTTGCTATTTCATTTCCGATTTTCATATCTTAACCTCGGCTTTTGAATGTTTATTTGCACTTTCGTCGTTCAGTGGAATTCAGGTGGTTGGATAGTGTTCCTTTTCGAAGCTCCGAGGCGGAACTACTTGGTACTTTATGTGTGGTAATTAATTATATTAAAATAATTTAAATATTATTTGCTTTATATTTCCTATTCAGTTGTCTCTACCTATTTGTTCGCGATTTCTATCGTATTTGGCTAGGATAACTTTCCAGTTTACCTATGTATGATGGTCGACATTGCATAGAATGGATTTGTTGTGCCCAAATCGATTGTTTCTCGTCCCTACGTCTTTGTGTGACAGGTTTCTAATGATCGTGCAAGAAATCATTATATTAAATCTTCGATGTTTGTAGGAGTTCGTGATCTTATTTGGGTTTAGGGCGGATTTTACGGCAGCTGAATGCATTTCGTTGGTGTTTACGGGGTGAGTTTTTATATATCTTGAATTTGTCTTTTGATTTTTGGTATTTCTGTAGTTTGTTTTATCGTATGAGCGTATTTTTTGGTCAGCTGTGGTGAATACATGATCGTGTTGTGGATCGTGCTGTTTTAATTTATTTTTTATGTTTTTGATTTTATATTTTAATTATTTCTAACCAAAATTATTTTATTTTACTTCAACTTTTTCTTTAATTCTCTGCTTTTAAGTAAATTGTCAATTTTTCGGTCAAATTTTATGTTATTTTTATGTCATTTCGTGAGGATCTTGATGCATTTTGTTATTATTTTAATTTATTTTTATGCTTTTCGATTTTATATTTTTAATTATATCTTTCTCGTATTTTAAGGTGTTTACTTGATGTTTTATGGGTCTGATTTAAATCTGCATGTTATGTTTGCGTGCTGTTTCCAATTCATTTAAACAAAACTTAATGCTAGGGCAACACTACAAATGTTTATATTAAAAATCTTCTTCAGTGTCTTCAATCTCTTTCTTTCATACATCCTTTCCATCTCCAAAATGATAATTTAATAGTTGATTAGTCGCTTATTTGTTTGCTAACAAGCTGTTAACAATGAATTCATAGAAAATACAATCTTTGTAAGTCAATCATTTTCATAAAGGTTTTTAACTTTATTAATATTTTCATGTTTTATTATAATTTTTAAGTTTCCACCAACACCCCATCATCAATCCTCATACATCAACGTCATAGTGCTATAGTTAAATATGATACATAAAACTATTCAGTTTTATTTATCTAAAATTTGATTGGTTATAAAATTAGAAAATATTTCTTAGAATTTTATCAGTAAAATCAATTTTTTTAATTTAATTTATCAAAAATTATTTTATTTATCTTCATTAAATTGTCGAATATAGATCAATGTTTAATGCAAAATTATGACTAGTTAAGAACGCTTATTCGCATCTATTAACAAAAAACATCTTGTTTTGGTTAGTAAGTGAGTAGTAAATAAATCCTGAATGAGTCTACAATATATGATAATATCAATTATGCAAAAGTCATCTCTATTATCCCTGACAGGAGGACGTCATGACATAACACTTTTTAATGTTGACCTATTAACCTATGGCATGATTCGATGACCATGGTCACCGTCAACCTTTATAATTCCAATTCTGGTAGGATGTAACGGTGATCATCAAATGGTTACCAAAGCGACCATGATTGGTATTATAAACATAATCCAAAAAATAAATCCGGAACATAGATTCAGAAGTACAATAATTTTAATGACGCTCAGAACAATTTAATTTGTCTTATACTCACAGTAAATGTGTCGATGATTAAATATACGGTATTGTGTAACATAAGAAAGGCCAATACATGAATAACCATTATACAGCTACGTGAGACAAGTCCACAAATAAAATTATTTAAACCTTTTTATTTTTAATAAATGAGTAATCCGTAACTTATCTTAGTAGACCTTACCACTGAGAAATTCAATCACATCATAATCTGTCACTGACAACAGAACCAAATCATAACCTGCCACTGAAAACCTAACCAAACCCCAACCCAAACATAACCTGTCACTGAAAACCCAACCAAATCATAACCTGTCACTGACAGCCCAACCAAATCATAACCTGCCATTGACAACCCAACCAAATCATAACCTGTCACTGACATCCCAACCAAATCATAACCTGTCACTGACAGCCCAACCAAATCATAACCTGTCACTGACAGCCCAACCAAATCATAACCTGCCACTGACAGCCCAACCAAATCATAACCTGCCATTGACAACCCAACCAAATCATAACCTCCATGACAACCAACAACCAAAACAATAACCCACTGACAGCCCAACCAATCATAACCTGCCATGACAGAACCCATACGCAAAATCATAACCTGCCACTGACAGCCCAAACCAAATCATAACCTGCCACTGACAGCCCAACCAAATCATAACCTGCCACTGACAGCCCAACCAAATCATAACCTGCCACTGACAGCCCAACCAAATCATAACCTGCACTGACACAACCAAAATAACCTGCACGACACCAAAAATCATAACCTGCCACTGACAGCCCAACCAAATCATAACCTGCACTGACAGCCCAACCAAATCATAACCTGCCACTGACAGCCCAACCAAATCATAACCTGCCACTGACAGCCCAACCAAATCATAACCTGCCACTGACAGCCCAACCAAATCATAACCTGCCACTGACAGCCCAACCAAATCATAACCTGTCACTGACAGCCCAACCAAATCATAACCTGCCACTGACAGCCCAACCAAATCATAACCTGTCACTGACAGCCCAACCAAATCATAACCTGCCACTGACAGCCCAACCAAATCATAACCTGCCACTGACAGCCCAACCAAATCATAACCTGCCACTGACAGCCCAACCAAATCATAACCTGTCATTGACAGCCCAACCAAATCATAACCTGCCACTGACAGCCCAACCAAATCATAACAAATCCAAAGAAAAATTGTAATAAATACGATCAAAACAAAGTCGAAATATATTATAATTTATGAAAAACTGGCGTTGACAGTAAGAGTGAGGGAAAGCACCTGAAAATATAAATAATAATAATAATAATAATAATAATAATAATGCCGTAGATTAGAGAGAATTAATGAAACCTTAGTAACAACATTAAATTCCGCAAGCGTTTGATCTGGAATAATAAACTCAGGCAAATAAAAGTCGAGATCATATATTTTAGTTCTTGATCCCAAAACTACTCGATTTTCTCCAACATCCAATTGGAGACTTTTACCTGATTTCTATTAGCAAATCGTTCACAAGATTACATGAAATGAAATCTCACAATTTTCGGCAACTGAATTTCAGCAACAAAATATTCCGGAAAGCCTTTTGGCGGTACCTGGACGATTTCAAACGCGGGACGCTGCCCCAGGTTTCTATATTCAATGTTACACTTATTATGAAGAATAAAAATCAAACTTGTTAACTTGACTGGGCGAATTCTCAATTAGTTCAGTGATTAACGGACTTTGCGGTGAGCTGCATTGAAATTGATGGGTAAAATGCAAATTATATCATACAAATTTATTAATTAATTTTCGTAAAATTTGAACATTTGTAGCTTTTCAGAAAAATATATAAATAAAAAATTATTATTATTATTAATATTATTATTTATTATTATCAATATTATTATTATTAATTTTATTAAATATTATTATTATTATTATTATTATTATTTATTATTATCAATATTATTATTATTAATTTTATTAAATATTATCATTATTATTATTATTTATTATTATTAATATTATTATTATTAATTTTATTAATATTATTATTATTAATATTATTATTATTATTATTATTTATTATTATTTATTATTATTAATTTATATTATTATTATTATAATTTTTATTATATTATTATTATTATTATTATTATATTATATATTAATATATTATTATTATAATTATATTATTAATATTTATTATAATTATTATTAAATTTTATTATTTTTATAATATATATATTATTATTATAATTATTTATTTTAATATTTAATATTATTATATAATTATTAATTATTATTATATTATTATTATATTTATTATTAATTATTATTATTATTAATTTGAATTAATATTATTATTAATATTATTATTATTATTTTTATTATTAATATTTATTATTAATTATTATTATTATTAATTTGAATTAATATTATTATTAAATATTATTATTATTATTTTTATTATTAATATTTTTAAATCGGGTATCTCAGAGAAGTGTAGACGAGATCTCCAAATGAGTAATGTTAAGTACCGAATCATTTAAATTCCATTTTCTAGCACCATTATAAACAAATTAATTTATATTTTATAGCCAAATAATTTATTAATTCCCTACGAAACCGGTGCACTGTAGGATCAATAAGATGCCATTGAAGCGATAGTATTTATTCCTCCCTTTCCCACCTGCCCTACAAATATTTAAATGCCAGTTGAAATGTTACAAATGTTAAATCAGCTAATTTCACAGGAATGCTAAGCAAATGTCATATAATCATACTTGTTGTCACAATCTATAATCACCGGTTTGCTTGCCGTCCGCAGATATTGCTCCTTTAAATTGCCATGAGCTTTTTTGTTCTGTAAAATTTTCCAATCTTAAACCTGCTAACACAGATGAATTCCCAATTTCAACAAATCACCTCTTTTCAGTGTCAAATTGTATTTATTTTCGATCCCTTCAAAACACAAGGTGAAGAAAAATCCCTTTATAGTGAGGCTGCTATGGAGTTTCGATAACAATTGCGGATTTATGACGACATCATAGCAAACACAATCGCTACCGACTGAAAGGAAATGACAATTATTAATTTGCGATAATTTGATTGGTTGAGTTGAAAATTATATTTTGCTGAGGCCTTGGAATAAAATGCCTTTTGAAGTTGAAATGGAATCCGGAGAGATGATTAGGAGCGAAATAAATGTCAAGAAAAGGATAAATTAAATATGTAAATCATAATCATAATAAATAGGTGAAGGTGGGAAACATCACAGTAAGGAAGGCTCATAATAATAACTATGATAACATCAAAAGTGTGATTAAATAAATAAGCATTAAACGGATTGAAAGGAAGATATTAAGAAGGATCAAAATAGATAATAAAAGATACTTGACTCCAGTTTGAATGAGTCTATCAATTATTCATGATTTGCACTGAAACATTTGAATAGTAAAATTATTTTTTATTTGATCTACACAATAAAAATGTAAAAATCATAACTTTTTCGAGCTAATGAACTTTCAAGGTTGCTATGGCAATCAACGACCTACTTAATTTTTCAATTCTAAATTAACCCTAACCTTATTTATTTGGCATATATAAATCGACCTAATTTTCCTAAACTCACATCTCTCCAATCCTGCTCAACACAACACTACAGGACAAAAAACCTTCAAAATAACTTATAGAAGGAAAATAAATTTCAATTCTGGTTTTTCAATACCAGTTAGTTAAAATGAAATTTTGAATTGTTATTTGGATAAACAGCCTTTTAATTTTACACAAATTAAATAATTCTAGGCATTCATAATGATATTAAATGAATTTTTAATATATTTCAATATACTTTCAATTATTCAAAAAATGTCATTAAAATACATTTTACCTAAACAAAATTCATAAATTTAAAAACAATTTTTGTTCAATTATTCAAATTAATTTTGTCAGATTTTCTATCAAAATCAAATAATTAAATCAGAATTTACTGTGATCTTTTTCCATATGAGGTTCTCCTATACTCATGGAATTCTAAAATTTGGAAAATCATTCATATTTTCTAGTAATTTGGCTAATTTTTCATCACTTATATCTTTTACTTGAGGCACCTAATGATCTATAAAATTAAAAATCATTAGCTATTAGAATTTACCTTATCGTTTGTACATATATTCACAAAAACCTTCCTGCTATCACTATCATATAATTTAATACAAAATCCTAAAATTAAATGAAATAAGAAAATTATAAAAATATATTAACCAGGCTCAGGTATAATAACAACAAAATCTGGCTTATTTAATTCCTTTGGCTTATCATTGTTTAACTAAATATGTAAAGATTAGATAAAATTATAATTATCAAATGAGAACTACCTCAGACAACAACTTCTCCAAATATTCTGATTTAATTTCAGATTTATTGTATTCCATAGAAATAGTTTAAAAACATCAACCAGATTAACTAAACACTGAGATACTAAAACAAATGTTTTATTTGGAATAAAATAAATTAATAATTACATTAAATTTCTATAATTTTTATATATTTATTAAAGTAATAATAAAGAATAAAATATAATTCAAATTAGGATGTTAATGTACATTATAACAGCTGGTTGACGGGGACCAAATAATTTATATCATCATTTAACTATTTTGATACTTCGTCAACAGCTGCTATAAATATACTGCGATTAATTATTTCTATTCTTATAAAAATAAAACATTTCAAAATAATATTTATACGATTTGATATGTTTATTTAATGATATTTATTGAGAAAACATTCATAATTTTGATGATATATAATCTATACTTAAAATAAGATGCGTAACAATTATTTATATTTTTCTAAGTACTAATATGTCACTGAGAAAAATCAACTCGATTCATATAATAAATTCTTAGTTTTATTATGAATAATTTCCGTGTTTAATTAAATTAAAATTATATTTATAATAGAATATTACTTACAAATTTATTAGCTTTGATTTTTCCATTCAATTAATGTAGAAGATTTTTGAGAAAAATAAATAGTGATTGATATTTATACTCCAAAAAAAAACTGGTAATAAGACAAAATCATGCTTTATTTGAAATACCGTGATTGTGGTGGTCTTGATAACAACTGAGAGAGGATTCCATAATTTTCATCTCTGAGTTCATAAGTGTAGAAGTAGGAGACATTTATTCCAGATTTGTGTGTTTATATTTCGCACACTGACAACTGCTGATAGGAATTCATTCAAAAGTAAAATGTCTCCTTAGAAATTTCTCAATTTTGACAATTTTCTAACACATAATTGAATGGCTAATTTTTATCATTAGATTTTGGGATATTTAGAACCAATTAAAATAACAACTATTTCGGCACTCCTGTACAAAATGAGAACTTTTCTCATTCATCATAGCTTGAGTGCGACTCATCTGGAGTCTTTGATTGCAAAGATTAATGGATTTAAAAATTATTTTATATAATATTTTAATAATTTGTAACAAATTGAAAAAAATAAAATTAATTTATAAAAAAAATTTTGATTTTTTAAAAATCTACTAACATAACGGATTAAATTTCTTGGAAATCCTTTTGTTTATGTGTGTTTATTCTCCGGTATTGATTTCGTTGAGACTAACTTAAAAATCAAATACAATAATTCTTATTAAAGTGAACAAAATAAGCGGGGGAAAGATATAAAATTGAGGGTATGTTGCTCCAGAACTTAGAAAAGTAAGAGTGAGGAGAATAAATGGGAAAATGAATAAGAAATTGCAAGGAAGTTAGAAAACCAAACAATGGAATACACAGAGCTTGTCTTGGAAACCGTATGAAAGTCAATTTTTCGTCAACCTTATTTCGGTCAAATAATTTTAAGGAAAATACATATATATATGCGTGTGTGTACATTTGGGTTATGACAAAAAAATTGAAAATTTTTTGTTTGTATGATATATGACTGATTGAATCTTATGATTTGTTACAGGGATTTCATCGTCTCAAAAAGGTTTGTGCGCACATTAGTTTTTGATTTTATTGACTTATTACACCTGATTCAGTTCATTAAAAACTTCTATAAGTTTTAATGAACAACCAATTACAGTTATGATTAAGTTTATGAATTAGCCATATTTAAAATGGCTGACAGGTAAATTTTTTAATAAAGTACATTTTAGGGCTTGGATTGTGATCTCGTATATTTATGAGATCATTATTCAAGCTCTTAAATAATACTTTTCATCATCATTTATTATAAATTTAGTTTTAATTAATTCTTTTAGGTTTTTTAGGAATTTTGCCAATTTATGTAAATTAATGGAATTATTTTCAAATAAATGAAAGTCCGATTAATTGAACACTAAAATTTATTATTAAAAAGTTTCTTTATTCGAATAAACTATTCCTCTGTTCCTTGGAAATGTGATTTGGCTGCCATATTTTTACCTTTTGACAAATCCAAATTTTTGATATTTATTGATTTTATGAGGCTTTGGAAATTTCCGTTAATTTCCCAAATTTATAAAAATCTTCCCCATTTTCAATGGTATTAATGATTTGGATTTTTTATACTTTATAACAAAGTTCAACCGTACGCTATTTTTTCTGCTGAAATGCTTACCGTACGCGTACGCTAATTTTTCTGCATTACGTGTTAGTCGAAATATTTTTTTTATTATAGAATTAACAAGGAATAACAAAATTAAAAATTAGAGAATGGAAAACGTTTTAAAACAATTCCGTGAACAATTGTGTATTTTTATTCCAATTTTCTAACAATAAACTACGGTCATCAATTGATTAAATTCCAGCAGTGACTTTTGAATTTTATTCAAATATTCATCTTTATCACTATAATATCAACAGTATTATAAAGAATGAATTTATAAAGTTGCAAAACTGTATCTAAATTCTAATCATCTGGAGAATCAGACTCTTCTTGTACTGAGTCTTCTGACTTATCACTGATATCATCATTTGGTTTATTCCATTTCACGTTCTCTTCAACATAATCCACTTCTTCCACTTTGTCCATTCAACGTGTGTTGGCATGGATATAGACCATCTTCTCAATGGTCTTCGGACCTCCTTTTATTCTGGAAGAAACCAAATAAACTCCAGTTCCTTTCAGCAGCACTCTAAGTTGTGGTTTGGCTTAATACGCGTATAGCAAATTATACAAAATAAAACCAAAACAATAATTTACCTCTTCGCTGAAACGAAACTACAAATAAAAACTCTAAAGTGACGTAATAAAGACGAGAAAAAAACGACGAGAAAAAAATTGTGACGGCACGAGAAGCAACTAATATTAAAGGCTGCTCATACGTACGGAATACGGACGTACCGTATGCTATTATTTTTAGTAAATTACGTATCGTACGCGTACGCTATCTTCTGCTCTAACGTACGGTCGAACTTTGCTTTATAAAATTTTTTTTTTAACTTAACTTATCGGAAACCTTATGTTTTACGTATTTTTTAAACTCCTCATTTGAAGGTTCTGGTTCCACTGCTGCTGGTAAATTGCAAATGAGGTAGAAACTCAAAAACCTAGAGTTTCGATGGATATTTTTGAGATATCTGAAAGGTTATAAAAATATTAAATTGATTGAATTTCATGAAAAATCTTATGAAATTATTTCTTAATTTTCTCTACAACTCAAAGTAGAGTTATTGGTATTTTTTTAAAAATTTTCGGCTTTAATTTAATAAAACTTGTCTAAAAAGTTACTAAAAATAGTTTTATGTAGTTTTTATTGAACTGAACATTTCTACATTTTGAAAGTTTGCATGCATTATTTACCATGTATTTTGATTTAATGTTTAAAAAAAATTTTCTTCTATTTCCTTCCTTCCTATAATATAAGTTTTTATTCAGTTGAAAAAATCACATGCAGACACGGGTAAGTATGTATGTCCCGATATTATAAAATTATTGATTTTTTCATTTTATTATAGGAGTTTTTAATGAACTGAAACAGGTGTAGCAAGTAAAATTGAAGAAGCATATCAAGATCTACATAGATTACAAGTTGTTAGTAGTAACACATTTCAGATTGCAATATGTATCATGTTTGCAAGTGTCTTCAATTTGCAGTCTAAAATGTGATGTTGTCAGCCTACGTATTGTGGTTCTAGCAAGCCATTCTTCAACATTTCCAGTTGAATTTTTTCACAACCTTATTTTTGTGGCCAGTACTAACAGCTGCGGTGTCTGAAATTATCATAATTGTCAAACAAGGATTCAATCTCATTGAAGATGTATTGAAAAGATCAACTTTTTCATTTAGAGATTTGAAATTTTATTTCTACTTGTCGCTCTTATTTCTTTGACAACTTGATACTGTTTTCTATTAAATGCAAACAGTAACTCTTCTTTCGAAAAACCATATTAATTCTTTCTAGGAGTTGCCAATTGAATGTCATTAGAAGATCAACTTACACAAATGACTGACGTCTTTCATGTCGACAATCCATGTTTGCCGTCAAGCTTACTTGCTGCGTCAATTGAAAAGTACGTCATCCATATTTTTAAAGAGCTTTCAAATAAACAATTTAAAGATATTTCATATATCACTTGTTCACTTTCGGCATTGCTTGAGCTGACACTTATGGTTTCATTCACACCTGCAAAAAGGTTGCTGCTACAAGCTGCTTCATTATTTGATTGCTGATATCTTCTTTCGGAAGAATGGGTTGAATAAAACGATTCTTCGTTTTAGTTTCTTTAATGTTTTGCCCATTCTTTGAATTTCTTATCCGTGATTTCTTTTGAAACCGTTGATGATTTCATTATAAAGAATAATGTAATGCTTGTTAAATTTTAAATATTTAAAAGATATCAATATTTAATATTTAAAGATTCCTAACTTCCAAAATTCGTTGCTTCTTATATTCAAACACTTCTGAACCGAACCTTTTTCTGATAAATCCTAAATCTTTTAATGAAACTACACCCAAAATGACAAAACTCTTTTGTATTAATCATAGGTTAAAGCATTGTTTTGTCATAAATCTAATGTACTTACATATAATAGAAAATAACAAAATAATCCTTTGATATTTCTAAAATTTTACACAATTAAACAAAAAATAATAAAACTATATTTTAAATAAAAGTCTTCTGGGCTTTAGAGACCCGAATTCGTCAATTAGTTTTGTTAAGTCTTAGCTTTCTGACTATTTATGTTCAATAGATATTAGTGTCAAAATATTTACGTTTTCCAGAGAAATCGAAGACAGGAGAGAATTTTTAATTAATTTGATTAATTAATTAATTTTTTACAAAACTGTAAAATTGGAAAAAAATGCTATTAATTCTATTATTTCATTTAACTAACATTATTCATATCTTTAAAATTATATAAAAAATTAAATAAAAATTCACTTAAAGATTTACTTTGATTTGTTGGGATGGAACGAAATTTGTCGAGGGAATTGGAAACTCGATCCGACTCCTCATGTTCAGAAATGAGAATAATCAAAATAGAATTCCAACAAAATCTTTTTTTACAATTTCAAAAATCTCTATTATACAATGACAGGGTAAACACCCAACTGGAATCACTTGAAAACATCAAAACTCAAGATTTGCACTCTTTCTCTTTTGCTGTTAATAAATTTACTACGACCAACTGGCGCTTGTTATCTTTTGCGTTCTTTTTTTATATCAATTTCTCGCCTATTAAATCCGCATAAGAAAGATAGCAGACATTTTTGAGCCGGGTGCCAATTTATTTACAATTAACTTAATTATTGAAAATCCATTATCCTGACATTCTGCTAGAAGGCCCTTGATTAATGGGTTAACCTGAAAATAATTTAATTAATTAATTTATTATTTTTGGGTTCTTGACTCTTCAATGTACCTCTAATCAATTTAATATTATTTTATTCGTCTTCAAAATCGATTTTGCCACCGGTTAACATCTTTTCCCCAGAAAAATATCAATTCCTACTTTTTTCATAGTTTTAATTAATTTTAATTGTTTTTTTAAATTTTTTATATTATTTCTTGTAATTTATGGAATTTCTCAAGTGATCCAAAATCACAAAATAATAATTTATTTTAAATAGCTGGTTTTGGAAATTAACAAACACAAAATAGAAGAGAAAATAAACAATTAAAGGAAATGGAAACAGCTTGGTTAAGTTAACGAATGAGCCACCAGAGAAGTTTGAAAAATAAAAATCATAAACAGCAAACAAATTTGCATTTCTGCAATGTGGCCTGAGATGCCATGAATCAACTGAAATGGCGGATATTGTATAAAGTGAGTGAAAACAACATTTCAACAACTCAAAAAGTGGAAAAATAGTAGAAAGGTAAAAGAAATTAAAATAACCAGCTGATTGATAAAAGTATATCGATGAAGTTCTATTGAAAAAGTAATTTGGTGATTATTAATTGAACTATTACTCACTGTGTGTCGTAATAAGTCCTGGGTTTCGAGTCTTGAATAGTGATTCTTTGCGTCAGTATTCAATATCTTTGTTGTTTTACTTTGTTGTTTCAAAAAAAAATACATAAAAATGATTTATAAAAAACTTGTTTTAATGTTAGAAATGTTTTAATTTTCTCCATATTTAATAAAATGAGAATT
The DNA here is from genome assembly GCA_022537955.1 of Schmidtea mediterranea. Classification (NCBI taxonomy): domain Eukaryota; kingdom Metazoa; phylum Platyhelminthes; order Tricladida; family Dugesiidae; genus Schmidtea; species Schmidtea mediterranea. Next base: position 315,481,663 of record CM039679.1, on the reverse strand, counting down.
TCAAAAGTATATAGCCGATGATGCTCTTGAATTTCAGTTGTATAATTAAGTGAGGGAAAAATATCACAATCAAGATACTTTGGCCGAGTGAAAAATATATAAATCTTTAATTAATTTTACAAACAAATAAATGCATTCACGATTTCAATTATGATTTTTTTTTGGCATTAATATGAATTTTGTTTGGTCTTCTGGCAAGAGTTGATTGGTGAAAATTCGAGAATAAAGATTAATAGTTAGAGAAAAATTCTTTTTTTGCAAATGTCGTGATCATACATTGTAATTTTTCACATCATTTCATTCTTTATCGGATTAATGTCTTTGTGTTTGACTATTTGAACTCTTTCCCGTTAACAAATAAACGACAAAAATTATGTTCAAATGAGAATTTATTCACCTGAAAGCTATCAGAGTCTTATGAGTTTTTTCTCTCCATTTTTTCCTTTGAAAAACTGTCTTAAATTTCTCAACTAATAAAACAAATAAATAATTAACATTAATAAAATTTTAAAAAAAGCGATTATTTTTTCAGAAATTTTTATTTCTAAATTTGAACTTTTTGTGTTTTAATGAATCAGGTTTTATTGTTTTCATAAAATTAAATATCCGACGAGACTCCATTCAAATTGTCTATTCAAAATGATAATTTAAAATTTTATTTTCACATTAAAAGTTTGTAAAAATATTTTGATTGTCAAAAACTAGAATTAAAAATACATTAAATCATTTACTAAAGTTCTTTTGCAATTTCGAGTATTTTATATGTGAAACAATAATTTTCAATAAATGAAAGAGAACATCAATCCAAAATATATATTCAGCTACAATATATTTCGACTGAATAACAGTTATCATCAGGTAGTATTGAACTTTAAATTGTTTCTTTTGAATGATTTTAACAATATGTTCTGTTTGAATTAAAAAGATATTTACCATCCAGATTTTAAACGGGAATAGACTTTCGCATTTGTCGAAAGCAAATTCAAAATTGAAAAATGTGAAAAAATGCTTAGAATCTTTATTAGAAAAAAGCTGTCTCAAGAATTCGTGTTAAATGTAAAAATGAGGTATAATATGAAACTGTGGCTCCCAAAGTATTGGTCAAAAGTAAGCTAGTCCTATTATGTTAAGGCATGCTGTGGATTTAAACAAAAAGATTAATTAAGAGTTAAAATTTAGATATTGAAATATAGATTTTAAATATTTATTTAAAACAAAATTCAATTATAAAATCCAAATGTCATGATACATAAAGTAGACAAATTTGCTGAGTGATAAAGCACTCGAGATATTCTCGCCACGGGCGAGAGCATAGACGAATACAGTCAATTCCGACCATGAAATCACCCCCCAACCGAGAAATGATTTAAGCCAGTGAAGAAAGAGTTTATCTGAAGGTGCCAACGAACAGAAGCCCAAATCATGGGGCATGTCCGAAAGCAAACGATCATGATTATTTTATCATTGTGTGAATTAAATTCGTTTGTAAAATGTCGATGTTAAGTAAATATTAAATACTGAAAGTATTAAAAAGACATAAAATGTCGATAGGAAAGAAATCTCAAAAATGTTAAGATATAAAATTAAAAATCCAAAAAAAATCCAAATAAATATATTAAAACTTTTATTAATTTTAACAAAAATAACAAGAATATAATTGAAATTTAAAAAATGAAATTAATCCAATTAAATAAAAAAACCATACGATATTTTATTTGGTGGATATATTTATATTGTCTTTGATAAAAATTAAAAATAATGGTAAAATATTTGATAAAGAATTTAAAATTGCTAGCAGTAAAGATATGTAACTTTAAAAAGTTTTAAATTTAATTTTTTGTTTGAATGAAGTGATCCTTTAATTTTGTTTGAAAGTTTCAGTTTGTTAATAATATTTTCATTAACTGCTTAGAAAATTTTTTTTTATTCATTCTATAAACGGAAATAAATAAAAAATTCCGTGTGGTGGTATTATGTTAACAATGATAACAACTCTCGGCCGTCTCCCCCCCACACAGAAAGTGAAAATTAGTCAAACAAATTAAAACAAAAAATTTCAATAACCAAAAATAGGATGCAAAACAGTCGAATATAATTTTTGAGATAAATTAAAATATTTATAGATCAAATTTAAAGGGGGGGGGACAATCAGTATGGACATTTTTCCATCTCAATTTAGCTGATTTATTTTTCAAGTGAAAATCAAAGTAAATTGATTCCAATAAAATATTTAAATGTTTTTTCAGCTAAATCGAGTTGGGAAAAAAGCTGAGCAGTGGCGGAATGAACTGGGAGAATTTGTTTGTTTAACTGATATTACGATGTTGGAACATTTGGCATTGAGTTTTATTTGCAAGCTAAACAAACAGTAATTTGCCATGTTAAAAACAATTTTTCTCCCAGTCAAATGGTGATGAGCAGTTTCATTCTTTATAATTAAGACTCAGAAATCAGTCCTTCCCACTAGAGATAAATCAGTGATTAGAATCAGTTGATTGTAGGAAAAAAATTTTTTTTTTTCAAATATTTAATGGTTTCCATTTAATTTCAAATATATCTGATAAAATTGATGTTGACAATTTATAAAGTTAAAACAAAAATGAAAAACCTGAAAACTGTTTTTCACTAATTTTCTTTTTTATCCCTTGTATTTTGCAATATAAACTTTTATCGTTTCATCAATGATTGATTTTCATTTTGGATTTTGTTTAATCTACAATTTCAATCTAGATCAATGTTTTCATTTATTTAACAAAATTATTGATTAATAGCCTTAAAATAAAACAAATATTTAATAATAACAGCAATGACATTGATAGTAATGATTAAATTTTATTTTTTAAAGATATGATTGAAAATTTAAAAATTAAAAAAAAACTCACTTAATTTACTCATTATTCATGATTTTTATAATTATGTTTATTTGTGTTTTTATCGATTTAGTACTCTCGTTGTTTGTAGTATTTAGAATTAAAAGCTTGTGAATATTGATGATCGACATGAAATTCATCGGAAATATTGACAATACGATTGAAGTGTAAAAGCTTAAAATGTTTATTTTTACTAATGATATTTGATTCTGTAAATTTAAATTTAATGGGATTTTCGGTACAGTAATTAATATTTATAAAACGAAGTTTGATATAAATGTTTTTTTCGAACATTGCATAGTTGTTGATTCTATAAAATTTCCACCAACATCAAATTCGTTATATGAATCAAGCAATCAGAATTGGGTAAGTCAAAAAAATCTCGAATGATTTGGATTTCATAATCTTCACAAGAATGATGATTTGTTGAATTGGGTTTAGAAGCTAAAAAATTATTATTTTTAATATGAGATGGCATGTTTCAAAACTAGTCAAACGTAAATATGTGAAAACTTCTTATTTTTTTACAATAATTATAGAATTGAAATATAGTTATTTGTTCATTATTATTTGTGCATTAACAAAATTCATGAAATTTAAATCTTTTACTTTAGAAAATAGACAATCACTAAAATGTTTATCAAAATAGTAACATTTTTTGGTGTCAAATTATTACTTGACCCATCAACAATAAATCTAGAAGACAAAAAATCCTTATCTTAATTGAATTGGTTTTGTGTGATTTAATAGTAAAGTTTGTTTGTCAGTGTGTATTTGTATTATAAAATTGTCATCGTGTTTATTGGTAATTTTAAAATCTTGCTTAGATGATGTTCGAATCTTGGTTATGCATATATATGCCATATAGATTGAAATGACTACAAATAATCTACCAATATGTGATATATAGAAGAAAATAAGGGTAAATTATGTCATATAAATGTAAAATATATTATTAAAATATTTATTAATATTATATTAAAATTTATTTAAATTTTATAATATAATTTAAATTTATTAACATTTGAGTTTTTAAAAACAAAAAATATATTTTAAAAAATTATTACATTAGTTTGTTTGAGAAAATAATTTAAATCCATATTTTTTGAATTTCAATTCTGATGAAAATGAATCTGTCAAATATAAATTGTATTATATATATTTTTCTAATATTTTATTCAATGCCATTGTTATTCGTTTTAATTTATAAATTATATATAAAATTAAAATTTATATAATATAAAATTTTTGACTTCTTAAAGTTCTTTGAAAATCAAAAAAATATAAATTAATTATATAATTTTTCTATTAAATAATTATTATTTATTTAATTTTTTTTATATTAATGGCCACAATATTGATCTAAAGTCTGAAAGAAATTAAGATAAACAAATTTGAAAATGAAAATATGTCAAAACTAAATTATTTTAAAGTGAATTTATTTACAAGATTTTATAAATTTTAATTTTTTCAAATAATTTACATGAAAAATATAGTATAAAATTATATTATATTATTTTCATTTTCCGAAAATAAATATTTTATGTAAACTTTAATATAAAATTACGATTTCGAAAGCTAATTGGGTCATGGAGAGTTCATTTCAGCCTCGTTTTCATAATTATGCTGTGACAAATAAAAATAATTATGATTTCCTTTAATTATTTCTCGAGTCGGATTTACAAGTTTGAGGAAAATTTTTTTTTGTTTATTTTATCAATGAGAAATTAGAGTTTATTTGACTTTGAAATTTTCATAAATTGAATATTTTTCCATTTTATAATTGATGCTGAAAAATCACAAAAAAAAACTTTTGTTTAAATAATTACCATGAAAATAGTTACATGCAATTTTCTCACCGAAAGAGACATTATTATGCTATTGGGACTCCCCAGTGGGAAAATATTAAAAGTACAATATTAAAAAGTACAAGAAAGAGGAAAAATTCATTAGAAACTCACATAATCCTTATTTAAACAAGGGAAATAAGTATTTTAAATGGTTAAGTTATATTTTAAATAGATGTATAAATCCACCTTTGACAGTTTAATTATATAAATTTAGCTCCAGAAGAATTTTCTTTCTGAAAAAAAACCAAATTACTTTTAGATGGGAATTTCTGTTTTTCTCTAACGAAATAAATTCATTAACTCTCTGATTTTTCTGTTGAGTCTTCGAATAATCTAATATTTTCTGCAGAAAATAAATTTGAATTAAATACAGAAAGATTTTCTGGCAACAAAATCTTTACCACTTCATCTTATAAAAAATGAAAACATTAATTTGTTTTACTTAAACAACAAACGATGCCCATTTTAAAAACTCACAAAAAGACATTTAAAATACGCCAGTAACTATAATATAAATGCCTGTCAAAAATGACAGGCAAAAGTGATTGACTGGAGGATTGGTGACATTTTCGGTTGAAGAATGATGTTTTATTAAAATTAAATTAATTAAAATAAAAATAATTAAAATAAATTAATTTTTAAGATTTCGAAACTACTCAAGTGTACTCTTATATCTTTGACCTTTATATACCTGACCTTTAATTTTACTCATAGAAGCGTTATTCTTTTTGACCACTAAACTGGCGTTCATCGGTTTTATCTTTGATTTTTATACTAGTTTTGTCATTTATTTGGTTGTCCCCTAATTGATGTTGAAAATTTAATCTCAATATTATGAAAAGTTTTTTCATTATTTCTCCATTTACCTCTCGGGATCTCCTTATTGCTCGGTTTTTCCATATGGGCCGTTTTGTTTTAATTAATTTGCATTTTTTAAATATTTTATTCTGAAGACCCGTTGCTTTTATTTTACTGTATGCGTATTTGTCTCATCATTTGCCATCTGTACATACCAATTTCCTCCTCAATATATCGGAGGAAATATATGCAAAAAGACTTAAAATTTGGAGAATTCAACCACTTTCCAAATTTGAAGAGCTGTGTTGTTGCAGTACCTGATTAAGAAAAACTATGTTACCTTGGAAAGAAATTAAACGAACTAAAATTTCAAGACCTACAGAAGCTAAAGACATGCATTGCTTTTCTAGTTACTCCATTTTTTGTGGATTTACGCAACATTGGACGACCCATCCCTAAAGCAATTATTTCTGAAACACCAAAAGCAGAAGAAATGGAATTTTTGGAAATACAGGAAGATCAAAATTTACAAATGGTTTATAAAAAATTATCTAGAATAGATTTTTGGAAAATTATTCCAAAAGCCAAATTATCTCAACTAAAGAAAACTAGCATTAAATTAATTTCAATTTTTCTAACAACATATTGTTAGAACTATTTCAAACAGCATCAAAAAATTATTAACCATACTTCCGAAAATTAGGGAGCAAAGTTCAGTGTCGCAATTCACCGAACAACTCTTATCACGAGCAGTTTCATTTTTACAGACAAAATTATCATTATATGTGAAATCTTTTGATTGGTTTATTCTGTGAGATCTGAATTCAATAAAAAATGGTATTAACCTAAATAAATATTGTGAACAATTATTTAACTTTATTTCATCAATATACATAAATTGCACCGTAATCCCAGCACAGTGTTTTGAAAAAAAATCTATGCAACTCTTCATAAATTGATTTTATATGAATGCGGCTCCCAAGACTCACAAACTGTGCCTATCTCTGGTATATCCGTATGTAATGGGATAATTTTAATAACTAAATTTTATAACTTTTGCCATTTCCAGTCATATTTCTTTGTACCACTCTAGACCACAATTTTGACATATTATTACGCTTTATTTTATTAATTATAAAATATTATCTAATTATCCTTCCTTACAAAGTAGATTAACATTTGATGCTTAAAAGTTTTCTACACCCAATTCATCCAATGCACAATTAATTGGTTCAATAAATTTTATAAATCGTTCAATTGTGATCAACAGGATGATCCATCGAGTTTTTACATAGCATACTTCGGTAAAATCTCTGTTCGAAGAGGTGACTTTTGGAAACATTTAATAATCTTTCTCAATGCCTTGGACGAAATTGATGAGGCATATCAGATTCTTCGCTATTTTCTTGCACATTCATCGACGTTCATTGTAAAATGCTTCTTCAAGTTAAGAAAAATGTATTCCATCAGGAATTTTTTTTCTGTTTGGATAGTATCTACAGAAGTTGGCATGCTATAATTTCGACTGACAACAAATCCACTAATTGTTTCATCTTTTGCAATCAGTAGTAGGACGCGGCATCTCCAGGACACCTACCCCCACCCCCTAAAGACAAAAATTTATTACTTAGGTATTTGGGTTGAACTCATTTTTCGTTGATTCGTTTGGATAAATGACAAATGCGATGAAATTTTCCTATATGAAGGACCGAAATAACATAAGTCGAGAAAAATTATTTCTTTCGGTAGCTCACTAAACTCAAGGTTTGTTCGAGCCTGGAAATTTGCTAATGGAATAATATAAATATTTTGCTAAAGTTGTTACTGGATAACATTAACAATCAGAGAGCCACAAGAATTGTTTTTGTTTAAATTAATATGCAAAAAAAATCTTTATAAAAATAATCAATTTTTTAATCTTCTTTACCATATTTATTTTTGTAAATAAAAAATCTGAAAACATTTAATACCCTCTATAATTCTTTGCCCAGGGCCTTCAGTTCTACATAACATTTAAAATGAAACACTTGTAAACCTTTTTCAAATTTTTCCCAATTGCCTTTTACTTAGCTCGAACTTTTTGAAAATGATTTTGTCTTCGAGTGGCAAATGGTCTGTTTCAGTATCCTCCTCACTTCTAAGCCCCTTCTATCAGTTTCATATCTACAGACGTATCATTCATGTTATAGAAGTATTTACAAATTTATTAAATAAATTTTAACTTATTTAAATTAAAAAAATTTTTTTTTCAAATTACTACATCAAATAGAAAAAAATTATTAATAAATTTTACATTTGATAAAATTATAAAATAATAATAATAATAATAAATTTCTTCGAACTGCTGACAATTAATAAGTAGATATATTTCTAAATTAAATTAATTACTAGTATCAAATATAAATTAATTATCTTTCCAGGAAATTCAAAATTTGGATAGGAAATAAAAGCATTGAAATTTATTTCGACAAATAAGTTTTCAAAATTAAAAAAAAAGTAAATAAAATTATTAATTTTTGTTTATATAAGCTATAATTATTATAATTTTAATCCGAATATTAATAGTTGTATGAAGTTAGCTGTATTAAAGAACGATTACAACAAATGTACTCCGTTAGAAAGCTCAAAATAATAATTGTAAATTAGAGTATCAAGAAGTCGGAACTCCCACAATATTTCTGGAATTTGGAAATAAAATAAGTAAAATAAAATGACTTACAGATCAAGGTTAACTGAAAAACATATATTTGCCACAATGAAGATTATTTATTCTAAGTCTTTGAATCTAGAGAAAAAACGCTGGAAAATTTCAAAAAAAACCAATAAAGTTTAGTATTAATAATTACATCAAATCAAATAAATGTTTAAATTAAAGCAACAATATATTAATTGCATAAAGAATTTTTTTATTGATTGACTATAAACCCGATGATTTATTGATATTCACAAATTTTCGGTGCAGCCTTTTTCAAGTGATCTAGATGATCTATGACTTTTCATTGGAGCAATTTCGAAATTAATGGATTTTTAAAATTTGATAAATCATAACTTTTCTCAAATATTAAAAGATAACGCCAATAAAAAACTTTTCGTACGATATATTTCGATACCATAGCTATCATCTTCAGGTACTCAAAACCAACTAAAAATATTCTGAATTAACATTTAATTTAAACAAATATATACTTCAAATTTTAGTTATATTATGATAGAAACAATTTCTTAACACTGAAGATGTAGCTCTAACCAAGATTTATGTATTGTACTTACATCTTCTCAATGCAATCTTTACCTTAAAATTTTTATTTTTAACAGACATTTTTACAAACTGGGGCAATTTGATTTTAAACTCTATTGTTGGGGACATAAAGCATAACATGATGAGAAGCACTGACAGTGTTTTAATTACTCTACCGATATTGTTGCTGTTATTTCATAATAAAATTTGTAAGTCTGATGAGGACTGCGTGAATCTTACCAGTCGCATGAAATGACCCGTTGTTTAAATGAGTTTTACACACCTTTTATAAATGAATATAGTAATGAAAATTATAATAAAAATAGATATTGTGAATAAATTGTGTTTCGGTCAATTAAAAATGTATATTTATTTTAATTTGTAAAAAATTATTTTTTATTGTTTATTGTGAAAATTACTTATAATTTGAACTTTGTTTTGCTGGGCCAGTTTTTTTAGAATTTTTTGACTTGTAATTTGATTGTAAATAAAATTTGTAAAATTTTAAGTCTTTTGTTCTTCGATGTCATTTGTGAATTTTTTTCAAAATGGGTTGACTTGAATGTTCAGTTTATGTATTTAAGAAGTTTATCTTCGATTGAAGAATCTCACCATAACGATTTGTTAGTATTATCAACACAATCTAAATCTCAATTGATGAATAAACTCAAAATTGATTGGAATTACTTCGAAAATTTGAGAATGGGTTTAAGATAAGATGATGAACATTATTCAGAGAGAACAGATGACAGTTTGCTCAATTCTATTAATGACATTGGATCGTCTGTTGATTCTGTAATAACAGACATTAATGCGACTTCATTTTAATTGCTGAAAGAAGTAAAATCGGCAAAGTTAATGGTATGCGATTTTGAAATTCAATCTCAGTTCTTTGTCTCCACACAGATTCACATATCAGTGTGGGAGGAGTGGAACCGGAATCAAGTCTCAATCGGCCACTAATCGAGGAAATAAATGGATAGATATAAATGAAATATGAAATAAATCCGGAATCTTCGAACGTGTTTAATCTTCAATGATAAAGCGTACTACATTGCGTATTAAAATGAACTTGTACCATATTAAAAATCTTCGGTAGGCCCATCTTTTATTGAATTTGACGATTGAGTTGATGAGATATAACAAGACACACCTAAAATTAGACAGCAGCTTTTTCGACTCTCTCCATATATGTGCTTGTAAAAAAATTAAAATAAAAATATTTGTGAAGAATTTTTTAACCCTTTCGAAGGCAAAGGAAACTAAAAGTCACACACTTGTCTGTCAGCTGTGAATAAATATAGCGGGAAAACACATCTATGGTTTCAAATACTATAAAATTGCCCTCCTGTGGCTCAATATATGTCAGTAGTTGTACGAAAAGTAAAAATGATTACCGACAGCGTTACACTTAGATATTTTTATTAGTTTAAAATGGTGTATAGTATATTGCCACCACCTTAGAAAGGGTTATTGATAGACAGACAATATACATACTACATGTGCGTCTACAGCACATGCCTCGCTGGGATAAATAATAAACAATGATGTAATCCACGGACTCAGACAATCAAAGTAATCAATCAAGCATGCAGGCAATCATAAAAAATAATTATTAAGGTTTACATATAGAGAAATGGGAAATCAATTATCCAAATACAATTAAATCACAATGGTCATGATACAATTACAATGTAACAATGAAATATCTTAATAGTATACATTTCATTATTTCTTTCTTTTCTTATTATATCTTTGTATGAAAGAAATGATTCGATTTTATAGATGTGTTTGGAATATAATATTAAGAAGCCAAATGATATGTGTCAAAATTTATATTTCCGATGCTTCAATGGAATCAAAAATTGCGTACAAGGAAAACAACCAAAATATGTTATTATATCTATTAAAGTTTTTTATTTTTATAAAATTTATTACAGAATATCTACTTCCACGACATTAACTATCTAGCAAAGAGAAATTAATTGAAATATGTAAGTTTATATCATATGTTATTACCATAAATTATTATCATCACATCAAGAAATTTTTCTCAAAATGTCTAAAGAACGAAGAGATTTTGGATAAATTGTAAACTTTTGGTATATAAATTAATAAATAAATGACTTAACTTTTTTTGAATAATTCCAAAATTGATCGATTGAACTTTACTGAAAATTATCATAAATTAATTAATGCATGAAAACCTATTCTAATGTAGCTATCTATATATAGTCAAAGATTCGATAATATTTCTATCTCAGGCCGAGTACTTATAATTATTACGATTATCATATTCATTAGTATAAAACGGTGATTAGCAGCAGCATAAATTAAATTATTTTATTATTTGCTTGGCTGATATAATAAGTATGATTATTATAACATCATTATGAATATAGTAATGATAGTAATAATAATAATAATTATAATTAAAATAATTTTAGTAAATATATATAAAATATAGCAAAAATTAAATAAATATAAAAAATTTCTAAATAGTTATCAATGAAAAATATTTAATATTTACTCTGGTATTGTCAGAGGCAAAGACTTGGTGAAAGTTGATATTTTGTTTCCGATATTTAACAAGCGCCAACAGAAAAGTTTTCTAGTATTTATTCTATTTTGGTTTGAAACAGTCAGTTTTCATTAATAAAACTGGGAAAATATTTTCGATTAAATTCCTTTTCAAAACCAATGTTCTGACATTTGTCCAAATATTTCTTGTTTTTTCTTTTTGTGTTCAAGTTGCGTTTTCTTTTTGATATATTACAACTAATCATTTTTTTTAATTTTGTTTAAATTCAATCAAATATGAATGTAAAATCACAAAATACATTATATAAGGAATTTTCATAAGAAGCACTATTTAATATTTTAAAGGTTAATTAGTGCAATATTATTTTTTTCTTGATTCTTTATTAACATGTAAATACGGTTGTAAATGTTTTTAACGTTGACATAGTTATGCATAGCAATCAAGTTACAGACAAATACCGATATAGACAAGTTGCAAAACTCAATTCTCTTGACAACTATTATTATAAATTATATCAGTGCATCGCATGATTTTTCAAGGGTTAAATCTCGTTATTTTATGTAATTTCTTAACCAATTAATGAATAACGACGATTAAAATTTTACAAATATTTTAACATATATTATTTTATTTCAATTAATAAATAATTTCTTCAACTTCACTGTTGTATGTGAAATATTATTTAAATTATTGATTTAAATTTTTGCCTGATAGTTATGGTAGCTGTGACAAAATTTGTGAAATCAAATAGTTTCTGATAACTACATATAAAAAAATGAACACTGAAGTTTATTGTTTATATTTTAAATTATATTATTTATGTTATTTTAAGCATCATTACTGAATTAATAATCTTGGGGTATGGATGGAAATAAATTAAATTCAATTGGCTTACATATGCATGTGCTAATCATTTCTACTCTATCATCACACTAGGGTTTTAACCTTCATACCCACATCCTCAATAACTTTGCGTTTACTACTATGTACCCATGAGCGAACCAACCCATGTTGGTACCATACATAGCAGCAGAGTACTATTCCTTGAGAAATCTTCGCATTCGATTTCCAGACTGCCGTTAGAAAGACTTACGTTTTCAAACTATTCTCTGGTGATCTTTCCTTCGCGTATCTCGATTAATTCAACCGACTAAACATTGTTTGTTTTTTCATTTCATGCACGTATCCGGGACAAATAAAAAATTTACCTCAAATTTAATTATTAATATAACAAATTCCTATTCACAATACTTTTATTTAATTTAAATTAAAACGAATTTATTTAAATTAATCTATTTTACAACTCCCAGTACAATTTACAAAAGATTTATTTATAAAAATTCAGAAATCACATTAATTAATTATTCATTGTTTAAATCTACTAAATTTCGATCATTTGTTTTTTTTGAGTTTTTAAAAAATATGTTTCGCTATATAAAATTATGGGAATAGTGAAGATATATAGATACAAACTAATCCAACCTAACCTCAATGTTAACTTGTCCATTTAGATGTAGATGTTGTAAGGACTACAAGAAGAAGGAATTAGTTCATATTATGTTGGCCGAATTAAGAAAATCATATATATATATATATATATATAATATATATATATATATATATATATTATATATATATATATATATATATATATATAATAAGCAGATTTGTGATGATTTTAATTTAATAAATTTTTAATTATTTATCCTTTATGTGTTTGTTATTCAGTACTTATTTATTTGTGGTGTATCAAATGGCTTTTTATTAAGTATCTACTTAGTGCTTTGTATTAATGGTTAATGTCGATATCCAGTAAATTTTTATTTGATTGTTGTTGAATTATTATTTCGAAAATTTCATATTAATTTATTTAATAAAATTTATAATGGAATTTTGTCAACTGTAAATTACTTTGAAAATTTTCAACTTTAAAAAAAATCATATATAAAAATGTTCGTCTTTTAAAATTACAATTAAAATTTTATTGCAAATTATAACTTAAAAAATAATGTATAAAATTATACTGTAAAAATTCCAATAAAAAATATAACTTTAGAAATTTCTTCTTAAAAAAAATCATGTATAAAAATTAATTCGAATAAAAATATGCGCAAAAAAATTTAAATTCAAAACAATTGCGCCAAAATTTTTTTTAAAAAACTAACTATTGCATAATGATTTAATCAGGATAATTTACATCATTGCATTAGTAAATACCCCCCATCCTTTGCAACTAACTACCTACTATCATGGAATTGTACAAGTTAGTTTAATCAGCTGCTCATACGATTCCTTGGTCGCCATGTAAAGACGAAGTGTTCTGTTTTAACAAGTGATCCATCTCGTATGGCATAGTGCGCCTGCAGAAGCCGTACTTATGAAGGAATATATCTTTTGTTTGCGCATTTATATCCGACTTGAATGACAAGACAGGCTTTTAGAAAATATTTTGCTTGCCTGAGATTATCCTAAAAGTCAACATCCTAATTCTCAAATTGACCAGCAATTGCTCAAAATGACACAATTGGTATTGAGCAAGGATCAAAATTGAGTTTATTTCTAATGGCGCCTGTCAGTTGTGTAAGTCCAGATGTTTCAGCATCGAGTAATTTATATACATCTCGATAGGGCAATTCATTCAGGTGCTCATCTTATTCATTGAGGCTCATCTTATGACACCATTATGTTGCACTGAGTTGACATTGGTGCTATAACATAACGAATCCAAAACGTGGTGTTATGGATTATGGACAAGACCAAACTGAAAGTTGTCTTTAATTGAACCTATGGCTAATCTGGGCTTTTATGTGTCATATTCATGAATCAACTCTATTTCCATTTAAATAGTTGATGGAGTTGGGGACTTTATTTTGGTTTGTTTTACGCGTAAGTCTTTTATCTAACACTGCAGATGTTTTCCTGTCAACCGTTCCAAGTATCATATTTCTCGTTGACTTTTGATCACACCAAACCTCCCACTCCAGTCTTGGAACTTTGATATTACATCGGCAGAGGTCTCGATTAAAAATTCCTTTGCTAGTACACTTACAAAAGCAAACATCAAACAACTGCTTGAATGCTTTCTCCTACGACAGAAATTTCTTAGACGTTCTGTTTAGCTCCTTCCGAAATAGGCATCCTCGAAAACAAAGAAGAAAAAAAGTGAACAAGATTTTAGTATTTTGACTTATATAAAATAGTAATATTACAAGAAAATAAAAATAAAAATAACAATAACAATATAAAAAATTAAAGTTAAAAAATTACAAATTTATTCTAAAATTTTATTATTATTTAAAATTATTAAAAATTATTAAAATTATTATTATCTAATTATTATTATTATTAGTTTTTTTTATTATTATTTTTATTTTTATTATTATTATTGGTATTATTAATATTATTATTATTATTAATATTATTATAATTTTTATTATTATAATAATAATAATTATAATAATAATAATAATAATTATTATTATTATTATTACTCCTTTCTAAAAACAAAAAGCAAATGCATTTAATAATTTCGTTTCTCCATTGAAAAATTCCTCGTAGCAATGAAGAGGTTTTGATTTATTTCCAAGCATTATACTTGAACAATTTGTCTTTATAAAAATTATGCATTCCAAAATGTTATCTAAATAAATTTTTGAAATCTTTCTGTAATTTATTGATAAATATTCTTCACTTGGTTTTTTGTTAATTGCCAAATTGTGAGTTTTGAATTATTTTCAAACGGACAACAAACTCTTGTCAATTGGTATTCATGAAGACATTTGACACAGATTTTGTGATTACAATAACTAAATGTCAAGCTTTCAGCTGCCATAATTTTATTTGAACAAATAAGGCAGTACTCTAAACTATTTTCAAATACGTCTAAATAATACACCTGGTTTTCATTATATAAAAATTGAATAATTTCTGATTTACATAAAATTAAATTTCCTCCAATTAGTTTACTATTCAAATTTATATTATAAAATCCTTCTCCCCATAAATGTTTACTGTATATCAAATCATTTTCGTTAATTGAAATAATTGTGAATTGTAGAAATATTTTATGCATTGCTTTAAATGATATATTCATATTTTTACCTATTAACATCAAATCCGAGACATTTACTAATTCTTGATTATATTTCTCTAACTGTTTCTTATTCTCATACGTTTCATCATTTAAAGCTAAATTGATAATTTCTAAACTCTCATCTATAAGCTTACTGCAATATGTTATTTCTTCTTCAAAATCTGTAAATTCTCTCAAATATTTTTCGCTTTCTACTTTTATAAGTGAAAAATATTTATTTAATTTGTTTTTTGAAGATTCTAAATAAAAGTAAAATTCAGATCTCTTCAAACTTCTTTATTGTTTTATTCGTAATAAAAATTTGGTGAATAAACTGACTACAAATTATTTATGTCTATAAATATTTAAAATGAATAAATAAATAAATAAAATAATAAAAATAATAATAATAATAATAAAATATTAATGAAAATAATAATAATAATAATAATAATAATAATAATAATAATAATTTTAATAATAATTTAATAATAATAAAAATTAATAATAATAATATAATCAATACTACTACTAATAATACTAATGTTTATAAAAAATGTTAATAAAAAAAATAACAATAACTAATTAATTAAATAAATGATTAAAATATATAAATTTAATAAAAATAAAAATTAAATAAGTCAATAAAGTTAAATACATAATATCACACATTATAATCTAATAAGTAGTATAGGGATGTACTAAAAAGTGCGCCAGGTAGCACACATATCACTACTATTTTATAATAATGAATTACAAAAATCAGGTTTTTAATCATATTCAAAAATATTTTCCATAATTTTTTCATTTTCTCTGTCCATATAAATGTATTCATATTTATTTTTCCAATGATTAATTACATGTTGAATAAATTTATTTTTTCAGGTTCAATATTTGTAAATAAATCATTATAAATCATTTCTCTATCTTTTTTACTCAATTTAAAAAATACAAAACAATTTGAATTATTTCTTAGAGAATCTTTATCCAACGAATAAAACATTTGGGATATGCAAATTACATTACACGTGTTATGTCTTCCTTTTACAAAATAACTTTTTTGAATTTCTTGATTTTTCATGTGTACTACATCATCAAATATTATTAAATTCTTCTTATTTTGTGGAAGAAAATCACAATATACAACATCTTCTGGTTTATTATAGAACCCAACTTTTATTAAATTACTATGTACTCATGGTGTAACCCATGTTGGTACTCTACATAGCAGCAGAGAATCCCGTAAGTAGGTAAGCACTGTTCCCAGTACTACTCCTTGAGAAATCTTCGCATTCGGGTTCTTGACTGCCGTTAGAAAGACTTACCCCGTCAAACTGCTCTCTATTGATCTTTCCATCTCGTCCCTCGATTAATTCAAACGACTATACATCGCTCTTTTATTCTGGATAAATAAAAAATTTACTCTCAAATTTAATTTTTACTATAACAAATTCCAATTCACGCTCCCTCTAATTATATTAAATTAAAACGAATTTATTTAAATTAATCTATTTTTCCACTTCGTCTAATAATATATTTATTCTCAATACAATTTATTAAGGATTTATTTATAAAAATTTAGAAATCACATTAATTAATTATTCATTGTTTAAATCTATTAAATTTCGATCATTTGTTTTTTTTGAATTTTTAAAAAAATGTTTCGTTAGGTAAAATTATGTGAGTAGTGTAGATATATAGATACTCAGCTCAACAATCCGCCAATAATTTTTTTTTCCTTATTCACTAACGGACATTCCCAAAATGTTTTTTATTTCCAGCTTGCGGGTTTAGAGCTGAGTATCTATATATCTACACTACTCATACCATAATTTTGGAAAAATAAAGTACATGTATAAAAAGTTATTGATTTATATCTAATTCTAACACTGTACCTGAAACATTTGTATTATATATTTTATGATTTTCATCTAATCTTTTTATAAAAATTCTCAAATTTTTTCTTTTATTTCTTCATATTCCATTTCATAAATATCTAAATCAGTTAAATTAGTTCCATTTCTTCCATTAATTACATCCAACGTTACTACAATTTTAATCGCAAAATGATCACATGGTAATGTCCCATTTCCATCTGATAAAATATATATCTATATCCTTTATTATAATGAGATGATTTAGGTTTTACAAAGCTTTGAAACTTTTTTTTTTATCCAAACATAGTGGGTATTGGTTTCATTTTCAATTATTAATAAATTTATAATTTTCATGTCTATAGCATTTCCAGAAATATAAATGGGAATTATTTTCTTTGATTTTGAATCAACCAATTCATAAATATTTAAATTATTTAATTTTTCAAATTTATTAATATCCTGAATTTTTATTGGATGTTCAAATCCTAATCAAAACTTTATTTCATCTTGAAATTTAATATATTTACTCACTCGTTCTGCATTTTCAGAATTTGATTGTAAAACTGCTGAAATACTCCACATGAAACATTTATTATCAGTATTCTTAATATTGATGATGAAATTTGAAATAAATGGAGTTAAAATATATGATCATAGAGATAGAGCTTTTCCTTTCCAATAACTAATTCCTATACTTTGGAAAGAATGTAAAATTAAATTTGACTCTCCCAATTCTTGCTCTAGAATATCTAAACTTTCTTGTAATTGTTTCTCTATTGTTTTGAGTATTGATTTGAATGTTTTAATAAAAAATTAAGGTTTTGTTTTGACTTAAGATTCTCACCTCTCCAATATTGTAATTTAATTTCAATTTCATTTCTTAAAATATTATATCTTCCAACTTTGATTGTATTTATAATTCTTTAATTTCATTCATATATATATTGATGTATTTATAAATTGTAATTGGTGCTAAGATTATTTTACCAATTGAGTCTTGTAGAATTGAATCATCATAATTGAATTCATCATCAGCTTTTGTTATAACAATCCCTTGGTGTGTTTGTAAATGTAATTCATATCCTACTTTAGTTTTGAATGGTTTTAGACAATACTCACATTGTCTAATCTCTTTTCTTCGTGACCCCAATAGATTTATTATAATGTAAATCAAAATATTAAGATAAGTATCTATTTCCACTTTTATCACACAATATTGAATTTAGAACGTGGAATATATTCATAATTTTTTTCGCGACAACTAGCTATTTTTTTAATATTTTTTTTCATACTGTTTGTTTATATGATTTTTCAAAAATCTTTTCAAATTGAAATTTATTAATTTGCAAATTAATAATTTAGAAAATAATAATTTTAAAATTTGCAAAATATTATTTTGGAAATGTATTTTTTGAGTAGTGTGGATATATAGATACTCAGCTCTAAATCCGCAAGCTGGAAATAAAAAAATATGAGGAATGAAATTTAGTGAATGACGAAAAGTTTTTATTGGCGGGTTGCGGGTTGTTGAGCTGAGTATCTATATATCTACACTATTTATGTGCTTAATTAATAATAATAATTTTGTTGAGCCACAAATATTGTCCGGTAATTCTGGGTACTGTGATTTGGGACAAAATTTATAATTTTCTCTTCACAAAATCCCCTACTTTGTGTAAGAAATATTATACAACTATTTAAGAGTTATTTAAAAGTTAGTATTAAAATAAAAATAGAAATAGCAGCTTAGGTGTGAAAATTTGCTGAAATTTACAAAGACTGAATTTAGAGACAGAAAGATTCTAAGATGTATATGCCGAATAATTAAGGAAATACAATGGCAATCATTTATTCAATATTTTTATTTATTTATTAATAACAACAAATTTTAACACATCATAAGCTATATATAACTAAATATTATTTAATTTGATAATGTTTTAGTCTAATACTTACGTGTACCGTATGTAAGTTTCCAGTAATTGGCTTGCTGACATAGCGGTAAATGCATTTCGCTAAAGCACATCATCATTGCGCATCAGTCAGTCGTTAAAAAAATTATTAAGTCGCACACATCATTTTTAAGAAAAACACTGAAAAAAAGTAGCGACTTATACACCAAAAAATACGGTATTTAGTTATCAGATAATAGCGAAGGCAATTCGAAATTCTCACTCCTTACTCGTACCAACATACAATTATTCAATAATTAAATTTGCGGTGGTTTTGGTGGCAAATAGACAGACACTTGATCAATATCTATGTGAAGATTGACTGCCTTTATATCGTTTTCAGCTTGTTATATCTCAAAATCTGGTTGAACAGCTTCAGGATTGAGTACATTTTGGACTGCTTCTGGTAGAATCAGTGGAGCGTTACTGAGGTCCATGAGGTTTGCAAACAGGAGAGCATTTTCTGCACGATTAAGGTCGGTTTTTGTTTGGCTTATATCGTTGTGATGTCCTCGATTCTTTGTGGATTACATTTGGTTCAGCATACGGCATATGATGGGCAGGTATGAGATTGATGTTTATAGTAGTTCCTCTGCCAAGCATTTGGGCCTACAGTTCCTTTTCTGTAAACACTTAGCTAGGTGTTGTGCTTTCGATTATAAGGTGGAAGTGGCAACGAGATAGATGATGGATTTTTTTCTTCAGCTCGTGTACCCTCACCGAATAGAACCAGCCCCCTTGATCCTCTCGTACTTCTGGAACAATTTCGAATATTTCAAGTAAATTTTGAGTTGCGGCATCGATGACGGAAGATTGTCGGTGGATTTTAGTGTTTTTGAATCTTTGCAATGTCATTTTGATTGGAGATTTGATTTTCGTCTAAGTGTAGAAAACCTTCGATTGTCAAAAACGTAAGAATAGGAAAAAGATGAAATCAAAATCAAAACTCATGTCTAACTAATGTAAGGTGTTATCGTTCAACTCGGTGAGTTCTTGACAATCATACCACATTGCATCTCATTTAACATAACGGAAATTTGTGAACCTACAACCTATGTTACAATTTGAGTCGTGGATCTTATTGTGGGTACACTGTTGATGCCATTTGTACCTATCTAAATTGAGTGACAAGTGAAATTTATTATTTTCTCTGCTAAAGTTTAATGGCGGTTATCTGTAAGTGTTAAGCAGTTAGCATTATTCCAGGAAAATTGATATTTGTAGTTCTCGCATGCTTACTCGGTTAATATTTATGCAGGAGAAACTTCACTGCTGGTGAACATGTGGTTACTCTGTGATACTTATCGCAAATCGGTTCTATTGCTATACACTAATTGATGATTATTGGATTCCATCTAATGTTTTAATTTAGTGGAGATGATGTGTCAAATGCCTAATTGAATTTTGTGTGTGGCCGATGGCATGCCTCATCTATATAAATGTGTGTGTAGTTACTGGTCGGCTTGATATTTGATCGCCGCTTCTTCTTATGTGTTTTCTAAACCTTCTTTTGAAAGATTTTGGCGGTTTTATATGTTATTTTATGTTTCAGTCTGTGACTGCAGGCTTTTCTTTTAATTTTATTAATATTTGTTTTATTTATTTTTTATAGATTATTTTGTTTTATTTTATTTTTGATATTTGTCTGCGGTGCATGTGTATATTTACGGTATCCAGATTAATAATTTCAAAAGATAATTTTCTAATTAGTTTTATTTTTTTATGGTGGCCTATAGCCCAACATAATTAACAAAATGTTTTAAATGCATAGGAATGAGTGAAATACAGTGTCAAAACAAAAATAAAAGAACATTGATACAAAAACAATTAAAATTTCGTCCTTAGATTATTTACAATAGTCTTAAATACTTACAACTGGGCGACGATAACTTCACAGGCCTCTGGCTATTTACAATTTAAAACTAAATGAGTGTGACAAATAAATTGACTGCTTATAACAAAAACTATATTTTTTCAATAACAAAAAATTTTTAAATGTCGTTAAAGACCATAATGTAATAAGATCAAGCAATATTTCTACTTTATTTAGTATATAAATTTATTATGAGATTTTCAGCTCTGATTTCTTTTCATTTTCTAATAACATTATATTTATTAAAAAAAAGATTTTATTTAATAAACATAATTTCATATATAAATTTAGTAAATTTAGTAACAATAACAAATATATAATCCAGTAATTCTTTTTTACTGTATTGCAAAAACCTTTGTTATGTTCCACCACATTTTGTGCTTGAATGTCTTACTACCAATACACAGTATGATAACTAAAAAGTAACAAATACGCTTGTAGTGGGATATGAGCCACAGCACAGTCGCTTCTGAAAGGCTGAAAAATGCATGACTCATTCAACGCGTCATTCTTTGACAGACATTTTGTATGAGTCATTAGTGTGTGTAATGAGTGACCACTGAGATATAACAAAGACAATGAGTCATTGAAATTTTTATTTATAGTTTCACTATGAGCCAGATTTTTTATTGATATTCATGAACTTTCATCACAGACTTTTTCAAGTAATATCACATGAAAAAAAGCCTGTGCTGAAAATTTATGAATATCAATAAAAAATCTGACTCATAGTCAAACTATAAATAAAAATTTATGTCATTCCAGAATTAATAAAAAATATTAAAGTTTTTTTATTTAATTCATTAATTTTTCTTGTGTTATTGCAATTTTCAGTTAAATAAAATAATTCAATAAAAGTTCATTTTAAAATAATTATCCTAAAATACTGAAAAATGTAACAAAAATCAATAAAAATTAAAATAATAAAATTTTGAGTGAATTAAAAACTGATGTAAAGAGTAAAATATTTAAAATTAAATTTATAAAAATTCCCCGATTTTAATTTTGCTTAAGTTGGTATGATTGATTGGGACAGCTTTTAATAAAAACTATTGAAATATTTTTGATTTAATAAATTTTATGAAAAAGTTTTCACGAAACGATTATATTAATAAATTAATTCAATATATTATTGTTTATAAATTAATATAATATTTTGTGAATTTAATTATTTAATTTTATTTAATTATGAATTATTTTATTTGAATTTTAAGCTCTTTTATAGCCAACCACCATTTACTAGATAATAAGTCAAATGTTTATTAAATCAGTAATGGCAAATCCTTTACCCTAGGGTATCTCCTTGACCCAAATGACTATTTTATGTTACCTATATAGCCTCTGTAAAGCACAATAAATACGATATATTAACACGTTGACTGCCAAACTCATTTTTCATGGTTTGCCCAAGTCGCCGACGTGACTTTTTCATTATGCGATGCATATTATGTTGAAGTATTATATGCAGCAAATAAAATGATTTATAAAATCATGCTTATAGCATTTTTCGTGGGGGGGGTCACCGGCGACTCCCATGGCGCTGTTGATAATTCTTACGATTTTCATTTGTTTCAAAGATCAGTGCTTCAGTTGCTAAGTGATTACTCATTATTTAGTCTTATTCAGTGCGTTCTACAAACAAGTAAATGCGATTGTTATATTTTTTCACTTTACATACGCTTTTGCATTTTATATCTTTTATTCACTTTTTTAATTAGCCCTTAAAAATATAGCTTCAAATGAAGATTATTCATCAAATTCATCATCTGATGGTGCAGCTTCACTAAGACTTTCAAAAATACCACGATTGCAATCAAACAGCGAAAAATGTTCTTCAAGTAGTTCATCGGATATGATAAGAGCTTCTATGGTACGTCGGCGCCGAATTGAGTCTGATAGTGAAACTGAAGATAGCGATAACAATGAACATGATATACCAGAAGAGTTTGATGTGAATTGGAGTATTCCGTTAAGTAGTAAAACCAACATCACATTTTATCATTGTAAGGCGATTTTGTAAGGAGTGCTATAACAAAAATTCAAAGCAGCTAGGAACAACTGGAGCAAAGAATTCCACTAAAAAAAGTGTTGATTCACCTTTTCTTTGCCTTGAGTGTTTCAATCTGACTCATCGCAATATGCACTGATAATATATATATTTTTCATGTAATAATAAAAGTATTTTGGTATGTTCTATATTGCATTCATTTCTTCAATCCATTATAGTAACCATGGTTTTATTGGAAAATTTATCAGTTTCCATATTTATTATAATTATGTACTTTTATTATTTTCTGGACGCCTGTCACCGGTAGCCAACGGCGTTGTAACCAAGTCGAGTGCCGGTCACCGGTGACCTCCATGGCAGTCAACGTGTTAAAACAAAAAAAATAAAATTATTAAATTTGATCCGGTTCTCAATCGAAAATGAACTGTCTTTTCTATTTTTGTTTAATGATTATGCTTTGTTTTATTCATTAAAACATTTCAAATCCAAATACAATCAGATTTATATTTACATAATGATTGACTGATGTTTAATTTTATTTTGCAAAAATGTTCGCGCATTGAGCTGGAGGGCCTTAAAAATGATTCAATTTAGCGTATTAATGTTAATTATCTGTCCTATTGAGGTACTTCAATGATCATTCAATTTACTTGAATAAACCATATTAATGAATTCACTTTGAAGTGTAGTGTAAAGAGATGATTAAAAAGAAGAACAACTTTAAGCAAAGCGTTCACACAAGCGTTGAGAGAGATTATTTGGTGGTCCTAGTTTAAACTTGTTTAACTACAGTACTACACTATAAGCACACAGAACTAAGGGTGAGCGATGTGTTTTACACAACGCTTAGGCCTGTATTGATAACGAAATCACAAACTCTAACGAAAGTGACAGGTTTTACGTAACATATGTTGTGATGTAACGGTAAGTAACTCTCGGAGTAGTAACAATGACGCAATTACATATACTATTATGTAACAATCGACTTTAACATACCATATATGGTTACATAAACCACCGCCTTTACATAGCACATCTTATTAAGTAACCACTTACCATTACGTCCAAATTCGTACGACATCAAGGTCATTATTTCATAGGTCACGCGGGGTCAAGGTTGTATTACATCATCAGTAATTTTGTTATTATTAATAATATTTCTATGAAGAAAAGACGAGAGAAGATGAAGAATGCCTTTATTTATAACCAGACACAATGAGCGGTGAGCAGAGCTCCCGTTTATTCGTAAGATATAACAACCGTGCAACTCCCGAGGTGAGGTCAAAATGTCTGGTATAATCCTAGTTTTCGTTGTTATATCACAATAGCTACATCATCGAAACATGATGTCATTTAAACTGTGTGATGTTACCTGAATAATTATACCTGACGCGTCATATCATACTTCGAAAAAAGAGCCATTTCCAGTAGTTAAAAGTTAACTACTCACGTATACCTGCAATGGTACATGCGCACTTGACATATTTTTAGTTTTACTTATATTAGAATTTTGTAGAGGCCTCCCACTAGGTTAGATTACAGACACCCACCACGATATCCGACATACAAAACTCATTTTATTATTAAATTAATATTAAATTAAATTAAAATCCTTTATATATCACACAAAATTAAGGGTTAAAGACGTCCCCCAACCTTAATATATTAATATCACATTATTTATTTTATAATTTTCAGTAAAAGTTCATTAGTAGCTTGTATAATCACTTCTTGAACAATCTAAAATAAATTTATAAAGTTATTTATAAAAAACATGTATTAATTAAATTTGTTTAAATAAGCGGCAATTATTTAAAATTAATGCTTCAAAAATAAAACTAACAAATTTAATTTAATAACTTATTTACAATTAAAATTATTTACAAATTTATTTTGTTAAAATGACTTATTTATCGTAAACGTCAATTATTTAAAATAAATTCAAAAATAAAACATTTAATGATTTAAAAATTCTATTACAAAATTATTTTAACTTATTTACAAAATTTATAAAATTAATTACAAATTTATTTTGTTTAAATAATTAATTTACCATAAGAAGCAATTATTTAAAATAAATTCTAGAAATAAAACTAACTATAATTAATTTAAACATTATTACAAAATAAAATTAGCTTATTTAAAAATTTACAAAATAATTAGCTTTAAAAATCAGTACAAATTAGTTTTGTTTAATTTTATAAATTGCAGTAAGTGGTAATTATTTAAAGTAACTTCAAAAATAAAACATTTAATAATTTAAAACTTTTATTACAAATTAAATTAGCTTATTTACAAATTTATAAAATAATTTACTTTAAAAATAGGTTCAAATTTATTTTATTTAAATTTTTAGTTTGCAGTAAGTGTCAATTATTTAAAATTGGTTAATCAAATAAAAATTTAAAAATATAAATTTACCTTACACTTTATTCATAATTATTGAGTTCATTTTCTTCATTATTAACAATATCTAAAATGAATGTTTTAAAATAAAACTTAAAATATTAACATTATAAAAATTTCAAAGATGTAATTATATTAAATTAGTTAACAATAAAATAAATACCTGCAAAAACTTTTAAATGTGGTGGTTAAAATATTTAAATTTTGTTTAAATTAAGTGAATTTATTTGTTTTAATGAAGTATATATTATTATTTGTTTAAATGAATTATTTTTAATTATTGTTTTATAAGATTTATTTGTTATTATTTGTTTAAATGAATTATCTTAATATTTTATTTGAAAATAATTTTTATATTTTTATTATTATTATTATCATATAAATATAATTTGTTTAAATTAATTGTTAGCCATAAGACACTTTGACCTAACTTTGGGGGTGACATGGTCGTTATATTTGACGAATAAAAGCGAGCTCTGATCATCGCTCATGTGTCTGGTAATAAATAAAGGCATACTTCATCTTGTCTCATATTTTTGTTATAATAATAATAATAATAATAATAATAATAATAATAATAATAATAATAATAATAATAATAAAAATAATAATGATGATCATAATGTTATTAATACTAATAATGATAATTAAAATAAAAATATTAAAACAAAATTCAAAATGACGACTTCATTTAAACAAAATTACTGATGCTTTGACCTCACGTGACCTTTAACACAATATGACCTCAGCCCTGCGCCACCTATGTCACAATAGTGTATGGTTACGCAATTAGTTGTCCTATGTAAAGTCCGGGTTACATAACCATTATATCACCACATTTTCTATGTAAAATCCGATGGTTATATAATAATACATGCGATTATCCCACCATTACCGGCCTGATCATTGTGTAATACATCCCCCTGCCCTTGGTTCTGTGCGTTTATAGTTTACTACTAACTACAAACCAAATTTTCATCCCGGTTGGACTCCCCGATCACAAATTTGCGTATTCAGAATTTCAGACACAAGCATCAGTCTGGCTTGTGCAAATATTATGCGTTCATGTAAACCAAGTACCACTATTTATAGTGATAAATCGACTGGATATTACATTATTTCTGAAGTTTATATTATCAGTATTCAAGCGTTAACCATTCTTTGTGTTTCATGAACCCTTTACAAAAATCAAAACAATGAGAGGAGCATCTTAGGCATGCTTTTAGGTTTATTGTAGGAACTTGTTTCGAAGGATTATGCACGTGAAACGTCTTGCAATATGTAGTTGGTTTATTTAAAGTTTAACAATAAATACTATTTTATGGTTTTGTTTCTTTTTCTATCTTTTAATATTATTACTATTGGTTAATTTCGATAAAAAAAAGTTTGTAAAATTAAATTAAAAATTCATTAAAAAATTTTAACGTTAATTGTCCAAATTATGGAATTTAAATTTTCATGTAATTGTTAAAATTTTTAGTTTTTCGAATTGTGGACATTATGAGTTTTTTAAAAATTTATATTTGTTTATTTTCATCTTTGATTTTGCAGATTTTATGGTGAATTTTGAATTTTTTTAAGAATTGAAATTTCTGAATCTTTATTGGAATTCATCTATCATTATAAAATTTTCCTGTGAATTCTGAATTCCGGACTTCAATAAATAAAAATTTGGAATACATTATCGCCTTACGGCTGTTTTCTATTCTCGATAAAATTTGGATATATTGTTCAATTGAGAAATACCCGCTGATGTTATAGCTAATCATCAAGGAAACCGTGCAACTTTCTATAATTTTGCATTTACAGATACAAAACGATTGGTCAGGTATTCGACAAAAAATCGAGACACGATGAACCCCAAAAATAAGAATATCGATTCCAAAAGACTGATCGGAATCAATAAAAATATAACAATCAGACAGAAATTATTCATTAATTATTATTATTACATATGAATGTGTAATTAAATAAAAATATATTATTGGAATACCTACACATTTCATTTCTAAACGAAAAAAGTAAGTTATCCTTAATATAATCACGGACCCAAATGAAAACTCTAATTTGTACCTGGTTAACCTAATATGTTTTTTTTAGTATATTTGTTTAAATGTATATGAAATCTACATTTTATAAAATAAATTCTAATAAGTTGTTTCAATTTGTGTCGCTTATTCAGGAAACATTGCATATTTGATAGGACGGAAAAAATAAATTATTTACTTTAAAAATGACAGAAACATTGAATAAATTCTAATAAAATATTTTTAATAAATTTTAATTATATTTTCTCATCAATAAATGTTGTTTTAATCATTGGAACAATTTCTAAGTTATTAAGAACTTCAACATCTTTGAACTTGTAATTCTTTTTTTGATTATAAATTTTATCTTTTTTATGACAAATTTGTAAAACTTTTGAATATTCATTGGTAGACATTGTTGAATGAGATCCCCTTTCATATGGAGATTTGGGCTCAGAAATTGAAGTTCTGATTTTGTCAGAGAATTTCATGTTGTCCGGTAACATTTCAAGAGATTCCACACTCGAATACCTATGGAAAGAAGTGTGCATATTTACTGTTAAAAAGGTAGATGGGGACTTGTGAAGAATACTTTTATCAGAATTCAACATTGACTTTAAAGGGTAAACGTTTAATTTAGATGCACTATTATAAGAAGCAAAAGATCTTTCAGGATGAGTTTTAATGGTCACTTCAAATGTCGATGGCCAATTTGAAGCATCCATGAAACAATAAATAAATTTTCTAAATGTAAAACAGAAGGCTTGTCGAAATCTTGCTGACATCATATTATAAATTACTGGATTAATTGTCGGACTGACATATAAAAGAGATCCTGAATATAAAATAAATATAATTAAATTAATGTTGAAAAATAATTTAATTATTTTAATTTAATAATAATGATAATAATAATAATAATAATAATAAGAAGAAGAAGAAGAAGAAGAAGAAGAAGAAGAAGAAATAATAATTTATTATAACAAACATTTAAAAATGTCACTGATTTAACTATATAAGAAAACGCCAATCCAAAATATATTATACTACAATATTTTTTGACAGACTAACTATCATCATCGGGCAGAATTGAGATTCAAGCTATATGGATTTAACTCACATTTTTAAACAAACTTATTTATTAATTTTTAAAAATTATATTTTAAAACATTATAATTTCTGGTTATTAAAACTTAAATTTTTTAAATTTTTATTATAAAATTTATGAAAACCAAAATTTTAACAAAATCTTAATAAAAAGATAACGCCAATAAAAAAATTTAAACAAATTATTTTTTATTAATTTAATTTTGTAAAAAATAAATATTTATAAAATATATTCAAATCACTTTTAGTTAATTTAAAATTTTCATTTATATTATAATTTTTTAAAAAATTAATGTAATTTAAAATTTTCAATTATTTTAATAATATTAAAAAAACATGATTTAACATACGTAAACTTTTTAAAAACATTCAAAACATTCGTAGTCACAGCACTTTGCACATTAATCTTTGGATCCAATGACCTTATCAGCAATGCTTCACATATCACGCGTTCCCAATAATTATTAAAACTTATCAACAAAATTCTAAAATCAGACATTCCTATTTCACTTTTACAGCCTCTATTGTGGAAAATTGTGGAAAAACAGGCTCTAAATGAAAATTGCCTCCTCTTAAGGATGAAGGGTTTGTGCAAAAAATGTTAAATGGTTTTATTGAGAAGAAGCTTATTGGTAAAGAAGTAGGTAAGTCTATTCGTCCAATAGGATCGCAGCCAGCAAAACTATATGGGCTTCCAAAAATCCATAAAGATGGTGTACCTATGAGACCAGTTTTGTCGATGGTTGGTACTGCCCAGTATAATATAGTCAAGTTTTTAGATGGATTATTAAAACCGTTAATGCGATCAGAGTTTGAATGTATTGATAGCTTTGAGATTGTGTCTTGTATTGCAAAGCTACAAAAACGAAGTATGAATGATGTTATGGTTTCGTTTGATGTTTGTAGTTTGTTTACGAATGTACCACTAGTTCAGACGATTGACTTATGCTGTGCGTTGTGGGATGAAAATGATTCGGAACATCACATTTTGGATAGAAGGGCATTTCGTAAATTTCTTGAATTTGCTACTTCAAATGTCAATTTTCTTTTCAATAATGAATGTTATCAACAAATAGATGGAGTCGCTATGGGTTCCCCTTTAGCACCAACGATGGCATCAATATTTTTGGCTAGTTTGGAAAAGAAAATTGCTTTTTTCTAATTTGAAAAACCTTTTGTTTATAAATGGTATGTGGAATATATTTTTCTTATATTTGAAAACCAGAAACATGTAGAACCGTTTTTGCATTTTATGAACAGTTTACATAAAAACATTGTATTCACATGTGAAACGGAGAGAAAGTCATCAATTGCGTTTTTGGATTTGTTAATTCAACGCAAAGATAAACAGTATGAGACAGAGATTTATAGAAAACCAACTGATACTAGTCTTTATACTTCTCCAGAAAGCTTTTGTGAATTTAAGTATAAGAGAAATATGGTGAATGGATTATTTATCGTTCATGGGCTTTATCTTCTACTTTTGCTAATTCGGTAAAAAGTGTTGATAAATTGGTTGAGTTGTTGATAAAGAATGGATATTCTAAATCATTTTTATTGTTGATGATAAAAGAGACTGTTGACAAATCGATTAAAAATCCTAAGGATCCATGTTTTGGAAAGTCTGAGTGTAATTTGTCAAATGAGTGTGAATTGAGTGTTGATCTAAATAATAGTAAAAATGGATATAAAAAAATTGAGCCTAAATATGTGTTAGTATTCCATACTCTGAAGGTTTTACAAATTATAAAAGAAAGTTAAGTAAACAAATGGGAAATTTAGAATATAAGATCGTCTCTAATTCGTGTAAGGTACGCAATATGTTTATTAATAAATCAAAAACTCCGGTTGGATTGTGTTCTGATCTCGTTTATCAATTTACAAGTAATGGGTGTAATGCCACATACATTGGAGAGACTTCCCGTCATCTCTGTACTCGAGTTCTAGAGCATTGTCGATTGAATGGCTTTACCAATATTAGTGAGCACAATTGAGGCTGTAAAAGTGAAATAGGAATGTCTGATTTTAGAATTTTGTTGATAGGTTTTAATAATTATTGGGAACGCGTGATATGTGAAGCATTGCTGATAAGGTCATTGGATTCAAAGATTAACGTGCAAAGTGCTGTGACTACGAATGTTTTGAATGTTTTTAAAAAGTTTACGTATGTTAAATCATGTTTTTTTTAATATTATTAAAATAATTGAAAATTTTAAATTACATTAATTTTTTAAAAAATTATAATATATATGAAAATTTTAAATTAATTAAAAGTGATTTGAATATATTTTATAAATATTTATTTATTACAAAATGAAATTAATAAAAAGTAATTTGTTTAAATTAAATGTTAATTCATAATATTTTTAGTTGGTTTTGAGTACCTGAAGATGATAGTTATGCTATCGAAATATATTGTACGAAAAGTTTTTTATTGGCGTTATCTTTTAATTAATTTGTTGCCAAATTTTTTTAATTATTTATTTAAAAATCTTAATAAGTTTTTATTAATATTTCAAGGTGTCTCTTTCCTTGTTACTACAAACCAAGTTTCAAAATGGTGGCCTTTTTATTAGAATAAAAATCAAAAATGACAATCACTTCATTAAAACAAAATGTGTAGCCAATTCATTAAAATACTCTTGACATATCACAAAATATGATCTTGACCTTATTTTATAATATTATATTTTCATATAATGTAATGTGATACTATAATATGGTATACATAATAATAATAGTCAAACCTGATATATAAAAAAGGGCAAGCAGGAATGTTTGAGAATATATGCTGGTAGTCCCATTAATAGTTATCATTCGTTGTAAATGAAATGGAGCCCAACACGAGAAAAATGACACCACTACTGCAGCTAAAATATTAATTAAATTAAAAAAATTACATAAAAATAAAATATTTATATTTAATATTATTTCACATTTTGACTAATATAAAAATGAAGAACTTTTGGCAACATGAAATTTTTTTATAATTTTTCATACATTTGTATTTTTAGAGAGCTTTAAAATTTTATACTGAACAAAATAATATTTTATAAGTTAATCATGATCTAAAAGAACTAGCATATTTTATCTAAAATTGCATTTAATAATAAAAAAATTTTTAAAAATGTCACGGCAAGTGACAGTAAAATAAATACTAAAAAATTCAACAAAAAAATTACAAAATCAATTTTAGAAAAATTAAAACAAAATAAATTATAGCAAAATAAATACATCAATCACGAGAAAATACAGAATTGAAACTAAATAAAACATCATTTCAATAGAATGAAAAGAATTGGATTTTAAAAACATACTAAAGTATAATTTAAACAAGTAATTAAATTAATTAGATTAATGGAATTTTAAAACATTTATCCAAAATTATCCAAATAATAATATTTATTTAATTTTCTTAAATTATTTAAATTTTATTGAAACTTTGATTTTCTTATCTTGATTTTCTTATGGTTTTACAGCATTTTTCGACACTCAAGATCGATCATCATATAATAACACAATTTTAAGTATCATTTAAACAATATAAAAATTGTCTGTAAGTTCTGTGCTTGCGTTATCTCATTTTTATAGGAAAATCCAAAGCTTTGAAAGTAGGGTAAAATATAAAGTCGACAGGTTTGGTTTCAATGTAGTTATAAGCATTTAAACCTTCAAAGAAAACCCACGGAACTGGAAAAAGAATGTCTCACTTGGCGATGTAATTTAAAATAAACCTTTCGAAGTTTCATCAAAACTCTATATAAATATTTTCCATGTATAAAATGTCCATAATATTTACCATTCAATTTAATTATTTTAATTAATTTCTTTTTTCCATAGTAAATTTTATAGAGAAAAATATGAAATTAAAAAAAATGAATTACTAAATATATCTGGAGGGAAAATTATATTTGAATTGCTAATTTATTAATAAATTATATATATTAAGCTTTTTTAAAAAATGCTGTTTAATTTTAATGAATAGCGAAATTTATTTTAAAATATTTACAAAATTATTACGAAATGTTAAACTCTATATTGAATTCTTGTAGGATGTTTTTTGGAAGTGGGGGGGGGGGTGAATGCAACTATCTGCCACTTCTTACTAACGCTGATTTTCAAAAAGTATAACGTACATTATTAATAGCATCGTGAAATCATTTTGATACCATTAATTAATATAAAATAATAAATATAATTACACATCGAAAAATATAATAAATGGAATTTGATTTGATTTATTCATTAAATAATTCAAAGCATCACTTGAACATTCAGAAATGCAAACTTGCTCATTAATACACCAAGCCACTTTGAGACAAATCACCTATAATATAAAACAAAAATCAATAAATTTATAGAATATAAACACACCAACTCACTTTGAGGTTGCTTGTAAAATAGTCACTGAGACAAATCCTACACTATAGAAACACAAAAATTGACAGAGAAATAAAATAATGCACATTAACACAACCCATAATAAAACATGCATGCAAACTTTTAACATGTAGCCATCCGAAGTTGAAAAAACCCCTATAATAAATTAATTTCTAGAAATTTTTGAGATATTTTTAGAAAGAAAAATGACGGAAAAAATTTTTATTTTAAATTTTGAGGGTGTTGCTAGGAAATTTCGAGTAAATGAGGATGTAACTTCATAAGATTTACCCTTAAAACTAAAATTAATTTAATATTTCAGATATTTCGGTCTAAAAAAACAAAACCTGAAATCCGAAAAAAAGCATAAATTGTAAACTATATTGGTAAGTTTTTAAAAATAATCATAAACCCAATTATTTTGTGTACATATTCGAAGATTTTTTTCAAAATATGTATAAAAAATTTAATTATTTAATGCAATTACCGTATATTTCGGCGTATAAGACGACCCTTAAAGTCAAAAAATCACCTTTGAAAATTGTGAGTCGTCTTATACAACCGATATAAAAGAAAGTATTACAGTACAGGTAGTTATACAACCGATATATGATAAATCATAAAAATTTGCTCTAATTTTGTTCCTCGTCTTATCTGACGGTCGCCTTATACGCCGAAATATACGGTAATAATTTTTATAACTTCGAAAATAATTTAACTCACTTTTTTCGAATAATTTCCAAAAAGTAAGTTATCATAAAATAATTCATTTCCTGAATATTCATAATCGTTATTAATAATAATATGCATGAGATTGTAGATAAAAATTAATAATTATAAGTTTGAATAATGATTTAATTTCCTTATGAAATCATAATTCAGCTCTTAAAAATTTATAAATTTAAAAATAACTTACTTTGCAGCTATTTCAGAATTGGCTGAAATCCATTAAATTTTCACAAAAAATAAATTCCAATAATTTTATTTATGTTTCAACTTGTATTATAGCGGAATTTATCTCAACTTCGCTTGGTGTAATAAGCCATTCATTACCTAGGTCGTTATAATTACAAATGACTATATTATTTTAAACTACAATAGTATTTTATATAGATTGCTAGATTTAAAGGAACAGTTTGGTTAGTATGATAGAAAATTTATACGAAATTACGAAATTAATAAATATTTATTTAAACTGAAGATTTTCCCTTTGCGTAAAACGGAATGCACTGGAGTCCCTTAGGAAAGTCGAAATGGCACAAATAATATACACAAAATAATAAATTACAAAATGTAATTAAACTCAGATAAAATATAAACGTCTATAATATAAAAACCTTTAACGACTCTTAGAAGTTTCAAGAGAATTTAAAAAACTATTTTTCTTGAACAATGAATACAGTGTTACGAAAAATCTTTGAAGTCTTATTTAATTTGCATTTAACTATTTTATTTCTTTTTTAGTTCAAATAGTTTAAGTTAGATCTTTTAACCTTATTTTGTTCAATGTAATCCTTTGCCAATCAGTTGAAGTCTACAAGAACCTTCTAAGCCATGTTTTTAAATGCAAAAAATAAAATATTAAATAAAACTGATATTAACAATACTGTTGGGTTATTATTATTGAAAGTCGGTTCTCTTTGACTCCTCTTGTCCTTCTCAAATCAAATAAGCAAACCCAACACAGAATAGTTTTATGCGCACTTTACCACAATTACAACCCAATCCAATTTCTTTCTATGTTTTGTAATTACAATTTTGTGATTTATTTGCACCCTTCAACCACCGAATAAATTTGATTACCTTAAGGTAGGCTATCCAATGGATAATCACCTTTTCTGATAGATAACTTTTGACTTTAATTGGGTTTAGATTCTTTTACTGACCTGACTACACTACTCGTTTGCTTTGACCACTGGCCATTTCTGATCAGATTGTTTTCAGACAATTGCCAAAAAAATTAGCTGAGATAATAAATTAGAAATTAGAAAATAATTACTTCCCCATAGATCAGTGGCGCCCATTTAATATTTTTTAGGCCAATTTACCCTTTTCTATTGTTTTGTTTACAAGCCGGATTTTTCTCATTTCTCGGGTTTCCCATTGGCTCAGACTTTCCATTGACTCGGGCTTCCCGTTAGTAATTAATTTTTTTGTCTTTTTTATTTCCTGGAGAGCCCTCACTAAATAATTATTATTATTTCTGGACTCGTCTCTCCATTTGGCGTTCAACAATATCAATTTCCCCCCGATCAATACTACTTTCGAATTTATGTAAATTTTTTAATTAATGTTGCATTTTTACCATTTTGGTGTTTTATTGATTTTACCATGCATTTTCGTAATACCTCAACAATACAATACACTTACATTTTAAAGTTTTTTCTTTCACCCTTTCATTATTTCTTAAAGTGAATAATAAGAAAAAATGTCGAATTAATTTTCTCTCAAATCCTTATGGAACTTTGGAAAGTCTTTGAGATTTTTATTATAGTAAATATTTTATTTAATATTTTTTATCTTATAAATCGTTATAGTTAATACAATTATCAAATTATCTAAATAAATTTTTATTTTATGTTTTTATATTTTTATTTTTGTAAGGGGTAAATAAATAAAACCAAATAACAATAATTATTGGATGTATATTATATTAACTATTAAAATGCGCCACTAAAACAAACATATCACTTTATACAACACATTGCAAAATATCACGATTTTATCTTGAGTTGGCAATTAATTTCACAGATGTTTTATCAAATTCTGGAAATTTCACATTTTAAATTATTCTCTTATTATCTATGTTAACACGTTGACGGACAATTGCGGCTATAGCCGTCAAAGCGAAGTTCACAATGTGGCATGACTGCTATAGCCGTCCAAAACGAAACGGTCGTTTTTAGACACTACGGCTATAGCAGCACAAATGTGCACTTACTGGCGTATACGTAGAAGCATAGTGTCGTGTTTTGAAAACATCTTTTTAGGTTGAAGTTCATATTTCACCTGTTATACGAGTTGCAGATTCAGTATGCACGTGGTTGTGAAGGGAGTAGTGCGATCGTGTTTTTGCTGTTATAGCCGCCATCGTCCTATCACTTAGTGTATAGAGTCCGCTGGCGCCATGACGGTTATAGCCGCAACCTAATTAAAGGTACTAAATTAATCAAAATTAAGTTTATTTAAGCAGAAAGAGTAAAACTATACTTCTAACATTCTAAAAATCACAAAAACATATAGTGTCAATTTTCGAACTTCGCTTGTTCCTACTGTCCGTCAACGTGTTAATATATTATTTCAAAAAAATTTATTTAAATTTATTAAATAATTAAATAAATATTTCAAAAATTTCAAAATTCATTAAGTCAGTCGCCCAAAGTTTTCCCTTTTAGCAAAGATTAAGGAAATATGCCTAATAGATTTATTTTAATAAATAATTAAAACTCAATAATTCTTATCTTCATTTCCCAAAAATGAAAGTCTACTTGGAGTTGCCAATTTGCATGTTTATTTTAATATTAAAATTCCGTGTGTCAATTTTGTGTTTAATTTTTATTTTTTCTACCTTACCTTGAAACATATAATAAATTGATAAATGTAATTGCTAACGAATTTTCAGCATACCGTTTGTATGTTTCCTATGCACCAAGGAGCAATAAATAAACTATGTAATGACATTTAATTAACAACTGAGCTCATGAAAAGGTTTTATTTATTTAATTTTTTAGTGTATTAAAAAATTTTAATAATAATTTTTAAATTATTTAGTAATTAATTTCTATGCTTTTGACAATAATTTATGAAGATTTCTTTGAGATTTTCTGAAGGATTTAATCATCACAAAGGCAAGATATATATTTGTGAAAGTAAACAATCTTGTTATGCAAAAATTCTACCAAAACACATAACATATGTGAAAACATCAAATATCTCTTTTAAAACATCCACAATTTTTTTATTATATTTATTATTGTTTAAGTGTGTGTATTAATTTTGTGCAACATGCTTGTGTGTATGAATTTATCTTTCTTCTCACATAAAATGTTATTATTTTTCTATATTGTCTTGTTGTAAATTTTGGTCATAACACGCCTTTATAATTGGTTAGCTTTTTTTATATCTACTGTCGTTATATAGTATAATTGAAATAAACAATAGATGTTATTAATTTAAAATATACTTTAAAATATAATTAAAATTAAAATAATTTTTAATTTAATCTATTTGCATTATTTATTAAAATTATTATTAATTTTTAAACTATTTTATATTTTTATACTTAAAAACAAAATTATTTAACGTTTTTTTCGCTTTATTAAAACAAAAATAAATTTACCCAACATTTTTGTTACTGATTTCCGAGATTTGAATGATTTGCTATTTTTCATATTGTTTGTAATAGTTGAAGTGAGAAACAGCTTTTTAGCGATTAGAGTATACAAAATTATTATTATAATTATCGGTAAAACAAAAAATACAAAAGCAATTAATTTCAAAAGTTCCGAAAACCCTCTTATTGAAAGATCCGGTGAACACAATAATGATTGCGGAATATGTTGACCAGGCTTGTACCATTGGGGCCGATTTTTCATTTCCTTTGATATGCACGAACTGAAATTACTGGTTATGTTCTTCACATACTGAGCAGTGTCGTTCGGAAACGAAGCCATGTGAATGGACTTTGACATTGCACTTATTGGAAGTGAAAATATTAAGGCAATCATCCAGGCGAGTCCTATGACGACGCACGTTCGTTTACGACTTGATATTACGTGAGCTTTCATCGGATAACATATAGCTACGTATCTTTCTACACTGAACGCCGTAATCGTGAGGACACTAGCAATCGGAGTCAATTCCAACATTAGATTTCGTAAGTGACAAAAGAATACTCCGTATCTCCAAGGATATAATTGTGATTGGCTTTGAATTAATTCTACAGGTAAACCTAAACACATGAAACGTCAATATAAATAATAAATAAATAATTTTGAATTAACACAATAAATTTTATATAAATATTAATATAATTTTCAATATAAGAACTTATTTTAATTTTCAGCACTGATTTCTTTTCATTTTCAAATGACATTATATTTATTAAAATATTTTGACAATGAATCAGTAAGGATATCGATGTTTTTTGATATTGAAAAATCACTTGAGAAAACATCGATATCTTTATTGAGTCATAGTTTTCATAATAAACAACAATACATTATAAATAAAGTTTCATTTTGCAATATTTATAATTATGGACATCACAAAACTTCCAGAATTAAAGTAAAATCCTTCGATGTCATTGGAAAAACGCTTACAAAATTAACTTCATCAACCTAATTTAACACCACCCATTAACTATTCTACGTACAACATAATACATATCAAAAAAATTAATTAAAAAATATTAATTAAAACAAAATATTGACTGATAAACTAAAATCTTAAAAAAGATATCTTAATATTGATCGTTTAATTATAAAAATAAATAATTTTCTAATAATATTTTTGATAAAAATGTTATTTAATTAAAAAAATTAGTTAAATAAAAGAATTCAAATCTGTTAAGAAATCTAAAAAATCAAACTTTTAATGAATAATTTTATTATTTTGTATTTAATAATTACTTGTTTAAAACAATTTAACTGACACTGAAAGACAAAACTTTTCTCTGTTATATGAGACAGTTTCTGTCTTTCTCTATCATTCAAAATAACAGTCAAAAAAACTAAAATTGTTTTATTCAAATCAATTATTAATAAATATTTTATTCACATTTCAAATTTATTGAAATAATAAACTTCAATTAAAATAAAAAAGTTAAATTAAATTTTTTTTGAAAAAATATTTTAATAATATTTTTTATTCAAATTTAAATTGCAAAAAAACGACATTAGAAAACATTTTTAATTAAAATAAAACGATTTGTTAGTAAATAGCAGTAGCTTAAATATTATTATACAATTTAGGAAAACAGCCTATCACCTCGAAGGCTCTAAAAGGTTAGTTGAATGTGAATATTGTGTTAAATATTTAATTTAAATCTCAGTTAGTCTGTCACTTATAACAGTATAACTAGCTTTTACCCATGACAAATCACGTGATATACGGACAGAATTTATAATAATAGTTGTCATGAGAATTCGCACCTTTGTCTATAAAGTATTTGTCTGTAATAGCATTGTTTTACACAACTATACCAAAATCATCAAAGGTTACTGGTGAGCTACAGTAATTATTATGTTGATTACACTAGATGACGAACTCGTTAAGATATAAAGTAAATTTTCAACATTACATGAAGAAAAATATCCTAAACTTGACTTAGAGCTATTCCGATATCTCAACAAAAGCGCCAATTTTGTAAAATTTAGAATACTAAAAATATTTACATGTTTTGTTGATTAACTCACTTGTTAATCAAGGTTACAGGATATTAAGTCAAGACAATACTTTCTCATTTATTTATCAGGAATCCTAAATTCAAAGAATACTTTCAGTTTATGAAATACATTTTGTTTACTAAAGGACCTCTCACTTTATATTATAAAAAATTATGCAATTTTTGCAATGGGAATTGTCTGAATAAAATTATCATATATAATTATCAAGGTAAATGAATGATATTATAAAAATCCATACTATGAAATCTAAAATAAATATCGCGTTACAATCAAACTGGCACAGTTACATGAAATAATGTGATATTTTATTATTCACAATAAATGCTATTTCTATTTATATCAATTAAATTCATTAGACTTACAAACATTTACACAATTAAATGGGACCCTGGTTAAAGTTTCCGAAGGGGCTCAAAAGATATAATTACGTTACTTGAAAAGTACGCTTAAAATTATTGCACTTTTTCGGAATAATTTAAATTCATTAATTGTCTGAAACATAATTGAGACTAAATCAGAAAAAAATATTAAATCCTTAAAATGATTATATACATTATTTATTTCGACAGTTGTAATGAATGAATTTAACAGATTGATCAAATCAGCATCAATCATATATGATGTCTGACAGTTGTCTCTGATTTTCAATGAAACTTTATTCCCAAGAGCCTTTTTCAACACTATATGTGAAGTCGCAATATAAATCACATGTAAATTATTAGACAACATGGATAATAAACTATTTCTTTAAATTTTTAAAATATATAAATTTTATACATTCAAATAGTTTTGGTTCTCGAATGACTGACTGACTAAAACAAAGTATTTAAAGTGATTATAAACAAACGAAATTACTACATAAATCTGTTTGCGAGATATGTGAACAAAACTGCCTAACCAAAATCATGTTATTATTGGTATTCTTCTTCTTTTCTGCTTCTTCTTCTTCTTCTTCTTCTTATTATTATTATTATTATTATTATTATTATTATTATTATTATTTTATTATTATTATTTTTATTATTATTATTTTATTATTATTATTATTATTATTTATTATTATTATTATTATTATTATTATTATTATTATTATTATTATTATTATTATATATATTTTTTACCGACTCATTGTCATCATCAGGTAGAATTGCAATTCAAAACATATCGATGTGAAATTACATCTGATAATGACAGTGATTCAAATATATTGAAGTTTAATGTATATTGGATTGGCGATTTCTTTTATTTAAATCAATGCCCTGGTTTAGTGAATTTTAAAATTATTATTATTACTTTTATTATTTTATATATTATTTTTAACCATATTATTTTCTTTAAGTAAGATAAATTGATTTATGAGTTAAATAAAATTTACCAGTTTTGTTTAAATGCATCGGTTTAAAATACAGAATGAAGTCAATGATAAGCTGAAATGGCACGAATAAAATGAATTTTAATAGTCTCAGGCAAAACGATATCGAAAAGAGATAACTGTCAAATTTTAATGCGAAATTATTGAAAAGTCTTGTTAATGCAAATGAAGAAGATTTGATTGCGAAAATCTACAGTCACATTTAATCCACAATGACAAGGAAAATTTGTTTTTTTCCTTCACAATATGATTGCTTTACAATTTTTACAGTATTAGATCTTAATCTTTCGCTAAATAATATAAATGTAAAGATAATATATTTGATTCTAGTGAAAATATTTTACTTGTTTACGTAGTTTATATATAATTTTTCGAAAAAAAATAACAAAAAACACGTTTATAACATAAGCATAATGAAAAAAATTACTAAAGTATAACAAAGAGAAACCATGGATAAAATATTCTATTGATCATGTATAATTTTATTAACCTAATTTAAACAAATAATATACCAAATAATTTACCAAGCACAATAAATAATATAGCTAAATAACCATTGCCACAGACTTCCTTTTTAAAATATTAAAATTAAAAAGAAATAATTTATATTAATGATAAAGAAATTATTTTTAATAAAATAAATTGAATATTACTTTAAATTTGGTTGCAAGTTCATTAAAACAAAATATTCGTTTAAATTTGTTTTTTATCATTTAAAAGAAAAAAATCACAATTTTCATGGTTCATCGTTTCTATTTGAAAATATTTATTATGAAAAAATATATTTATAAAATGGAAATAATTCATTAAAACAAAATTAATACAAAACATTTCATTTAGAAAAAGTGAATTAAATATAAAAAAATTTTAAATTAAAATAAGAAATTATTAGTTATTGATGAAGGATTAAGAAAATTGAATAATTATTTTATTATAATTGTTGGGGTTGTCGGTGAATTTGAATAGGATGTATTGTCAATCTGACTCCAAGCGTACTTTCAAACAACAGTAATGAACTCCAAACGATATAAACTTTATTGATTAATACACTTTATCTCCACTTTATAATGACACAAAAAATTATCTATTACAGTCACAACTTGGTGCTTATTACGACCCTTCGGGAAGAATAGCACTTTTCGAATCAATTGGATTTCGCAATCACTTGACTACTGTGACGGGTTTCTGAGATCGGTAACTCTGATATAGTTGCTTTGCTTTGATTTCACTTTATTTCCTTTTCACAATTTCGGCTTTGTCTCTTTTCAATTTTCTTTATTATTTTTTCGCTTAATTTCTGTTTCAAATCTCTCTTTTCCTTAATTTCAACTTCTAGTTTTCTCCAAATTTCTCTTTAATACCTTTCTTCAATAATTTTTTGTGATTTTCTCCTTTTTAATTCTTAGTCCAGTTTTTCTCTTTTTGATTCCAATTGCGCTTCCTTTTTATACTCCGTCCCTCAATAATACTTATTGATGTCAAATAGAATTTACAATATCTTTTACCGCTAATCCCATTGTCTGTTTTTATTGATTTTCTCTTATTCCCTTCTCGTTATTCGACATTTCTTTTTCATTCCCTTTTTATTAAGCTCCAGAACCACATCTAAATCACTTATCATTGTTTTCCCCAATCATTTTACATGTTTATTAATTATTTTATTCGATTATTTAGGTATCCTCAACATAATTATTAAATAATATGTTAAAAATAAAATAAGAGAGTAAATGAGTGACAAGTCTACATGAAATAATGAAAGATTTTCAATTAAATATCTGTAATTAATGAAGAAAATTTATTCTACTGAAGTTTGTATTTTAATAATATTTTAATTTCTTTATGATTAATTCAAATTTTTTTATTATTTTAATTTTATATTGAAATTCTGAAATTAATTTTTTAACATTTTCAAAGGGAATATAAGTAAAAACCAGTGAATTATTTTAATTTGAGACAATTATAAAAGTAATTATAAAATTATCTGAAACAAGAATAAGAATTTTTATGTAATTTATTATAAAAAACAAGCTGTCTGATAATATCCGATCAAGACTAGATATGACCTGAAATTTGTTTAAAAAGATTACCGAAAATTATTTGCTTGTCAAAATTTAATTAACAG